>JAYKQN010000012.1:23252500-23760000 GCA_036785175.1 Eupleurogrammus muticus | reverse complement strand
TTCAGTCAAAACACAGATCACAAAAAAGTGCAAACAATATGCATTATCCAATAAGAAAAGCAGCTTATACAGCACAAACAAGGTCAACAGTCCATGCATTAAGTAATGACTGAAAAGGAAAAGCCAGAAGCATAAAGCTTGTATTTGCCTATTCTACGATTTTTGCATTTAAAGCTACCTTTCAGTAGTAAAAGAAAACAACTATATTTATCCTTTATAAGTTTGCAGCTATAAAGTACTGGACAGTATTAAATGTTGGTTCACTTGATGGTGATGCTGGTGGAGAAATCAATAAATCAATCAGACTTCATAGAACTTTTCAGACAGCAGTAATAAAGGAAGCAATATCAGACATCTCATCAATTTATAGTGAGGAAACAGCAGATTTTTTTTTAAATGCTTGTTCTTATCTAACATGCCTGAAAAAATAAAAGCTGACTGAAAACATACTAATCATAAAGTGGCTTTCACCCAAGTCATATAAGTCAAAAATACTCATATGTAAATTAATATAAATATGCAAGGTATCACCACCAGGTCCAAAACCATTGCATCTGTTTGATGGTCCATTCACAGCAATGCTATCAAAAAACAAACAATTCAAAATTATCCAGAAACCAAGATTTTTTACTGATTTCTTCCAAACTCTAACCATGTGTTAATATAACCATTCCCAACAATTGCTAAAAATTTAACGAAAATCTGCCCACAACTTTTTGAGATATTTTGCCAGGCAGATGTAATGATAATAAAAAAGGAAAATAAAAACAAAAGAAAGTAATATTTAAAAATTAGAAGTTAAGAACACACAATAATAAATGCTAAAACTGAAAAATAACTGTAATTAAAGATGAATAAACCTAAAAACTTAAGTGATTTAAAGAACCTAACAAAGAAGCAATCAATATTTAACTAATATTTCCAAAAGCGTAGCTACAACCAATCAATAATTAATGACATTGTTAATCAGCTAAAGACATGGACATGCCAGTGTGATAGCTGTTTATTTTCTCTAGGTTATTAGGGTTTATTTATTGTGATATAGCTATCTATTTACTACAGGCAGGATTACTCGGGCCTAAATAAAACTTTGGCACAGATTCCAGCAGGTGCAGAACGGAACGGCATCAGGGTACGAACAGAAACGCATCATCAGTGCGAGTATTCACGGTGTCAAATTAAATCACCCACACGGCCCCTCCGAGGGCTCCGGCTCTGTTGTTGACCCCTCCGAGTTTGGCATTGGCCAGACAAGAAAAAAAAAAAAAGAACACACGCTCTGACCCTGAGATGTACACAAAGAAGCCTTTGGGGTCTTTTCTGCTGCCTGTACGGAATGGAGATTCCAAAAAAAAAAACCTGTCTGCCGTGTCCAAGCCTTGGGCGAGGAGACGCCTTTAATAGCTAATTTCCTGGAAACACAGTGCTGACCTGATGCATTTTTCATCCCCCAACACACACACACACACACTCACATGCCGAGTACATGCTCATAATTCCCCCCATCGTGCATTGTTGCAGCCCGTTGGATCCTGCTCTCCGACCTTTTTCGAGCACTCGGCACCGGCCGCTGCCGCTGCTCTGCATCTTTTACTATTAATAGAGAAGCAGGCAGACAGACAGACAGACAGACAGACAGACAGACAGGCAGACAGGCAGACAGACAGACAGACAGACAGACAGACAGACAGACAGGCTGCAGACAGATAGACAGACAGGCAGACAGGCAGACAGACAGACAGACAGACAGACAGGCAGACAGACAGGCAGGCAGACAGACAGGCAGACAGACAGACAGACAGACAGACAGACAGACAGACAGACAGACAGGCAGACAGGCAGACAGGCAGACAGACAGACAGACAGACAGACAGGCAGACAGACAGGCAGACAGACAGATAGACAGACAGACAGGCAGACAGGCAGGCAGACAGGCAGACAGACAGGCAGACAGACAGGCAGACAGACAGGCAGCGGCGGGGAAGACAACAAAGGGGGTTTTGTGCAGGACTTGTGGGGGGTTTTGGGGGGGTGGGGGTGGGGGGTGACAGGCGGTTCAATCAGTGTCGGGTTTCTTTAACGAGGGTACGGCTCAGTCAGGAGTGGATTATCAAGCAAGGAGGATAAAAAAAGAAAAACGCAAAAAAAACAAACTCAATCTTCCATCTGTTCGGGGTATTTTTGTTTTTTTTATTCCAGGGAATGATAAAGAATGCAAGATGACACCTAAAAAAAAAGGAGCCACATGTTTTATTATCACTAGCTAAATCTAAAAGTGTTTAATTAGTGTGTTTTGAGACACAGAGCCACCATCCAACAGTTAATTAAGCAACAAAAAAAAAATAGAAAATGCTCAGATATGAGTCTGGAGGGTAAAATTTGACCTCGAGGTGTCACTGTCTTTAATATTTTAATGAGATACTTCGGAGCGTATTATTTGCATACAGTTTCTCACTGTGACATCTTGGTCTGTTTTGTTGACAAAAACAGACTAATTGAATTAATTTTAGGTTCAGACAGTAAAACCACACAAAGGGTTTAAAGAATTAAAATGAATGAAGAGAGGATTTATTGTACTGTGACTATAATAGACAATTGAATATATCATGTTAAATTTAAATATTAACGTCATATTTAACTCACAACCTGTTTTCCTTTTATTTTCCCTAAATGTACACTTTCTTACAACCTGAATTTTACTAACTTTTAATGACTTTTACTCTATTATGTCAAGTCAATTATACCTTTATTCTCAGTGTTACTTTATAGTTCACATATAGCGATATTAATCTCAAAAAGAAATTGTGAATATGAAAACTTTTATTTGCCACAGCCCTGGAATTCCATTATTTTTTTTTTCATTATGAGCGCTCTCCATCTTCATCTGTGTAGGTTTTATTTTCCAGCTGAAAATGAATCTATCGTGACATTACAACACCTCATCTCACTCCTCTGTGAATGTATTTGAAAATAAAACTGCGTCGGCATCTCGTTCCTTTGTTTGTCTCAGGATCACCTCTGTTCTTATCAGAGATCGGCACAGCTTTAGTGGACAAAGCGGTAAATCTACAGAGTTGATCCTTTATTGGATAATATATTGGCCTGATACTTGTACTCAAGTACTGTTCATATTTATCATTTGTTAACAGCTCTACGAGTTAGAGACTTTTGTCCAAATGATCCAATACCGCACCAAAAAAATTGAGGAAAAAGTCCCAAAAAGTGGGTAATAATAATAATAATAAATTACCGTAATGTAATTAATAGTCTTACAATCTCTCACATACACTCACCCTAGGTTGGGATCATTGGACTATACTGCAGTAAAATATATAAATTACACTACTTTAAACCCCAAACAATGTGTATTACCACTAACTTATTAATAATCTAATAATATCATATGGTATGAAACATACTTTTACTTTAACCCCTTAATGCCTGAATTTATATAGCTTTATATAAAAAAAATGTTTTATGTGTGTTTTTGCCTTTAAGTAGATGGTAAATAATATTGAGATTATCACATTGGCACAAAAAGTGAATAGAAAATTTGGTATTTTGCAAATTTGCAACAACAGGCATAATGGCAATCAATAAGATAACAATAAAATAGTAATATAACAGTGAAAAAACAATGTTTTATTTATTAATCTTTTTTTTTTTACTTATTTATATAAATCTGCAACGGCCGGCATTGAGGGAATGCAGACCCTGTATGCAAATGCAAATATGTTGTTGCATATTGTTAAGTATACATTGCTGCTAATACTGGAGTGTTTATTTTGATTTTAAGTACTTTTACCCAAGAAAGGTCTCTGAATACTTTCTCCGACTTCATATTTATTACATAATCTGTTCCATAGGCTCCAATGGTGTAAACAGAATGAAAACATCTAAATGTCAGGGAGCCGCATTGCTTTTATATGCTCTAAAGCACAAAGTGAAAACAGTCTCCAATATGTGCACATTTCCATCCATTTGCGTAATGTTTTAGAAATTCAAACCATTTAAATACCAGGCGTTTCCTAAAGTTCACTTTCTTCAGTAGAAAGAGACCAGTTGGCTCTGGACCTGGAGCCACAGGCAATGACAAAATGAAGATTGCCACCTTCATCCTTTAACCCCCGGCTTTCATATCTTGCTCTGCCGCATTTTTAATGAGTCGGACTGATCACTGTAGAAGCCCTGAAAGGACTTGATTCTCTGGTTGGAGACAGCAGTACTTATACCTGTTGCAGGATGAGCCAATTTACTCATAGCTCTGGGCTTAGCCCACGGTGCACAACAGCATTCAGAACTCCCTCATCCCAATCCGAGTGTCATCTCGTCTCCGGCTGATGTCAACAAGCCGGTGACACCAGCTGAACGTGGAAAAAACCCTGATGGATGGCTTTCGGAGGGTGAAATTGGCCACAGAGGAACATGCCTTTGAGGGCGTCCTTTTTTCTACACTTTACCAGCCTCCGAAGCCTTTTTCCCCAAAGCCCGGCCCGTGCCTAGCCTAGTATGACTCAATGTTATTCTCGAGTTTGACGAGTTTTCCATCTGACAAATAACTACAAAACTCCCTGAGAGAAAGCAGACATGACATTCCTCCTTGATTGATTTATCTCGCAAATGCTTCGCTTTCCAGGATTGTAAAAAAATCTGGCAGCAGACTTCTCATGTCAGCCGCACGGGGCCACGGGTATTGCTATTCACAGCACATTGGTTTACTCAGAGCAATTTGAAGTTAGACGCTGGATGCTCCTCTTGCACAACCGAAAGCACCTTGTCATGACGGGACTATTTTATTGGGAGAGATCACACGCTGGACAACTTTTTCTTCTCCGTGCTACATTCTGTCACCTCGCTCCATGATGTGGATTAAACTGGAGCGGTCTGACACCTTTTATGTACTTGAACCAGACTGGTGTTCCCAGCCAGCAGAGTGGATGCTAAAAAAATAAACCGTTCAGTGTGCCCGAAATGAACTATTGTACCATGTGTTTCCGATGGACACGATTTAAAGCATTGGCCCAAAGTTCACAGAATCCACATGCCAGCACCCCTACAGCTCAGTGATTAGAACAATACATCCTATTTATTCAATCCATACAGAATCCTCAGTGTAAATGTGACACGTTGAGGTTTCATTGGAAGGGGGGGGGGGGTGCCAGACTGTTTCTTGCCTGGGAACAGTAAGCATCCAACCACCTCTCTGATCATTCTCCAGAAATCTTTCTCTTGCGTGCCTTTGTAGTCTTTGACATAGTTCATCTTTCTGACAGTCGCAGTTGTACACACGACAACTGAGAGGAACCCGAGAGCTTGAGAGAGACGCTCGCCTGCTTTCTTACCTCCGCACACGTGGACAATCAGAGTGTGTGACTGTCAGATTGTTGGGTTTATTTTAAAAGCTGCGACATCTAAGGAGGGTTGTCAGGCTCCTTGTCAAGGTTCTTCAGCAGTTTAACAAAGTTAACGTTAATTACTTCTGAAGACTTCTAAGCGCCAGCTGGAAATAACTTTCCAATTTGATATCCAAAATCAAGAAATAAAGCTGACAATATATATTTATCAAAGCCGTGAACCTCTGAATGGGGAGAAGGAGAAAAACAAATGGAAATTAATCGTTGGGGGAAATGAAGCCCAATAATTTAATAAAGCAAAAGCTATGAAAACAGGACCTGTTCTGCATATTATAGTAACCCTGAGTGACTATTCCAATGAAACATTTGTTTATTTATTTTACATCAGTCAAGATGTAACACAGGTTTGGAAATAATCCAACCTGCGACACAGGTCTGAACCCATAGGTAGTTAATCACAACTCTGGATGCACAATACAAGAAATGCAACTTCAAAATAAAATCAATGAGCAGTAAATTACAAAAAAAGCTTGCTAATATAAGAGGATAAACTAAGATTATTGTGAGTGAAGTCAATTGTATGACTAGTGACCTTAGGAAATATGCATTCCTGTAGAAAAGTGGAAGCTTAAGTAGATTTGTCACGGCCAAATCAGTGTTGGACTGTTTTTGTAAGAAAAGGGCTATAATTTAATTGTGTGATAGGCCAAGTAAAATGTTTTACTTCCTAATTCTTCCTGTATAGTGAAAATAACCTGGGAATGTTACTGTTCTATGCACTTATAAATGAATTCGTTCATATAGGTGATAGTGCTGGGATTTGTCTTCAAATATGCCTTAAAGTAAGACAGCTACGTCCCACAGTAGTCCAAGAATAGAATAGCATCTTTATGTGTAGTTTTTGATTTAGTTATGATGGCTGCACGATCGGTGCAGGAAGAAACGGGACATCGGAGGTTTGAATTGTAACGCAAGCGCTGGGACGCGAAATGACAACGATAACACTGATAATGATGTTTTGAAATATCGATCAAAAGAAAAAAATAGACAGATATAACCCAAGAACTAAAATCGAAAAATTCCCTCAAGGGGCTGTACAATCTGTACAACAAATAACATCAAATCTTAGATCTTCAAGCCAGATAAATCCTTTTAATAGGGAAAATGGTTGGAAAAAAAGCTTTTAGCCAAGAGTGTGTTGCCGTTTGAGGTCGAGTATATAATGTACAGTCGGGTTTAAGAGTGTTCTCTCCGAAAGCAGCTGCTTTCTGTGACCTGGGAAACAATGCTATGCGAGTTCAGAGTGAACCAAAGTTGCAGCTAGACAGCTAAACAATGAGCTATAAGGCCCCATGAAGCCGAGGGGAGCTGCAGAACCAATGTGTGAGTCACCTAATGGACAGAAGTGGGCTAGCCGTATATGTGCTAACTAGGTTAACATCACAAATATCCAGGTAGAGAGTGGAGAAGGTTGCCAACAATAATGTTAACATGGAGAACAGTCCTTGTCATCACTCTGATCACAGCATCTTCTTCTATTCCGCTTAGTTTTCCTCGGCAGAGAAATTGCTCATTTACAGCTTTATGAGCAGGAAGACAGGCTTAGGGTGACCTTTGAAAAGGTTGCCCTAACTATTTGACTTGTAAGGCCTGGATAATGCACTTGAGTAAATACATGCAGGGCAATATTCCAACTTGTAGGGCTAGATTCAGAGGATGCCTCAGGAAATAAGAAGGGGGTAAACTAACTAGATACTTCTATAATGCCTAATGACAGGAGAAAAGATTTAAAAAAAACAAAAACATGGTGGATCCTTTATTGATACAGAGGAGAAGTGATTACAGGATGAAGAGTGGAGAGGAAAGAGAGACGGGAAAGGAATGAGAGAGAGATGATAGATAGAGATCGTAATCGACTGAGCTGGAGGGTCTGGCCAGAAGAAAGCCTGAGGGCCCGAACCCGGGCAGGCTTGATCTAACATACAGCGCAGCCTCGGAGTTTGGCCGCGGCCCATCCATCACTGCAGTTGCAGAGGAGTCGGAAGTATGAGAAGAAAGTGAAACCAGAGGCAGGGACAGATGGAATACTGAGACTCTGAGGGAAATAACCAGCAGCACGGAGGACGGCCAGCAGAGAGAAGCTGTCCCCGACGTGCGTTATTTTACTCTAATACAATCTCTGTCTTCCTTTCTGCTTACATCAGCCAATGACAGCATGAAATTGAAAAGAAAAATCATCAAGCTGTTCTATATTCATGCAAGTGGAAGTAGCCACATGCGGTTAGTCCATCTTAGCATAATGAGTGTAAGCCAGGACAAACAGAAAACACTGCCATTACCTCTAAAGGTCACATATCAACTCTATAGTCTTGCTTGTTTTATTATACACACATTAAACGTCACAGAAGTTTAAGGTTTCCACCCATACTATCTAGATTCCTAGAATATATGGAATAGTGCTCCTAACTCTGACCTAAAACTGCATTATTCACTACTTTTACATGGTTGTCCGATTACTAAAACAAACTTTTACACCGATAAGATGATTTTACCCCAGGTCTATGACCCGGAAGTGGAAGGAGACAGTGGTATTTCGTCATGAATCAAACAATGAATCACTTAAAAACAGGACAGGAAAGAACTTAATATTTTAAGATTAATAGACAGAAGTTATTTTAAAAGAAATAGGTGTAGCGCCACCCATCGTACTGAGGTAAGATGTGTTTAGACCAATAATTTGGTTTTCTCTCTCGCATCTTGGACCATTGGAGTTGTCCAACTGGGGAGCCCAGTGGAGCGATGGCTATAATCTGACTAAGGTCTGCATGAGGATTTGGGGCCAGTAAGGAGTGGTTTCCTACTGATGCTTGATAAATATGATCAGCCAACTTGTGTCTAAGCCAAAAGTAATGCTCGCAGCGATTGAGCCTGAGATATCTGGGTTTGTGGGAAAGGCTGTTTCTAAGTATGCAATCACAGTAATTTCCATTAATTTTAAGTTTGGCTTATGATCGTACCTTTGTGTTTGCCATAAAAACAGATTATTAAAAAGTCATTGGTAATTCTGAATTAAAACAGGAATTGGCTACCATGGACGACATCTGGCTAAATGAAGTGTAACACGGTTGCATGTATTCATCAAGCTACAACAACATAATCATTAAACATCACTTGGGATTTTGCAGAATTGTCCACCATCAGCACTACGTTGGCCCGCCTGGTTGCAGGAATCAGATAAACAGAGAAAAGGAATTGACCAACGGCTACGAGTGACGTTAAGAACCTTGAAATGATTTGGTGGAAGCGACGGAGGACAGGCGAGCGTTTCCGCAGCCAGCGCGGTGATGCAACTTCAGCCTCAAGTGATATGAAACACAACACGCTGATGGAAACGCAGTAAATAACAGAGTGTGTGTGTGTACATGGTTTTTCAACCCAATGGAGGTTTGGGGATGCTTACCTCCAGGTGTCTGAGAGTGGCTTGGGTATGTTTGTGTGTCTGTTTTCTGCATATGAATGTGTTAGCCGAGAGCCAAGAGGTTCCCTTGGTAGATGGGAGAAAAATGATATACGGGTTAGGAGAGGGTGAAAAAAAAAACCTTTTCTTTTATGATATTTATGTGTATGCGTGTGCTGTGTCTGATTTTAAGAGCTATTAATAGAAAATAATTTAAATTCCTGACAGCTGCATGAATCACATGTTGCTAAACACTGTAAGTACCCTGCTGAACTTATCATTGCAACACCTGCACAAGACATAGGACAGGATCATCACGGCTCGGATTCTCATGTTGACACACCGATATTAAATTATTCCTAAAGCAAACACCGAAGCATGGCTGTCACTATACAATATTACTGTTTGTTCTTCAAGCTTTAATTTGGTCCACTTCTTTAGAATCCCTGCGAGATCCCCTGAAAACTGTGCAACATACAAATTAAGCAATCAATAAAAAAGGAGGACGGTAGCGGTCCCATAGAGCAGTCTCAGCTTTCCCCGGAGCATCAATAAACGATGCTCATATTTGTGCAGACAGGACTTTCTTGAAGTAAAAACGCAACAACTTTACCCACTCATCCACACGATTTTGACGAGACCTTTGGGCTTACATAAGCTTCTATTAAACCGCAAGATAAACTGATTTTCCATCCATCTGCAGTATTAGGCCTGAAAATGTTGCTATTTTTATCTTCAAAACTGGCTTAATCCCTGTTGGGAGCATTGATCTTTTCAGAAAATATCATGTTATTCCGGCTAAAGGTCTATGATTCTGTAGCTGGTGTGCAGTTCTCTCCAGATGGCGGTGACATGAAAGCTAATGCGACGTCCAAACGAGGTCCGTTACCTGAAAGTGATTTATAGACACCTCGTTATTAACTAAAAAATCTCGTCAAAGGACGATTTGAACCTGAGAGGCAACAGGGTCAAAGTGACGCTACCACAATCATTAGGAGTCATCCTGCGGGGACTGCTTTCTTGTGTAGGATCAAAGTCGTCCTTTCCTTGGGTCTGTGAAGTTGCTCCAGCTTTTCCTTTCACTCCTCGGCTCATCAGCAGCAGCTCCCACCGTCCGTCTCTCTTCTTCACACCTCAGCCTCACACCGGGCGTCATGGCTTCCGCACTAAGTAGGCCAGTGACTGATGCTAATACAAGCTATATTAATGAGGTAGGATCACTTTCTGCTCCAATTACTTACTAGCGGGTTGGACCTGGCGAGTTAATGTTCGTCTGGTGGCGCCGGGCCGAGTAACAAGATTAATGGAGGCCCGGCTCCCTCAGATGAATCACATATGGCTTGTATCAGGTAGTTCTAACGTGACGAGCTGACTCGGGAGGAGATGGGAAACGTTGCTTCCCACTGGGGTGAACTTTGTGTTGAAGGTTGAAACTGAATGTGTAACTACAAATAGACCTTTTCATCTCCGTCTAGTCAAAGGTAAAAATCGTATATAGGCTTTCACACAAATGCAGCCAATTTATATGTGTAACATGTGGGTATAACATAACTTACTGTGCTAACTTGGGCATGCAACGGGAAATGGAAGCAAATGTAAAACAGGTGAATGAGCCGCTCTGCTACAGAACCTGTTGAGCCAACTGCTGTGACTGGCCAGTCCTAACTGGGCTGATGTACTGGTGGGGATGGTGTTATGTCTGAGTTATTCTTATCCCTGGTGATGACAAAAATGTGCCCTGCCCTGATTTATGCCGCTTCACCAATACACTGTATAAAGTATCTCAGGCTATTTGACCTCTCAAGACACACTGTGGGTGTACAAAGAGCGATACAGAGGATATGATAATACGGTCATTGATTTTTATACATAAAATAACATTTATTATGGTCTTGAAGTTGTTTCACATTGACTGACAACATGCATGATCTAATTAAAGAATGAGATCAGCTTGAAAGCCGATGAGGAACGACTACGAAAGCTTGACCACCTTTAGTTGACCATACCATTTACGTGAATAAAACTGAGGCAGGTGTCAAAAGAAATCTGCATCATGAGAACAATCATTAGTGCAAACAACAAAACCAGAAATGGATTTTCACTGTTGGCAAACTTGTGCCAATAACAAAAGTCCAGTGTCTAGGCTACGAGACGAACAAGGGTTTGTAGGTACCGTTGTAGGTTTCAGCAATTCACTTGGTGTGTTCAGTGTCACCATTGGTAGAATTAATTAAGTGAAACAGGACCAGAGTAGATATGCAATAACCAAAAAGCTTAGCTTTTAGCAACAGTTGAAGGTTCTCATTTGAAAGGACATTGAGAAACATTCCAGTTCTTGTCAGATTCCAGTGTGAATGTGTTGCTGTGAAAGAGGAAGTTAGTTCATCTAACAGCTTTTATCCAGCCAGAAGGAGAGAAAAAGAGAACAAAAAGTATACATGCTCAGTGTGTGTGTGTGTGTGTGTGTGTGTGTGTGTGCGCATATGTGTGTAATCAGCAGTTTATGGACTGTGCTGTAGTGGAAGCGTTGAGTAATTCACGGCTGGTTCATCACATGACAGAATAGATTAATTGACACGGCGCTTGGAAGCTGTGGAGCCAGCACCTGTCCCGTCACAGCAATACATCAGCATTAGGAAATCAGCCCCTCTGCGATCATTATTTATCTGGCCAGACTCTGCCCCCCGTGGCCTCCGGAGTACAGCATGACGCTCGGGAGAGAGGGGAGCATTTAACATGGGCTTAAAAGGCCGGGGCCCCGAGTCTGCCACGCCTACTGCCTAAACACGCCGAATTATTCTCATGTTGCCTCCAGGGACGGTGTCTCCATGTACCGGTGTGAGTAAGCGGCTGCTGTATATTAAAGGTGATCATAACGGTGTCTGAAGTAGCTGCTGCATTACCGCTATCACCACCAGGGGTCACTATTCAATTAAAATCACCAACAGGTAAAATTTACCTGCGCACCTGGCTACTAATAAAATGGATGAATGAATGTATTGAGGCATTTTTCTTCACAAAGGAAGTCATAAAATGAGTTTTTATAAGTTTTGGTTATTTTGTTTTTTAAAATTTTACCATAACAGCCTGCGCGGTGTTTGAGACCAGGTAACTAATTCCTTCCCGACTAGAATGTTGCTCAGCAAAACTGAAAAAGTATGGTGAGGCACTTATTTTGTGACTAAAATATAACTTACATTTTTTAAAAGTAAAATTACCTTTGTTTTCTTCTGTATGTTTTATGAAAGAAACTTTGAATTTAATACCATAGTTAAAAAAAATTGAAAATTTGTTGCACCAGAGCCATGGCTCCAATATTGCCAGATCATCTTTAACATGATAATCAGGAACAAAATCAAGCAAAGAAGAAAATAGTGCATGTTTTCCTTTTTGATTATATAATATTATTGATTAAGCTGCCTACAGTAAATACCCCGAATGGACAATAATGGGCAATAACAAAGAGTAATTGCACTTATGGCTGATTTATGCTGCAACAGAATCCATATGGAGCCAGTGGCACGATGCTGCTCAGAGACGCAGCGTTCCTGCATTCAGGCAGGGTGCTGTGTTGCGTTGTGACTCGACTATTTCTGGTTTCCACACGTATCGTTGCAGATTGTGTCGGAAAGCCAGTCTTTCTTCCTTATACAACCACAGAATGGAACACTGGTGCAATTTTATTTACAAGGCCATATAAGTGGAAACTGCTTCCTGCGTTCTCCGCTGAATTCTAAACTCACCGGTAGCCGCAACCTTCGGTCTAGTGGTCGCATTATGCACCACGTTCCTCGAACCCGAATTGTCGGCGGTGAAAGTGCATTTTAAAGCTTTTGCGCCCTCAATTTAGTCCGAGCCACAGAGTCACATTAAACTGGATGATTTCATAAGCAGGAAGATTAACAGGATTATTTGACCACTGAATGACCTCTCACTGAACATTACTATTATTTGTGCTGATGTAATTTGCTGCTTTATTGTAAGTGTATTTCTAGTGCTTTTATGTGAAACATTTTATGCTGCCCTTAGCCCGGGACTCACTTGTAAAAGAGATGAATAAAGAGGTTAACACAAACGTCTCTGTCACTTACACAAGCATAAAACGAGCTAATAAGCAGGATCCTAACAGTCCAGACGCAGCACGGTGCAATTAGAATTCTGTTGGTTGAAGCTTATAATGACACGGACTGTGTCAGGAAACAGTGGTTCTCAAAGTGGGGTCCAGGGACCCCCCGGGGTCTGTGGTGTAGAGTACTGGGGGTCCCCAGAAAAAAGGAGAATAATTCATTTTCACTATGTCAGAATGTAGAACCATTTATTAGGAGAACTGCCATAACAAATTATATATACACACACACACACACACATATATATATATATATATATATATATATATATATATATATGTATATATATATACTGTATATACATATATATACACATATATATGTGTATATATGTATATATGTATATACATATACACATATATATACATATATATATATACACATACACACATATACATATACACACACACACACACACACACACACACATATATATATATTATATTACATATATATACACATTATTATCATTTTTTACTACTATTTACTATTTACTGTTGTTTTTATTTAAGATTTTACATTAAAAACTGAATAGTGTATGTGACAGAGTGAGTGAATAAATATTTAAAAATCAAGAAATTAATAAAATGGAAAATCAAATAAATGTAAAATTATACAAAAATAATCCATCCATCCATCCATTGTCTATCCCGCTTATTCCCTTTCGGGGTCGCAGGGGTCTGCTGGAGCCTATCCCAGCGCGTTAAGGCGAGAGGCAGGGATACACCCCAGATGGTCGCCAGCCAATCGTGGGGCACACACACCATTCACACACCATTCACTCTCACACTCACACCTATGGGCAATTTAGAGTTTACCAATTAACCTGAGCATGTTTTTTGTATTGTGGGAGGAAACCGGAGTACCCGGGGAAAACCCACGCAGACACGGGGAGAACATGCAAACTCCACACAGAAAGGCCCCAGACGGGTCTTGAACCTGCGACCTTCTTGCTGTGAGGCAACAGTGCTACCCACCGCACCACCGTGTCGCCCACAAAAATAATCTATTTTATCAATTATTTTATTGGAAAATTAAATAAACATAGAAATTTACTGGTAGATTCATGAACTGCGTCATATTATTTACACATTTATTTATTCTTGATTATGGCAGTTTTGTTCCTTCATAATTTTGGCCCCAGGTTTCTGACACTTTCTTTTTTCTAAAAAAAACATCTTCAAGCAAAAATCTTATGAGATGGGGTCCGTGGACTCGTTTTTGTGAGTTTAAGGGTCCTTGATGTGGAAAAAAAAAAAGATTGCTTGAGAATCACTGTGATATAAAAAAAAAAAAGAATGACTCGCAGGATTCAGTATCAGTCACGCCGCGCTCTTCAATCGCCTTTCCCCCGTCCCCGAGTGAAAGAAAACTAAATTTATGTTTTCTTTTGAAATATATCTGTCAGGACAATATGAAAACAATCACAGACGCCCCGGCTGACAGCAGCTTTGAGCACTCTGTCACACTATATTACAGCGAGTCCCCCGCACGCCAGTAATTCACAATAAAGCTCCGCCGTCGGATGATAGCCGCGGCCCGGCTGACGTCTGTGAGATATGAACCGTCAGCGGCGACGCACGCACGGGCCGCGCCGTCCATCACGTCAAATACAAACCTTGTGTATTACATTACTCACGAGTCACAAAAAAATACACCCGCTACCGTGTGGTGTGGCCCCAGGCGTTCTTTGTGCCGCGTTGGAAGAGGCGGCATTGTGTGTGAACTGGCCTCGCAAATGGGGGAAAAAAAGGATCCCGGCCGGGGCCGAGGTGTTAAAATCACGTTACTTTCCACATATGTTCACCTTATTAACTTGTTGTGAACTTGCCATTTAGCCGTTTTGCATTCACACATCCACATAGACAAAGAGCAGCATTAGCATTCATGCGGAATTGTGCTTATCCATTATTCTCTCTCCTGCTCTTTTTCTCTTTTTTTTTAACCTCCCTTTTCAGTTTTGACCAAATCCCAAAGAATTATATTTTATGAATATATCGTCAGCACATTCAAATCTGTGCAATAATCAATTCATTAGCGAGGGTTCGGTCAGCGGGTTCATGAATTATCATGAATTCATGCATGAAATGCCTCATGAATGATCAGGTACAAGAATGTTCCATAATTAACATTCATGCCTTAGCACAGGAACAAAAAAAAAAAAAAAAGTTAATGAATGCAACAACTGAGGTAATTAAATCATCATGATTTCTGAGTTATTAATGGTGTTCATGTCGTCTTCATAGAAAACGTGCGGAATCATTTAAATAAAACTCGCGGAAACATTACCAGGGACGTGACCTCCATCTTTCAAATCCGCAAATCTCCCCCTCCAGCTCTGTGCTGATCCCATAAGTTTAAAAACATCACCACTAATACAACGGGGTGTGTGTGTGTGTGTGTGTGTGTGTGTGTGTGTAATTTAAAGCTATGAACTGGAGATATTTTTCACACCACTGGGAAATCGCTTATTTCCTTTCACCAGTTACGTCCTCACAATAACTCCACAGGGATTACATCCGTGCACTTGTACCAGGGACGGGAGGGGGGGGTCGCTCACCCACAATCAGCGCACACATAAAACACCTGAACGGGCGCACACACACACACGTGCACACACACACACACGCTATTCCACATTCCAGTGGCAGGCAGCGACGCTGGTTGCAGGGTTATGGCTTGGCCTTGGTCCAGTGCCACTGATAGAGCGCATAAAAGAAAGACTTGTTTTAATGAATGGCCTCTGTGTCCGCACACGGAGCAAGGAGGGAGGGGTGGGGGGGGGGGGGGGGGGGGGGCATGCAGCTCGGACTCCGCCACAGTCGGGGGGCTTTTGTAGAGGTGGTGGTGGGGGGGTTAGTTGGGGGTTCAGCCTCCAGGGCTGGCAGACTCCTATTGTTATTATTATTCTCCCTGCAGGAATCCGCGAGGCCTTAAACAAGCACAGGTATTGTATTTTGAGAAATTGGAGCACCGGAGGGACGAGGAGAGCGTGCATGTGTGCGTGCATTAATGTATAGGAGAGTTTTGGGATGGTGGTTGGGTAAAAATAACAGTGAGGAATTTGCCATCAAAGGCAACGCGCGCCGTGTCCATCTTTCGGCAGCATCCACTAATGAAGTGTTTCTACATGACAGCGAGCGGCTCTAAACAGCCGCCATGTCAGAGAACACGTCCTGTTTATTCAACCCCCCCGCGCACGCCTTCAGCCTCCTCGCCGTTTCGCCGTGTTTCTGAGATTCCTGCTTCTCCACGAAAAGAAAAAATAACTCTTAAGAGAGTCTGTAGCGCTGCTGGCTTTTACATACGCTTTAGGCACATTTCAGATTTAGATGTTTTGTTTTGTAATTGAACAACAGCAGTAACATGAGTATAGTATAAAAACCCCTTGAAAAGAGTCATACAGCTCATCATTGTGTTACTAAAGATAAAATATTAATGACATATTTATTTATTTACACACATAAATTACCAAATAACAGCCCGGGCATTTATTGGAGACCAGGTGGCGATCAATTACTTCCTGATAAAAGTCTTGCTCAGCGAAAGAGAAAAAAAAAATATGGTAATTTACGCAAATTCTTTTTCTTAAAAGCAGTGTGACTATCATGTAATTTACATCTTTTCAAAGTACAGATTACGGTGCTGGAGTTAAATGACTCGCGGCTGCTTCTCTTCAGGGTTTTCCTGCATATTTTACAGAAAAAAATCTGTGGAAGAAAAACGTGCAGTGTCTCATCTTTCCCTTAAAAAAAGTTTTAACAACAACTGCAGGAGAAGAGATGGAAACTCTGATATTTGAAGATATTTGGTAATTTATGAACCCTGTTTCAAAAACAATGACTAATATCTAATATCTAATTTAAAAAAAGTCATTTTTGTGACCAGAAGTTTAAAATCATCTTAGCCTAGTTTTTGTCACAGACCTTTCGATGCTTCCATCATCTCTTATGTACGGTTACCATGGTTACGGTGTTACCTCGCATTTACTTTACGGTTGTTTCTGCATCAAATTCCTGCCTCGTGCTTCCTCTTGACAGCGTTTCCCTGTTGAGCCGGAGTAACAGAAACAGGGATTTTGGCAGCGAGATGACTGCAACTTGAACTTAACTTGACTCATGTGAATGAATGAAGCTTCATATATTTTTTTTTTATATATTTTTGCACAGGAGGGGGGAGGACTGCTGGTTTTGGCCTCCTGTTTCTAACATTGTGAGAGCATTATGAAAGGATCTTCTAATCGGTACGGACAGGAGGAATGATCACACCAAGAAAAACATGTTTCCCTGTTCATTTGGGCTCCTGACTGCTGTTGACTTAAGGAATTGTGATCCTGTCCTTTAGATCTTGTTTAGTCTTTCATTTTAAAGGGTGAATTAAGCTCTATATACTGTAATAATATGAACACACACACACACGCGCAGTGTTTAGGATATTTAAAACTATTTTATCCATTGGCTTCCCAAACTTCCAGGTGTCCCTTATAGCCAGAATAAATTTTGGAAAAAAGAAATATTCCACAGCGAACTCCCGACTATGAGCATTTCTGTCAGCTGCAGGTCATCGGCAGTACAATCCCATCTCTGTTGCATTATCATAAAATATATATGAAATGTGCAACGCTTGCTTCAACAGCGGCTCGTACCTGCCACACTGACACCGTCGCCATGGTAACGCTGTCAATGATATCCTCTCCGTGATGATGAGCAGGGTTTTTTTTTTTTTTTTTTTTTTTACCGTGCAAGTGTTGGGCCACTAGAAACTCGTGACAGCCACTATAATAAAACCTGTCCAACATAGGGTGGAGAGATGCACTGTGAAAAAACTAAATCTGACATGAAAATATCAATAAAATTACAAATATACAAGAATGTGAAATGTGAAACAACATGTAAAGACATGCTGCATTTACTATGAGCTTAAATTAAGTATATATACACAAATACATGTATGTATATATATGTATATGCAATTATACATACACACACACATATATATATACATATCCACATATATATATACATACATATATACACACACACATACATATATACACACACACATATATATATACACACACACATACATATACATATATATATATATATATATGTATATACACACATATACATATATACATATACATATACATACATATATATACATATATACACACACACACACACATATATACACATACATATATCACTAATATTTATATTAGTGATGGTTCTACTACATTACATATAGATCAGATAGATAATGATATGATGAGCTCATCATATCATTATATGAGACCACTTATCACACAAGTTATATAAAATTAAAGCTATGAAATGTTTAATTGAATGATATTTACTACTGTTTTCATTATATTATGTGTAATGAGTTCCAGTATTGGTGAGTATCAGTGCCCAAGCTGTAGGAATATTAGCTTTTTTTAACCATTTTTTTACAGTGCATGAGAAGCTTTTGAGAACATCCTTTTAAGTTTAAGAAAAGATTCCTACGGAGCACGACATTGTTTAAGAGTCAGTAACTCGTGACGTTGAGGCTGAACCGGTGTCAAACACTCTGGTGTGTGTGTGTGTGTGTGTGTGTGTGTGATGCTGGAGGCGGCTAACGTGGCCTGCAGGTCAGCTCCGCCGCCACGCTCCCAGATGTTTTTCATTTTCAGAGCTCGCAGTCGTGGGCCTGAACCCACGCCGACTCACATCACACACAGGCAGTTTATCAAATTTCAAACCGCTCCCCGGGAGACGCAAAGGATACTACCCTTTCCTGTATGTAACACCTAGAAACACACGCCGAAGTGTAAAAGTCCCCCCCCTCGAACAATAAATCTGAAAAGAAGCCGACGCGGTGCGGTGGAGAGCACAGGTCACCGTGGTAACATGAGGTGAGCAGGGATGCTCTGTTCAAACAGAGATTACTGAAAAAGCTCAGAACCTGCTGCAGCCTGGTGAGCAACTTTTCAATGGATTCCTGCACTAAACAAGTGTCTGCATGCAGCTGTAGCTGATATATCAACCACTACAGCCCTTACTATGGAGCTTCATTAGTAGAATCGTAACAAAAACCTGAACCCACACTGGCCCTCCAGAACCAGGATTGCCCACCCCTGCTGTAGAAAGTATGTATTCCAATAGGGAAGTCAATAGATTGGATTTTTGCATGTCCCACACAATGCTCTGCCAACCACCATATGTGATTACCCATTAAAAAAAATGCATAAAAAAAGGATAGTAATACCCATCCATTTTTTTTTTAATTTAACAAAACATGGTGCCATGCACAAGTTGTATATGAAGGTTGATATTGATTCGACAAACCAGCAGAGAGATACGCAAGCCACAGACTGACACTCCGTGCTTTAAAGACATAGAAAATAGTTGTAAATTGTGACATCAGATGAATAAAAAAATATGTCATGGTAATGTAGAACTCAATGAACAACAATTACATATTGTTCGTTTTTAATTGTTTTGCGTATCTCGAAGGTTTTAAAGACACAAAACTCATGAGTTGAACGATTACAGACGAAATGGAGCAATACCACCTTAAAAATGTTCAAAATGCACAATAAAGCCACATAGACAACCATCTATAAGGGCTTAAAGGTTTCCTTTTTTGGGGACTACATCCAATAATATCAATCCTTTGAAAGGATTAGATACACAGGCATGTTAAAAACACAATGTGTAAGATTTGGCCTTAATTTAGGTTAAAAAAATCCCCAAATGAACTGTAGCTATCACATTAATATTGTTTTTCTAATACATCCAGTGTAATTGTGTCTCTGGTTGTCTATACAACATGTATTTTAGTTAAACTTGCATTTAATAAGGGATTTTTGATTACACGTCAGTGTATTTCATTGACTTTGGTATTCCACAATGCTCCTTTAACATCCACTAAACGTGAAATTCTAACGCCCCTAGAGGTTGACGTTTTGATATCCACGCTGATGTGTAGTTTGTCATCAGACCAACGTCGCATTTTGACGCCAACCGGATTTTCATTTCCAACAAAAACACAGCGCTTGTCCAACGTTAAGAGTCCAACGGGTCCAATGTCTTGCTGACACCATATTGATGTCCAGGCCCTGCTGGGCTCATTTTCTCTGAAAGCACATGAAGGGTTCTTCATAATAGTCTGTAGCAGGAGAAGGATTACAGCCAGGAAAACTGCTTTTATTGTTCATATGGACACAGGACAACTGTCAACCTGTCCTTTTATAAGAATGTTGTGAGACCTTTGTTCCTTCTTGCTTCTGTGCTGCATTTAAAACAAAACTATTCTGGAAATGCAAACACAGCAGCTCTACACTGGAAATGTGGGTTTGTGTCCAAGCAGCTGCCAGGTTCAGGTTACTGAAAACACACACAGGGTTTCGTATAGACAAAATGGATGTGTGCTGGGGCCCCCCGCTGATGTCATCTGGGTTATCTCTCTGTGTTTGGGCTTGGATACCGCATCCACGCACCATAATACATCTATAAAAGCAGGGAGCGCCTGTGTGTCTGTGGCTGGAGTATCTCACTGACTGTTTTTTTGGATCATCTTCAACTATTGGATGTGGCTCGTGCATGGCACGATGGTGTGTACTGGATGGACACTCAAAAGATCATCATTAGCTGTAAAAGTTAAAAAAAAAAAAAACATAGATTTTGTATTACAGTGCTATTCTGCAGCAGCCCTATAGTTCCAGTGTAAAGCTCCATATCACAGCTCCTTCTCATGTTGCTTCCCAGCGCTATCACCTAACAGAACAGATCGGATGAGAATTCAAATACTGTTCATATTAAAAGCAGACTTATGATTATTCTCTTACTTTTTTTGTATTTCAGGGCTAACCTGCAGCAGCCCTTTAGTTCCAGTGTAAAGCTCCATTACCCTTTTTCTTCCTGCACCAATCATGCAGCTGACATAATAAAAGAACTGTAATGTCTCTCCAAAAACACACTTTAAGACATTAGCCAGTTCAGATGCTACTTTTTTCCTCATGCTAACACAGGCTACTGTGAGCCATAACCTTATTCTAAAATACATTTACAGACTGTCTGTGTATCCCAGCACTATCACCTAACAGAACAGAATGGATGAGAATGAAAATACAGAAAGTGTGGATGTCAATCTACATCAGTTTTCAAATACTGTTCATAGTAAAACCAGACTTATGATTGTTCTCTTACTTTTTTGTATTTCAGCGCTATCCTGCAGCAGCCCTATAGTGCCAGTGTTACCCCTTTTCTTCCTTCTTCCTGCACCAATCATGCAGTTGACGTAATAAAAGTACTGTAATGTCTCTCCAAAAACACACTTTAAGACATTAGCCAGTTCAGATGCTACTTTTTTCCTCATGCTAACACAGGCTACTGTGAGCCGTAACCATCTTACTCTTAAATACATTTACAGACCGTCTGTAAATCCCAGCACTATCACCTAACAGAACAGAACTCATTTATTTATAAACACATATAGCAGTAACAGTCCAACACACCCTTATTCGGCCAACTGGACTGAACTGGATCCGTGAATTTAAGACGCGTTTAACAAGCAGACGTGTGTTTTTTTTTCTTAACCACGACTGAGTTGCCTGAAAGTAATGACACTGAATGTGTGGTGCGTTAGTACGGCAGATGAAAATATAAAGGAAAGAGCCTTGAAAAACGTACAGAGCATCTCTCCCTCTCCGTGAGAAAGTGACTTGTTAGATTTGAACACAGCGTTTCTCTCCTCACATCAAATAGCTCTCTGTATTTTTATATTTTTACTCCAAATTGTACTTTTTTTTCCCTCCCCTTACTCCTGTACATCAACGAATATCTGCTACTATTAAACCCATTTATGTCTTATCCCTCTTTGATGTTTCCCATTAACAGTTCCTGCCACGAGTAATTCAATTTTAACCTAAAATTATTTAAAAATAAAAAAAAGCAAAAAGACGTTTGAGTGTGAGGAGTAAAAAATCTCCAATTCAACCACCCCGGCTCTCCAGATAGCTGCTCTTCATGTTGGATGTGTAGGTATGGTTTATAATCCCCTCAGGATTTCCCAGAGCCCGCCTGTCAGTGCTTGGTACAGTGCAGCGCTGCCTGCCTCCCACACCGAGTGCTCTTATCACACAACAGCCCCGCGGGCCCCAACAGCTGTCAACACCTGCACCTCTGTATCTGCACCCTGCTCGGGATCGTCTAAACACAGCCGGCGGTGGTGGGCTCCCTCACCTCGCCCCCCCCCCCTCTCCCTGCCTCCCTCCACGCCGTGATCCAACGCCGGAGCCGCCGGGATTTGATGTAAAGTTCAGACATGTTCTAAAGAGGAGAAGAGAAGCAACGTCCCGGGCCTAATTAAGAGCCGGGACGGAGTAAAGCGAAATTAAATTCCTGCTCCTGAGCTTTAAAACGCTGGGTGGAAATGTTCGACATGTTTAAAAAGAAAAGAAAAAAAAGGTGATGAAATCACCAAAGAGGGTTGTTAGGGGAATCGATCAGCTCCAATTACCAGCTGCGTTTTCTGGTGTTTTTAGCTCACATCGTGTCTGCAATTTGGAAAATAACCACTCAGTTGTTCGAGATGATGAATACTGTTTGTATTAGTAGTATTAGGTATTGGTCTCATACACGATAATACTACTAGGTTGGGTTCAAGTACAAAAAAAACAGTGTTTAAAGTAGGGATCCCTCGTTAACGGGATTTACATTATGAACATGACAATTTAGTTAAATCTGTGTTGTGTGCAGTGAAATGTTGTCGAATAATAGATAATATGTATGGAAATATAGAAGAAATTTAAAGTAACTCTTTGCGTAATGGTAGTATCAGTGAGTACTTACATGCAATACATACTCACAGTACTTATTATCTTGTAAAATATAAAAAAAAAAAAAAATTAACAATAATGTTAATAATAATAGATAGTTGTGTGTTGTGATTCTTGAACTTTAAGATAAGATAAGACTTTATTTATCCCACAATGGGGAAATTTGTCTGTTACTGCAGAGTACAGAGTAAAGAAAATAAAATAAAATAAAAAGCTAAAGAAAATAAAAGCTATAAAAAATAAAAATACACAACACTATGTACAAAATTCGTAGAATTTGTTGAACAGCATACACAGTATGCATTATGGACATAAGAATGGAGAAAAAATACTAATAAATAGCAAGAAAAAAGTATAAATAAGCAAAGCATATATACATACATACATACACATACACACATATATACGCACATACACACATGTACACATACATAGCTAATGCATACTTAAGGTGCAGGGTGTGTGTGTAGAGAAAAATGACTTTACTTTCAATGCAAACATTTTTTAATGCAAAACAATGGCAATAACTGGATTGGTGGTTTTAGGGAAAATTTACATTTAGTGCATGGATTCATAATCAAGTATTTTTTTTTTCCAAAATTGCATTGAACTGAGTGCACATCCCTACACAGTGATAGTGATGCAGTAAAATCACCAATGTTACTATCACAAAGAATACCTCTTTAGGAGTTATATTGGTACTGGTGGTGTTACTGTGCATGCGCTGTACTGTCACTGCTTGTTGTGACCTGCTGACCTTTGCTGCCTCACACATGTAAAACCTACTTTACGCCTTGCTGTTCCCTGCAGGATGGACCCGGTCCAGTTCAGAGCTGCCAGCACGGATTAATGCTGTCTTTATTTTATTTTCTCCATCTCCTTTCCTGCAGCACTTTTTTCTCAAGACAAACTTCACTCTCTTCTATCCCCGGGACCGCTAAGGGTCAATGAACAAATAAATCATTCGTATGATTTTTCTTCTCCTCCCCTACAATGGTCCAACGCGGAGGAACACTCCATGTTATAGGAGCAGCTGGCAGACATTTACACAATTCGTCTTACTAAAGTATTCCCTGAAAAAATGTGACACCCGCTTATTATAATTGTTTGAAATTCGGTTCGGTCAAATCTGTATTTTTAGTTTGTAACACGATAAGCTGGTAGTTAGAGAGAGCGTGTTATTGCGAGTCAGACCACTTCACCTTCTGAGAAGAAAACATCTTCCTTTCACCCCGAAGGCATAAACGCTTCACTGGAGATGCCCACAGGACTAAGTTTACGCTTGGAGTGACTTTTTAAAGAAAGAAAGAAGAAGAAAAAAAAAGGAGCATGGAAAGAAAATAATTCACATTGAGGGAATGATCTGAGTCTGAAGTCCCTGCTGCCCAGGAAGTTCTTAAACATAAGTTATGGTTGGCCCACACTTGTTTTTCTACAGGCCCCGAGATTGACGACCACATTACCCACTCTAAAGCAAACAGCACGGAAACACACACACACACACACACACACACACACACACACCTGCAGTCACAGAAATATATTACACTACTCTGACTTGCACAATCATTGCACATGCAGGCTGCTTCTACAGCGAGCCTGCAGGAAAAAACAAAAAAGAGGGATCATCGTGCTGTTTACGGATTAAAAACCAGCTGCTGGACTCAGAGTCCACTGGTGTAGAATTTACCCATAAAGTTATTACCATGAATAATAATATATTTATTTATACCACAGTTTTACAAATAGCAGTAATGACACCACTGGTCCACGATGGCCAACATTGGGCTAAATAGGAAATACACATTATTATATATAAGTCAAATAAAATGTAAAAAAATAAAATATACTATATACTACTACACTATATAAAAAATATAGTGTGGTTACATGCAAATTAATTAATTGCTGTTAATGCAAACATGAATCTGTTGATTAATTTATTACATTAGTTTTGTACAATTTAAATTTGTTCATGTGTTTGTTCAGTAACTAAAATCATTTGAATCAAAGCAAAGACATCAAGAGATTCTTTAAAGTCAAATATGTTAGGTGTGTTAGCTGGAAGCTGCAAAGTTATACTTTAAGTTAGTTTTGGTTATACTCAATGTTGAAAAACGCTTGTTTTCCAGTTTACAGCAACGATGTAAAAACGAAGAAGAAAAAGAACATTTGTTTGGCAGAGACGGCTGTTACAATGCACAATAACTGGGAATTCTAGAGGGAAAAACTGCATCAGAAAGACGTTATTAAACGGAGTGGATTATTTTATTTATCTTTTATATGCACGGTGCAGGCATCTGAGCACAGCTGCTGTGTAAAAGCTCTGATCGTTGTTCTTTCCACTAACTGGAAACGCAGCGAAGCGTAACCAACAGATAATTATCACACAGATCCATTTCATGTTAGTTCTCATTCATTGAAATCGATTTTCTTTCTTTATTCGTTTATTTATTCCTATTATTGCCGCTAGAACCTACAGGCAAAGCATGTTTAAGCCCCCCCCCCCCCCCCCCCCCCCCCCCACACACACACACACACACACGCGTGCACACACACTTTACATACTGCAAGTCACATTCCTCAAGGTTAGGTAGCCAGTAAAGTTTGGTTAATGGGGGAGAGGCCTCCTCACAATGACACCTATACATCATACCGCTGCTGCACGGTTGTGTACCGACACACACACGTATTACCTCTGCAAAGAGCCACACACACACACACTCACACACTCCCAGCTGTCATTAACAGGAGCACTTTCCTCCAGCGCTAAAAGGCGGGCTGGTCTATTTCCCTGCAGGTTTCCTGCTGTACCCTACAGACATTTACTGAACCTGGACGCGGCTGACAGCAGCTTGTAACTTGTAATTTGTAGCTTCCAGGCCAGAGGCCAACTAACCCCCCACCGCCTGCAGCAAAAAAAAAAAAAAAACATGCAACCTTAGCCTGCAGCGGCGTGCTTAAAGCTGCACTAAAAGGTTTAAAAAAAAAAAAAAGGCCATTATTAATGGAGCAACTTGATGAAATGATGTCGAAAAAGTTCATTTTTAGGGAGCTGAAAGCGCTGATGATGAATCTGGTTCTGCTGGGACCTGTAGGAGGCTCTCTGAGGAGAGTTTCTGGGTAGGTTTGTTTTCTCGTAAAGTGGCTGCAACCCTAAGCAGTTTCTTTCACATTTAGAAACCCCAAGGATGATCAGATCACTTCCTATGGGCACTGCACTAGTTGTTCTTCCACCTTTATTTAATGGAGAGAAATACAGTTGTTTTCTGGTGCAATGACTCGCATAAAGAAACAATTCCACTCAACTTAACTCCAGAGAAAAAAAAAAAGAAAAAGATTGATAGCTTCAGCATGCCTGTGCTCCAACTAGTTTACTTTGAGGGTTTGTTGGAATTATATCAATAGCACAACTGGTCTAGAAATCATGGAAATGTGGAATTTAAAAACGGCCTTTAGGACGCTGCCATCTGGATGAATACATGACAGCTCTGACAGATGTTCTTCAAGATCTAATCAACGAATATACGACGCTCCCTGAACAGCAGGCCGAACGTTGGATTAGCACAAAAGTTACCTAAATTTAAGAAAAGTTAGCGAACTTAATATATCATTAATGCATTGTGTGGTAAAACAATTAAGAATAATGCATATTTATAGGCCATATTTCTTAGATATATCAGATCAGGACCTGCACTTTCAATTGTTGTCTCACTAAACATTTATACGACTATTTTTTCTTTGCATATACAAGTTAAATGTATTTTCCCCCTCTAATACAATCCTGCTCCTACAAAAATTACTTCAGGGGATCTGTTCCCAACACTTAATGAAATGCACAGCTGGAGGAGGAAAAATGGCGATTCATCAATTCAGAGAAATCTTTTAAACATCATTTAATGTTATGTTGGTGCAATTTAAACTGCATTTTTTCTGCCCAATTCAGGTTGTTTTAACTCATGTATTATGTTTTTAAGCTACAAAACAAACACGAATGAGCTGAGGAAAATGTATTTGGAGCAACTTAAGTTTAAGTTAACAAGCGTTTGAAACGCTGCGTTGATGATTATGGTAATTAACACTTCAGAAAAACCCTTTTAAATAATGCGTGGAAAATTAGTTGGAACCACTTAGCTTCACGAGGAATCTGCTTAACGCGTTCACGCCTTAATTATTTATAAGTGGGAATTGATTGCAAATGCATTTGTTTTTTAAGAGTGTATCGCATGCACGTCATCTGTGTTTTATTCACATCTCAGAGGGAGTTTTTTCAGCAAGTCTGATAGATGCTAATTGCAGGATTTGCAGCACGAACCTAAAAACACACATATGCAGACACGTCCACGTATGTGATGGATACAGAGCAGGTGTTTTGGGGGCAGGATGCTGCACACCTGGAAAGCTGCAGCACATCTGTCCCGTAGTGTTTTTTTTTTTTTTAACCCTTCTCCTCGCTCATGATTCTGTGCTCGATCACTCAGCAGCTTGATAGAAAGTAGTAAAAACAAGCTGGTAAACCTTTATTGCAGCTTTCTGGGAGAAGACCAAAGAATAGTAAATCAAGCCGTAAAGCACGGGACAGGCCACACACACACACACACACACACACGGTATCTATGTTGGACGTACAAAGAAGAGCGTGCACACACACACACACACACACACACACACACACACACACACACACACACACACACACACACACACAGCTTCTAGTGTTTCAGTAGATTGGCTGCTCGTTGCTCTCTGCTCTGATTTATCGTGGCAAATTGAAAGATTCCAAGAAGTGAGTCAGTTTGTTTTGGCAAGAGGCTCCAGGCCAGTGCCCCCTCACACACACACACACACACACACACACACTTCCTCATATTAGCTCAAGTAGCCGGTATAAGCCTTCCTAAGCAAATATCCCACTAAAACAATCTCCATTAAGGCGGCAGCCGGAGCTGCTGCAGCTCTGACTGATGAGCTCACGTCCATCGAAGCGCAGGTTTGTCCTGTTTGACACGATGTAATCTGACCCACAGGTTATCACTGCTGCGTGTGTGTGTGTGTGTGTGTGTGTGTGTGTGTGTGTGTGTATGTGGGCCTGCAGGGAAAAGTGTTCATCATGCAGCTTGTTTTGACCTTACATTTAAACATTTGTTAATCAGTGAGGTCTCACAGCAATTTTTTTTTTCCTCCTTGAAAAATGTCTTAATGATGCTAAACATTAGTTCATATTTGAGTAGTATTCTAAATATATACATACACACATATATATATATATAATATTTCTAAGAAGCGTTTTGTGTTCAGGATCATTTTGTATTATTTTTCACTTACAAAAATCATGATTTTGTGATTTTTTTGACATGAAATGTCAAATAGTGTAACCAAAGGGGAAAAAAAAATACATATTCAATCCACTTAGAATATGAAACTAGTTAATAGCATGTGTTTAGTTTTAATTTTTTAAAACATTTTTTAAGAGAGTTAAACAATCTTGTTTGACAGTTTTGCCATTGTGTAGTGACAATGGCAAAAAATCCACAATTGTGACCCATTCCATTACACACACACACACACACACACACACACACACACACACACACACACACACACACACACACACACACACACACACCCCTGTAGATGGAAGACAAAAGGCAATGGTTCGCCATGGTTGCTGGACACAGACCTATGTAGGTGGCTTTCACTGAAGTGTTCAACCATTATATCTTAACTAAAATATATGTATAAAACCAAAAAAAATGCATCTGGTCTGATTTAGAATCTGAAAGCAGAGCCCAGCTTTCATCCAATCAGGTGCATCCAGGAATTTTATTAAAGATCAACAGCTTTTCTAGAATCATGGACTAATATAATATAATAGACAGACACTAAACCCTTTGCGATATTCACAAATTAGCATTTGGTGACACACTTTGCAAATTCTTTCGTGCTAGGCTCTAATATATATATCTAATATTGGCCCAGAATGCATTGTGGTATGCGAGTTTACCGCAACAAGGTTCAAAATATTTCAGTTTATGTAAAAAAGGAGTTCCTGAAGAGATGTTAATATTTTTTGTTCTTCAAAGTAAAAGATTTTTTACAACTAAAAAATAAAAAAAAAGATTTGTTAATACATTTTTTATTTTTTTAAATAATATTGAGCCAAAGTAATTGTAGAAAGGGGTTAAACACTATATTGTGCACAATTGTGTGTGTATGTGTGGGTTTTTTTTCTCAATGCACTATATAACATGACAGGGTGATTAGTGTATGTTGGTGTGTTGTAGTTTGAGACGTAGCTGTGTGTGTGTGTGTGTGTGTGTGTGTGTGTGTGTGTGTGTGTGTGTGTCCCTGCATCTTATCTCAGCCACTTCATCACGTCAGGCGGCAGCTGAACAAATGGAGACGGATGCTGCTCCTGTGCTCGCCGTGTGTTTGACTCTCCCACACGAAGCCGCCACTGACTCCTACACGTGTGTCACATGACACACGCTGGCTGTGACATCACAGGCGTCATTTTAGATCAATAACCAAGTTTTTATCCTCTCTCACCAGGCTAATTATTGCTCTACAGTCCCTAAATCATTGTTTTAATGCATAGTTGTTATTTGTAACTACATTTTCTCAAGATCTATAGAAAACTACAGGAATAATACTTATAATAAATTCCAATTATCTTGATAAAAATCATCAAAACCTCCAGAAGCTGTGAATATGTGACCATATTTAAGCTCAGAAGCTGGATAAAAGTGAATTCATGTCAGGTTTCAGCATTAACATTAACTTGTATATACTTACTATATTTCACCACAACTGGCTCCAATCTATTTGTGATGTCACTAATCACGCTAGTAGGCCAGCCCGTTAAAAACTGGATTTTCACTGATAACAGAGAAACTATGTGGAAACAAACAGATTCAGTCTGCACAGTGAAGCTAAACATTCTATTTGAACCCGTACACTCAAATGCAAAATACAGTAAGTTATTACTTTTTTCCTCTATAAGTTGTAATAGTATATGTAATTAAAGAAGAAATAATTAAGATCACATTACTGATTGAATAACTTATATTTATCTTAAATTAAATATGAGCTTAATGATACTGTATCTTGAAACTTCTTTTACTTTCCTTTTTTTTGTCTTATAAACAAACCAACTTATTAAAACTTTAAATCTTATAAACGCAGCAAATCAGAATCTCTGGAGTTACAAACAATATCATTTTTTCTTTTAACTTTAACTTTTTTCTCTCCTTTTACTTTATGTCCTTTGTGCATTCGGTTCTAATATTAAAGTTTTTATAATATTCATACTTTGCTAAAACATTCAATTTGAACCATTATAATAAAATTCAAATTACTTTGTTTTTTTTCTTCTATTTGTAATCTACTAGTGCAGTGCAGTATATTAAAGTCGATGAACTGACATGATTTTTCATGGTGTTGTTTTAACAACTTGTTCCTCATCTTCCATTCATCGATCCATCAAGTGATAGTGACGGGAATTCCTGAGTGTCTGTGAACGCATCTTGGAGTTTCAGTGTAGTTTATATTTAAGATGCTGCAGCTCGTGTCGAGTTTTTCTCCTCTGAAAGAAGACGGCAGAACATGAACTTTTCTTATAAAGTGTAGTTTCAGCATCGGCTATAGCATGTATACATCATGTATACATGATGTATACCTCATGTATACATGAGGTATACATCATGTATTTCCTAAGCTATATCTGAAAATGATGGGTTGATCCAACAAACGATCAGAGAGATGTGATATGTAATGCATAATATCAGTTCAATTTATCTAATATAATACAAGCTATAAATACTTAAATATTTCTTCTTGTTCCAAACTCCAGGAAACACCGGTTCATCCACGAGATCTGCAAAACGGACGAGAACGCCGCGCCGTTGCTGGCCTGTCGCCTGCATCGCTGCGCACGACTTCAGAGCGTGAGGAAGGCGAAGGACGCTCAAGAGCATCGTGAGTAATGACGATCGTGTTTTTTCCCCCCAGCGAAGCCGAGGAGCTCCTTCCTGTGACGGGTTACGGCCCGCAGATTTATTTAAGAGCTCGAGTCCCTGGTTGTCGAGGTCATGACGTCCAGCGTTTGAGGACCGAGACGCCGCCGTACTTTATATATGTGGCCGTGCGTTCTGGAGACGTGTTTCAGTGTTTTTTTTTTATGTTCTCCCGTCACTGTCTGTCTTTTTTATACGGCGGCACTCAGCGAGATGAATTAATAAAGTGTTTGGTATCGTAACTCGTGTGGTGAGAACACAGCTGTGCAGCCTCTCTTTCTGTGGTTTCTGCCGTTTTCATTTCTTCAGATTTTTAATTTTTTCTTTTAAGGACAAATGCATCAAACTGAACATAAATAGCAAACTAAAGGACGAGGTGAGATAACCGGATAAAGTGGAATCAAGCCCAGGGACAATGGATAGAACAAACACACGTCAAAGGGGAAATGTCTGCAGGACACGATGAGCAGGACATGAGCCACTTGGATTTTTCCTAAAACTGACACATATCTGATGTTTCGACATAGGACTAACTTTCATGTCAACAAGCGACAAACATCACTTTTCTGCTGAAGAAAGCAACAACCACAGACATACACCTTGCTCTGCTCTTCTAAAATCTCCTTTTTACAAACACGTCCTGTCCATGTGCTTGCACACACTCGCCAAAATACCTCCATAAGCTGCATAGATGCATGCAAAATCAAAAATGGATTTAACCAAAATATCCAAATTCAAGTCTGGATGAAGCCGTAGTCATAGTGGTGTAACGTGCAAAGAACACAAGTTATGCAGGTGCAGGTTACACACCACCAGGTGACTGTAAACCACGTCACCTGTTTAACCTCTTTAATATAAACTGTACTGTGAGCAGCAGGGATGTTTAAGGCAAAACTACACTTCAGTCAGGTTGGGTGTGTAAATAACACAATAATTATGGTCTAGATGTTGTGTTGCATCAATTGGCACCATGCAAGAGTCACTAGAAACACAGGAGACAGCAGCTTGAAAGCCAAATACAAAAGTTTGACCACCTTTAGTTTGATGGACAGCAGCATAAGCCAATAGAAATTAGCCAATGACCAGGGCTTTGTAAACTATATTATGATGTTTGGTATAAATGGACCTTTAACCTCTGAGGATGAAAAAGCACATGCTCTTGTTCAGGGCTACAACAAATATATATTTATATATAAAATACAGGATTTCTTCCAGATCATGACTTTATAACTCACTGTATTCACTTTACTCTACACACACACCCTGCACCTTAAGTATGCATTAGCTGTGTATGTGTACATGTGTGTATGTGCGTATATATATGCAAATATGTAAATATGTGTGTACGTGCATGTATGTATGTATATATGCTTTGCTTATGCATACTTTTTTCTTGCTATTTATTAGTATTTTTTCTCCATTCTATGTCCATAATGCATACTGTGTATGCTGATCAACAAATTCTATGAATTTTGTTCATAGTGTTGTGTATTTTTACTTTTTATAGCTTTTATTTTTCTTTACTCTGTACACTGCACTAACAAGCAAATTTCCCCGTTGTGGGATCAATAAAGTCTTATCTTATCTTATCAAAATGTAATCTTCTGTTCATGGCTAAAGTCTCAAAAATCACTGAAAATTTGCAGAAAATCTGGCCAATACTTGAGATTTTTTTCTCTAAAAAACAGACAAATGATAGCTATAACATAACGTCCCTTGCAGAAGTAATAATAACGAGTACTGCAGAGGTGTGTGTGTGTGTGTGTGTGTGTGTGTTGGTCAATGGTAAAAGTATAGAAGCAACTATGCACAAATGTCAACTACAGAGTTCAGAATTCTGCTTTTCTGTCTAACAACTACAACCAGGAGCCTTAAACTTTGGATTCTGGCCCCAGCGAAGTAAAATAATCAAATAATCATAATGAAAGCAAAAAAAAAAAAAAGTTTGGATCATTATTACAGAGGCATTAACATAGACACCAGAGTAAACCTCTCGCTGTGTGTGTGTATGTGTGTGTGCTGTCAGATTTCCTCATCCAAACCTTGTCCAGCTTTAAAGACCATGTTGGGCACAGATCAACTCTTTGGCGTCTGGCACCAACGCACCCGTGTGCTTCCCTGGCATTTACTTTTATTTTTGATCAGAACGTGCAGCATCACTCATGCAGAGTGGGCGGGTGGGGGGGGGGGCAGATAATTCAACTTTCCCCCCGACTTCTATCTCCTGTGCTTGGGTGCAACGAGTGATGAAGAGAAACAGCGTTTTGGCGTCGATATCTAAGGTGGCGGTGAACAGACGGGGAAATTCATCTGGCACCAGCGAAGCCACGCTGACTGTGGCGTAAGCTCTCAATAAAGATTCAACGCATCCCAGCCGTTGGCAGACGCCACTTTTTTTTTCCCCTTTTTGTTTTCTTGGCAGCGTCTTAAAAAAATAAAAAAAAATAAATAAATAAAACACGACGTACCAGTCGCCTGCTGAGCTCTTCTTCTTCTAAAAAGAAAAAAAGGCAATTAGACGAAGTTCAGACGCGTTGTCACCCTGTTCCACTGCCAAGTCACAGAGGCATGTTCTCTGAGAACACACACACACACACACACACACACACACAGAAACACTCGATTGTGCCCGTTTCCATTATGAGGCAAATGCAACTCCTTTTACGAACGTGCTTCCTTCAGCGCCCAGTGCTGCACCTCCTGAACACAACAACTTGGAATGTGTGTGTGAATCGTGCAGGAGTCCGTCCTATAGCTTTTCCAATATGTGGGTGGGCATGAAATTGTCCATTTTTCCTATTGTCTAATAAATCCCACGGAGAAAAAAAAAAAAGAAAGAAAAGCAGCAGCGCGTTCGTCTATCACGACTTTCCTGGTGGTTCCTGCTAAAGATGCACATTTACTTTTATATTGTTTTATTTCGTTTAGTTTTAGTCCCAGTGATTTTTAAAACATCTGCGCACAGAAGGGTGCACTATTGTGGAGAAAATGGAAAAGGCAGAGTGTTGGTAGGTGGCTTGAATGACTGTCAGAGGCCTTTTATTCTTTATTTATGGAAACTTGAAGTATTCCAGGATTCTCCATTCATCAATATAAACTGTACGAGAACTTCTGCTACTTAATGGTGAATTGTCTTCATATTATTCATTCACATTAATTTTGTTGATTTGACATGAAATCATGTGAGGTTTAGCACTTTGTAAATCATGAATAGTATTTTGCACCTATAAAAAATAAGGTAAATTGCCTCTAATTGTGTTTTTGAACAGCTATAACACAAATTTTATGCAATGAGTTACACAAATTTACAGAGAATCTTCTATTTAATCTAAATATATTTAAAGTAATATGATACCATTCATTTACACAGTGCAGAAATATCATCTTAACACATGAAAATATCACAATTAGTCCAATATTTAGTAGAATTACCTCGTTCCACCGGCAGATATTTTATCTTATTTCAAGGTTGTTTCCCCAATTTGGGTCAATTTTCTTTAAAAATAAATAATTTGACTAAAGCAGTAAATTATCAACCAGTGGAATGACCCAATTCTACTTGTTATTGGACTAATTCAAGAGATTTTCCACCTGTTTTCAGGTGTTTTTGCAGCGCATGAAAACCACTTTTTGAAGCAGGTCATCAGGTTTATAATTAGAGATCATACTGAGGAATGAGAATTACAGTCTGTGCGGTTTGAAAACGACTGATTATCATTTTATTTTGTGGTTTTAAAGTTTGCATTGCATGCGTACACCTTCAAAATAAAAGCTTAAAAGTAAAAGATTAAAAAAAGATGATCCTGGCATTGTTCCAGCTAAGCCTCAGTAGAACCCACAGCGAGTATTTTTCATTCCGGGGGGGTCCAGGCCCACTTTAACAGGCCAAGACAAACCGGGGGGGCTTATTTGTTGGTTTCTGCATCACCATCAGGAACTTCCTCCCTCGCTGTAAATCGGCTGCAGCTTCAAAGCAGGAGTTCTGGAAGCGGCTCCTCGTAATCCACCCCCCCCTCCTCAAAAAAAAAAAAAAAAAGAAGAAAGAAATAAAAACTTCACACGCCTTCGGTAAACTTCCTGTTTGTCACGCTCACTCGTGTTATGAATACGGCAGATTATTGTCATCTTGGAACATTTATTCCTATTGAAAAGCGAAGGGAAAAACGGAGGCCCCCGCTACTTTAATGCAGTAATCAATGGAGGGGGCTCCAAATTTTAAAATTAAAAAAAAAAAAACAATAAATAAGATAAAAATGACAGAATGGAGCCGCTCCAGCTCGTATATGACCTACATTTAGATCCAGGGTTCCCACGGGTGCTTGAATTCCTTGAAAATGCTTGAATTTTAATTCAGCGTTTTCAAGGTTGTGAAAATGCTTGAATTTTTTGTGATGTCTATCTCAATGAACCAAGAGAAAACAAAAATGTTTCCTAAACGGCTACGCGCTTCATCCGTTACCTTTACATGCAGAACTCGGTTATCGTACTCGCTCGGTGTTCTGCCGAGCAATAACAGTAGATTACTATCGATGTTAGGCCCTTAATTCTGCATCAAAACATTGTGTTCTACTCCGACTCTACTTCTCTCTGCTCTACTTCTAAATCTCTGGCACCATGGGTGAGTCGAACACAATGTTTTGATGCAGAATTAAGGACTCAATCAAAAAAAATAAATAAGATAATGTGATCTGCAGCATAGAGATCTCACACTCAGCCATACATATACAATTAACAGACTCAACTTGCTGGTCGAAACATGGAGTTTTACATTATATTCCAGTAAATCACTAAATACAGGTTTTGTCGTCCTGAAGCATACTGGTTGGTCATTGGTGTTGCATGGTGACTCTGCGTGTTACTTCAGCATCAAGCAGCACTAGCATGTATCCTGTTAATGGACAGTAAGTGTGGATTGGGTCTGTGTGATTGTCCTTAAACACAGTGAAAATAAAGAACTCGTCTGCTGATACATACAATACTTTAGCCCCCTTCAGGCATTTGTCACTGTTATTGCGCTGTGGTAGTGACACAATGTTCACAAGCTGAGAATAAAGGCCAATTCACAATGAGTTCAAAATCCAAACATATGAAATAATGCTAATTAGACCCATACTATTATGCCGTACATTCTCATGACCATCATGGCAAACACAACGAGTAGGCTACCTATTTAAAGGTGCTTGAAAAGTGGAAAAACTGGTGCTTGAAGGTGCTTGAAAAGTGCTTGAATTTGTTCATGAAAAAGGTGTGGGAACCCTGTTGATCGATCCTGCGTTTGTGGACAGTGGGAGCGGATTCACAGCGCTGATATACGTACGTTTGATCAACGCCAGGCTTTTCACTTCAGTTAGCGTTACATTTAGCTCACGAGACGGATGGAGAACGCGACGCGACGCGGGGCTTCATGACAAACAGAACTGGCAACGCCAGGAATTCTGCTCTTTGGGATAAAGCTCAGCACATGTTGAATTATTCATTCATTGATAACTTAAAGCTGCAGCATTAATTAAATGTGTCCAGGCCAATCAGAGGCAGCAGATCAAGCTAGAACTGACATAAAGACGTTAAAGTTTAAGATTTAGTGCTGATTGGCAGCATCGAGAGGAACAGACTTGGCATAAAATGAATTCAATATTCATAAGTGTTTTAAGTATAGAGACTAATCAAAATAATAATAATAGTTGTGGTTTTATTACCCTGAAAAGGACAAACAAACAAACACAGCTTTCAGACGACTTTTCAATTGTTTGCAATGACGTCGTTTTTCCTTCACATTTCAGATCCTCATTTTGGTAAATTTGGCAAATTCACGTGTGGTATGTGGATAAAAATACTGCTTTTTATTCTTCTTCTATGGTGTTTTACGGCAGCTGGGAACCCAGAAGTTGCATCGCTGCCATCTGCAGGACAAGTACTTTACTGTACTATATTATCCATGAGAAATATCTGATAACATATAAATAACATGCAAACATGCATCACAGTTTCTCAGTGTGATGGTAAACAGGAAGTTGTATCCATGGAGACGTGTGGAGCGTGTTCTGATTGGCCAATCAGGACTTATGTTTGCTGAAAAGCTGCTGTTGTTAGAAATAAAGTTGAAAGTCGAGTTCTGTTTTTTTTCTAGAGAAAAAAGGCTAAAAAGAGACTGAACAACGTTTGTGTGGAGCTGAGGGAGGAGCCTCTCTCCTCCGTCTGTTCAATAGACGACTGACACGTGAAATCATCGACCAGGAGCAACGCGTTTAACATACGAGCAGCGAGGGCATCGACAACAGGTGAAAACCAGGCAGAGGAGACACTGAGGGAACAGTGGCGTGGTTTCCCTGAACCGCGAGAAACGAACCCAACCAGCTTCAGCCATATTGAGCTGTTAAATTCAACATTTAGCGAGTAATGTAAATGTTAAAAAATGCAGGGATACACCACCAGGACTGTGGACACATCTGGGACGTTTTCTCCTCACGTTGCTCTGAGTTAGTGGAGTTAAACTTAACCTGAAAGCCCTAATTCTGGTTAAAACACGCGTCTACTGCAGCTAAGGTATGGAGGGAAGAAAGCAGACAGCTGCACAACACGATGCATGATTACACACACATATAGAGAAATATAGAAAAGCAGCCAGTGAGTGATTCATCAGATGCAGACGGTGAATATGAAGTTTTTCCAGAGTTTAATTGTTCGATGGCCACTTACCAATACATATAAAATAAATACACAATACCTGCTGTTCAATCATGAATTAACTTCTGGTCAAAAGTCATTCTTCATAATGATTCAATTGTCTTTTAATCTAAGTATTATTTTTTTTTTTTATGTTCTACACCAACAACCCCAGGCAGATTATTTTTAATTAACCTTGGTTTTCTTTTCCCTTAGAAATAGTCACAAGGAAAATATAATAAATAATCCTTATTAATTACAGAAACAGCTTTGATTCTTTCACATCTGCGTGATGAACATGTTCCATTAGGTCAGAACATAATAAAACGTTTATATTTAATGTCATTGCAACGATTTAAAACAGAAAAGAAACTCACACTAATCTATGGATCAGTTAGATTTGTCTTTTATCCCCACAAACATCCTCTAATTATAGTATTTGGATCCAGTTTGTCTTTGATTAAGCTTTGAACAGAAAAGCATCAGCTGATTACCTTGTTGGACGTCAGCGACTCCTCCTCCTCAACTTTACGAGTCCTGGACCAGGAGAAGGAAAAGTCTGCACCTCCACACCTCAGAGCCGGTCTTTCTGCCCCCCCCCCCAGTATCCCACCCCCTGCAGCTCTGAACCGTCCATCATCATCTTCCTCCGCCCTCGTCCCCCAGCGATGACATCACAGGTGGGTTTCGGGTTTCCGGGACTCGCCGGAGCAATGAGGGCGGTGTTAGGACCCCGGGGGTGGGGGGGGGGGGGGGGCAAAGGGGGGTCCAGCTGAGGCAGCAGCGGGGGTCTGGGAATGAAACCGCCATATTTCACAGATGAGAACCATGTGAGGTTCGGAAATGGAGAAAATCCTCATGATTCACAGGCTGCTAACGTGGAGCAAAAAGTGGAGTGTGTGTGTGTGTGTGTGTGTGACCACCCTGTGATTCATCCTAAGGAGCCGCCCTTGTGGAGTTGCCCAGACGACACGTTTTAAGTGTCGCGACCCGCTCGTCGTGCAGCTGATTCTGGCCGTTAACCCGTCGTCGTTGGGCCTTCACACCTGCGTCCGCCCACGTTCTCAGGGTTTATTAGTATTTTTTTTTTTTTTATTCGCAGCCTAACGGCTCCTTCTGTTCTCCCACGCTTCCCTTCAACCCGTCATTGTTCTCTCCACCTGTTCCCAGGAAGCAAAAAAAAATCAGAAAAACACAAATCAGCCATGGCTAATCAGTGCTAATGATGTGCTATAACAGCAGTTTATGTAGGTAAAACATGGAAATATAAATTGCTATTTAAAGCAATAATTAGTTAGCACATCAAACAAACAGAATCATTTGGTGAGTGGAATCTAAAGTTTAAAACAACCTTTAATAGCATTTACTTGCATTGTTAAATGACACAAATTTAGTTTTTGAGTTGCATCCAAATGGAGGAAGTGTCAATGCATTTTGAGTTGAGCCATTTTTCTTCTTTGCAGTGCAGCCTGTATTCAACTGTGCATTTAAAGAGTTAGAAATAAGAGTTAGAAATAAGACAAATAAAACAAATAAGTGGGAGACAATCAACTACACAATGTTTTAATTCCACAACCGTTAATCTGAGCTGCAACAACAGCATTAAAATGTATAAGTTTTGCATCAATAAAGTTTTTTTTTTTTTTTTTTTTTCCCCTCCTCTAATCACTACGCACTGGTTCCGTGTGAACTCCATCAGCCCGTGTTAGGTGCCGTTTCCTGTGTGACACCTTGGTAATGAGAAAGCTTTTTATAGGCCGTCGCTCGGGCCTGAACCAGCTGATATTAATTTGCACTGACACGGGGCAGGATTGCTTCTAATTACTGATAGATTTCAGCTGCTGTCTCCACTTTTTTTTTTTTTGCACCTCTTTTCCTTCATGTGCTCAATACTTTTTCCCCCCCTGTGTCATTTCACATAATTAAACATATTAATTTATGAACGTCTATGGTTTGATCGGATGAACATTTTCACATCAATAGCACTTTTAGCGAATACATCCAACGAGGACAAAAAGCGACACGTCTGATTCCTCTTTCACGCGCTGTGACTAGAACAGGGGATTAACCGGAATGTTTTAGTGCAGATTTCACACAGTTCTCTCATGTTTCTGTGCACATGGCAGAAGTGATGTGAGCATGTGATGTTTTTTTTTCTGTCTTTTGTTGTCTTTTTCCTGACAGTCGGACGTTATTTCACACACGGCTGAACCGTACAAGTACGGGTTTTACTTTGGAGTAAATTAATTTCTTAATCACTTAAGCCCCAGGATTTTTGTTTTTTTCAGGTTTCCTGCTTGAAATGATAAAAAAAAAATATTAATATATATATTTATGGAAAAATCTCTACAACTATACGGTTATGTATTAATACCTGTTATTAAAATAAATCAAATAATCAATTCATGTTGCTGCTATAGAGCAAATATAGAACGAATATTGCAAAAAAAAAAAAACGCTTAAAAAAGGATCAAACTGACCAAAATCAGAAATAATATAGATAATGAGATTTCAAAGGTCAATTATTAATCCATAAAATCCTATAAATCACTGAGGATCCCTACTACTGATATTATATTAAACTATTTATTATTGTATTGATGATGTGGATATTGATGATATATATTGATGCTGTAACAGTAACATTGGGTTTTACTGCAGATAAAAATACTTTATTATATATATATACTTTATTATAATACTTTAATATCTCTCTCTCTCTCTCTCTCTCTATATATATATATATATATATATATATATGGAAAAAGCTCTACAACCATATGGTTATGTATTTAAACCTGTTATAAAAATAATAATTGCTGCTATAGAGCAAATATAGTAAGAATATTGAAAAAAAAAAAACGCTTAGGATAAAACTGACCAAAATCAGAAATAATATAGATAATGAGATGAGAGTTCAAAGGTCAATTATCAATCCATAAAATGCTATAAATCACTGAGGATCATTATAATGAAGAATATATTCTGTAAGATGTTTAAAAAAGGAGATTATAAAGGAGCCAATTAAGTAATAATGATGAAAAATTAAATCTCTAAATAGTGGTTAGTTGCAGCTACTACTGATATTATATTAAACTATTTTATTATTGTATTGATGATGTGGATATTGATGATATATATTGAGGCTGTAACAGTAACATTGGGTTTTACTGCAGATTAAAATACTTTATTCGATGCTTTAGCTGATTTCAACAGGTTAAACATGGATTTATTTGAGTTTTCCCACCATGTAAAAATACAACACTGTAATAATTTTAATCACATGCAGAGTTAGGTTTTAATCACTGTGGAAAACACTGTATTTATTGTTGAAGCGGAGGTTTTCTCATGCGTTGCCCCTGCATCAGGGGGATTTAGGGTTTTAACAGGTTAAGTTTCATCTGCGACCACAGCTACGACAAACAATAATCCTCCAAAAGCTGCGTTGGATGATGCTCCGAGGACCTTGGAACGGGAATAAAAAAAAATTCACACGGAGACACTTTATACCCTTATTATCTTTAGCTGGGATCACATCGAGTTTCATCCCAGAGCCCCCCCCCCCCAAGCAAATAAATCAGCGTACGTCCTTTAAACGATCCCACGCTGGTCAAACCCCGGCGAGAACGACTGCGGAAACGTGTAATTATAACAATAAAGGCGTCACATCTGTGTGTTATTAATGTGCAGTGAGATCATAACTCCCCCCAGGTGGAGCGGGTACATTACAAGGAGGCCGAGCCAGCAGCGTTACTCCTCCTGAAGCTGGAACGCGTCAGCTGGTGGACGTCCTGTGGGCTGCTGCTAGAAACCACGCCAAGCCGCTGATGAATCAGTTTGCCGTGTGATAAATGATGTAGAGGAGCTGCAAAAGGACGGAGGTGATGAATGGTGGATCCAGTCTGGGCTTGATGTTGTTAGACATCTTTACCTTTAAGACAAAGCAAATACACAGACACACAATAGTGAGTCAAGAGTAAAAAACTTCACATATGATTTTAAACTCACTTTGTCTGTCCCGTTTAGTCATAATAAGAGTTTTTTTACCTCATTATAGATATTTATAGCCAACAACACAAACCTCAAATCAGTTTTTTTAACCCATAATGTAATTGGATGAGTGACAAATTAAAATGCATTAAATTTCCCAATATGCAGCTTTTTGGAGGTTCCCATAATTTATAATATTAAAACGGGAGGCAGAGCCTTCAACTATCAGGCTCCTCTCCTGTGGAACCGTCTTCCAGTCTCAGTCTGGGGGGCAGACACCCTTCCTATATTTAAGGTTAAAAACTTTCCTGTTGAAGAAGCGTATAGTTAGGGCTGGCCCTGGCTGGCCTAGTTATAGTTCTGCTGCGATAGGTTAGTCTGGTCCTCATGAGATGCTCTGAGCTTCTTTTTCTACTGATGATCCACTCTTGTACTTTTAAATCTGCTGTGTTTCCTGTGTTTTCTCATCCACAGAGCATGCTGCAGTGCAGCCACTGAGGGATCTACGGATGTTGGAGGGTCTGATGCTGTCCTGGTGAAACCTGGAAGCTGTGATGGATCCTGCTCCTCATCCTCCACTTCTACCAACATTCATTACATTTCTGTTTGTCTGTTTGTAACGTCCAATTTTCCCTGTAATGTTTCCACCTGCACACATCATCTACTGCAGCCTGTCCGTCCTGGAAGAGGGATTCCTCCTCTGCTTCTCCTCCTGAGGGTTCTTCCATTTTTCTCCCTGTTAGAGGGGTTTTTTAGGGAGTTTTACCTTGTACGATGTGAGGGTCTAAGGCACACGTGTCAAACCCAGGTCCTCGAGGGCCGGTGTGGCTGCAGGTTTTTGTTCCAACCAAGCAGTAACACACCTGATTCTACTAATGAAGAAGGGTTCTAGTGCTTAATTAGTAGAATCAGGTGTGTTACTGCTTGGTTGGAACAAAAACCTGCAGCCACACCGGCCCTCCAGGACCTGAGTTTGACACAAGGGGTATAAAATGTAAAGCCCATTGGGGCAAATTTGATTTGTGATTCTGGGCTATACAAATATATTGAATTGAATTGAATTTTTTGGTAAGATGAGAAACTCAAAAACTTTTTTGATTTCACTTTTTTCACTTTATGATAAATATTCATTGCCAACAATTTTGACATTTTGTCCTTTCACCTCCATTTACTTAAACTTATTTTGTTGTTTTCTCCCCAAATCGGATCAGTTTAATCCTGTTTTACAAACTTGTAACAGCTGATAAAACTTAGCCTATAATAAAATAATTAGCAAATAAAGGACTGAACTGATTTTCTTTTGCCAATAATGTAATAGGCTGAGTGATGAATAATGGTTAAGAAATTAAAAACTTTTTGAAATTCACTTTTAAAGCATTAATCAGTTTTCGTCAAAATAAAGATTTTGTGTCATTTAAAGGCTCATTCGTACCATTTTTAATTTTTTTTTTCTCAAATGGTGCAACCGAATAAAAGAATGATTTACATTTTCCTATAGCATTCTTTATACTTAAAGCACTAGCCATCCGCACCATCCGTGCTAACCTGTTAGCATCTGTGCTAACATCCGTGCTAACTTGTTAGCATCCGTGCTAACATCCGTGCTAACTTGTTAGCATCCGTGCTAACTTGTTAACTTGTTGTTGTTGTTCACCTACAACTAAAATGAAATGAAATGAAGCTACATTCCAGTTTTCTGCAGCTAAAATCTGGAACAGTCTTCCAGAGAATGTGAGACAGGCCTCAACGCTGACAATGTTTAAGACCAGGCTGAAAACAGTTCTGTTTAACCGTGCATATGAAAACTGAAAGTATCTAATCTACACTCTTCACTCTTTTTTAAATTAATGATGAATTCTATGTTTTATGATTTTCCTTTTGTGATTTTGTGTAACTGTAAAGCACTTTGAATTGCCCTGTGTATGAATTGTGCTCTACAAATAAACTTGCCTTGCCTAATTTATATGGACATTTAACATAATTATTTTGTAGAGTCATAGACAAAATCAAAATCATTTCTTAGTTTGTTGAAGACAAAGTTGGAAAGGTATAGAGTTCAATATAATAGTTATATTCATGTATAGTTATAGTATAGGTTGGTATGGTTTTAAATAAGCACATAATAAAATTAAAACTCATCATCCATCATCACAAAAGTTAAATTTAAGCATCAAACTAAATGAATTCTTATTTTACATTTTATTGATTCGACTGGATTTCGAATTTTTTTTTTTTGGAATTGTTTCCTCAGATGATAAATTCAGGAGGAAAATTTAGATTGAAATGTATTTAAAGCCATGTTGATCACACACACACACACACACACACACCAGCACATTGGGGGGTGTCAGACAAAGCGATGCTTGTTCACGCCGTCTCATCCCAGCAGCTGTGGCCACATGTTCAAAACATCTGGTGGAAACTCCCCCCCCCCCACTTTCTCAGAAACCCTTCCTGTCAATCTCTCTTTTTTCTTTCTTTTATTTTAATCAATGGAGGAAATGAGTAAAGTGTCATAGGCTCCATCTATAGAAGGTGTTTTGATCGTTGGGAAACGTTCTTGTAAAAACGTCTCTTGAGCATTAAAAGTCTTGTTTTAAGCTATTTCAACGAATGCATAGCAAACTGAAACTCAAGAATGAGACGCTTGCTGAAGCTTTCAAGACCTTTAGATTATTTGGGGAAAACAGCCCTGAAATGTGTCATTGGACTTTAGATTTGGTCAGCTAGTCCGTCCATCCAGTCTCTTAATTGGAAATGTACAACCAGGAGTCAACTGGCAGCAGGAGGATTCAAAGCCAGTATTAATCAATGAATTAATGCTTTTATTTTACTTAATAAAACAAAATAAACTTAACAGAATTCACGAGGCAGCGACCCAGAAAGGGCACAAACTGGAGCCCCAGGTTTATTTTGATTATCCTGTATCATCACAGGAGCAATTCACAATAAAACCAGAGCTGGGAGTTGATTAAACTGATTAATCTAATTAATTACAGGTTTTCTAATTAATGAATCTCAATTAATCACGTAACAGTATTTACCCCAAAAGCGACATTTATTTTTTTATGTTAATGAATTCCAGTCGCTATCTGAAGCTCATTTCCTAAACCCTTATCTTAGAACTGATAGCGTTATAGTCCTGGGAAATTCCTCAATTGTTCTTCTGCTGGTTTGCGCTCGGACCAGAACCAGGACCAGAACCGGGACCAGAACCAGGACCAGAACCAGAACCACCAGCGGCTCCAGAGTTTCTGTGCTGGCTGCGACATGTTTTGCACTTTAAATGGTGTCACAGAACCATTATAAGCATTAATAAACATAAACTGAATGAAATATAAACTAAAAAACATCATATTCAGTCAAATTCCATTCTAACATTTGATAATTTTAGGATTTTAGGAAAACAAGCACATCTTTATTTCCTTATTTTAATGCATTCCATGATAAACTCATTAAGTTAAAAACCTGCTGCAGAAATTTTAGGATCTGACATCTTATAAAAAGCTGTTTTTTAAATCCTGGTATCCACCTCTATCCTTAATAGTAGGTTTGTGCAGTTTCATGATTGGACCCCAGGTTTGTTTTATATGCATTTCCCCAAATGTCAGCACAGTATGTCATGTACGGTTTCATATAGAGAGATGAAAATGGAGTATGGAACAAAAAAACAAGAAAAAAAGAAAAAAACACCATTTGTCCCCATTTTCACCATCTCTGTCATATTGCTGACTAACCTAATGATTCCTGAAATGCGAAAACAAAAAGGAAAAAAGCCTGGTCCTAATCCCCTTCTATAGATAAGAGGTTCACCGCGCCACTTTTCTTCGGGTACAGGCCGCTAATGGATAATACGAAATAACACACACATGAAATCTGTCCTAGCGCTATATTGGACTTATTTATAATAATTCAGGCCAGATTGTGACCCGTGTCGGCTCATTATGGTTTCACTCAGACTTCAGAAAAGGACCGAAGAGTTCCCACAATTCTTAGCATCTGGTGCCACAAAAGGCACTCGTTCAACCTTGAAGATTTAATTAATGAACTATCCAACATGTTTCCTCGTTTATTTAGTCATTTATTAAATGAGACGTTCTCATCAAGTCAGAATGCTCCTGGTTTTATTCAGTTTATTTGAAGCTGTTTTTTTTCTGTCATTTTCAGGTGAAATGAATGAGCGCTCTGTCTGGGACTGGGAATTCATCCTCATCCTCCAGGCATCAGTGACATCTGCACCACATTTCACGGTGATTCCTCCGACAGGTGGTGGACCGACCATCCGACACCACGGAGCCGCCATGCCGATAGAGAAGCACTTTTCCCACATGAGGAGGAATCAGCGTTTTTTTTTTTTTTTTACCCGGAGATGAATGGTTTGTCTCGCTGAGCGTTTAACTGTGCTGCTGTGATCTTTACTTTAATGTCACTGCGGCTTTATTTTAAGAATTCCTAATGAGGTAGTTGAACTTTTTATGACACAACTTATTATTCTGAAAGGGGATCTTTAACCATATATTAAGTAAAGCCGATGAGAAGCAGCTCATAGGGAATGTCTTGGTGCTTTCTTCTTGATGAGGGGCATCATATGGGTAAATTGTACAGAAACAGGTTTTCCGAATAATCTCCATCAACTGGTGACGCTCCCCAACACATGGAGTTCCAACAGCACTCATTACGTTAAAAATCTCCTTATCCACGATCAGCAGCTGTTGTCATGGATACGGTTGAAATCTCGTCTAACATCATCTCACGATGAACTTTCCCCTCTCCCAATAACCGTAAGACAATAGAATGGAATTCTCCTTGTTGCGCATTTTCACGAAATCCGCTCTAGAATGTCGACACATGGATGAAAACCCAGTTACTGTGGTCAAGTTGAGGCTTGGTTTAACTTCTTAAGACACATTTTCCAGTCCTTTTTGTGAAAATTGTACTGTATGCTCAAGCTCTAGTTTAGTCACCAAAATGGGCAGTATAGGCTGGATTTTTGTCAAATTTTTAGAGAATGCTGGGAATGGTGCCATGAACAGATGATTAACTTTTGGTAGTGATCTGGAGGAAATCCTGGTTTCTGGATCACTTTTAATGGTTTGTTGTTTGGTCAGGTAAATTGACCTTTGACCTCTTAATGCACAGTGAATGCACACCAGATTAACATGGTCACCTCATGGGACATTTCCATTGGGTCCCGCTGCTGTCCATCAAACCAAAGGTGGTCAAAGCTTCATAATTGGTCCTCATTGGTTTTTAAGCTGCTCTCCTCTGACTCCATGTTTTGATTGGCTAGGCTTGGTGTCAGCTGATGCAAAACAACTATTGCTGCATTATTTGTGCATAGATCATATATCAGCTGTGGTTTGGGTTAAAATCATCAATGTGAACGTGACAGGACAAATGTCTGTAAAAATGTCCACCTAAGGCTGGTTGTGGTTGTGCATGTGTGTGTGTGTGTGTGTGTGTGTGTGTGTGTGTGTGTGTGTGTGTCCTCTCCCTCCACTGAGCTTTTCAGCCTCCATAACAAAGTGTCCTTTTACACCCGTCACCATCACAATACCCCTTTCACTCAACTCAAAATGCCATCTCTCTATTTGTTCCATGGCGGAAATGAGTCTTCTCTTCTTGTTCAAGGACTTTTTTCATTATTATTTTTATTATTTACTTCAGCTATGGGGGGTCTGTTGGTAAAGGGCAGGACTGGGTGAGTTGGAGGATCCGATGAACACAGGCTGGGTCCGGGGTTGGAAGGTGGGAGGTATTTTGATCACATCACAGGGTATTAGCGGCGGACGGAATTAGTCCGTCCACATGAAAGAGGACACGGTTACCTTAATGCCGGTAAACAACCCCACACCACGGTGAGACCTGACCAACAATAAACACTCGGATGGATTCCAGGAAAACCGACGCTGTCTGCGGCTTATAACTTAATGTAGGAACAGGATTCCGTTTCTTTCACCTTTTGATGCGATGGGAAAAAAAAATGTGCCACATTTCCTCTAATCATGTCATTTTCAAAAATATGTTTTGTTTAGATATATATACTGTGTATATTTTATCCCCAAGGTTATGCCTGTTGTTGAATAGCATATGCGATGATTCACTGCCTTTGAGACGTACCAAAGGAATTCATTAGCCCGAGTTTCACTGCAGAGTTTAAACATCAAATCGCTGGGTACAGGGAATGTTTTTGCATGAATTGTGAAGATTCAAAGAAACATTTCATAGCAGCAGCTTGAATACAAGATTAGCACTATTATTTCCACTATTGTTTCATTGCGGTCCACAGCAAAGCATCCCTGTATTTCTATCAGTATATATTATTGTTATTTATTTATTTATATTATTTATTATTTTGTCTCTACACCAGTGTAATGCACTGTAAAGCCTTGAAAAAACACACTTTGTTTCCTGTATTCTGGTAACTTAAAAAGAATGGACATGAACAATCAATATATAGACGGTAACAGCATTATTTTATGTTAAATACTTTTATTTGCAGAATCTCCGGACAGAAAACTGAATAATTTGTCCCTTTGGTGTGAATAATTTTCAGCCAGAACCCAGTTCTTGTAACTCTTTCCTAAACAAGGATGATATATTCTGTCTCTCAGGGATTCACTGTTATATTGGAATGGGGGGGGACTTTCTGATGGCCTAATTATTGAAAAACATAAGCTAAAGTGTCCTCTAGGAGACATATACATGGGCCAATGTGCCTTGAATGGTGCTTTTACTGTTGGGATATTGGGATGGAGGTTGGGGGGTTGGTTGCCTACTCATGACCCAATTGGTGAAAAACTTATGCTAAAGTTCCCACTAGGAGCCAAAACATGTGCTAAAGTTCCTCTTCAGTGGGAAAAAACACTACATCCGGCCTCTTTTTTCCCCTTTTTCACCTCTGCTTTTCAAAAAGTCTTTGCACGCCGTCCCTGGAGAAAGTAGATAAAGCTTTGTTTTAGTGCGATGCCACATGATGCGATGCATTGAAGTCGCCATATGTAATCGAGTATATGATTTTTATTTTTGACATCCAGTGCGAGAAAATGGGCGACTTGGTTCTATCAGGACAGTCGTGTTGAGCACATTTGATGTGGCTGTATTGTGGTCTGGATGGAAACAGTAAAGTTTAAGAGTCTCAGAGTCTTTCTACACGCTGCTCAGAGCCAGAAACAGGTTGTGATAATGAAAAGGACATAGATCAGGAGAAATACGACAGAGTTGTGACTCAGGAGAGAGAGCAATGAAAACCAGGGCTAGGTTGGCAGGTCTGCTGCAACGCGCCAAAATCTCCCAGCTGCTGTCGTGCCAGATGTTAGACCAGCCACAGCAGAAATGCATTAATTGCATTAATGCTTTCAAATTAATCACGCAAGTTGCACGCTATTGCAGCATAAATCTCCCACATAAACGTTGGCTCGGTTCACAAAGTGTTCCGGCAATTTGCTTTTACCATTCTTTTTTTGGGGGGGAATCCGCATCCAAAAACGACACATTCGGTTGTTTAATTTGGATGAGTTGTTGTTTTAAGAGGTTTTGCAGCAGTAAATATGTCCTGGGCTACTAAGAAATGAAAATGTGCGTTAAAACAACCAGCCAGTAATGATTTTTTAAGTGAGCATTAGTCGCGTGTCTGTCTTTAGCGGCAAAGTTATAATCCTCTTTGTGCACCTTGAAACTTCATCTTTACTCCATAAAAGGTTAATTGAATCACATTTGTTGTTATTGAGTGTGATTGCGTGCGTTTGACCACACCCGCGTGGCCATAAAACCATAAAGCATCTCAACACACTCCAAACTTTGCTCCCCTCGGTGAGTCTGAATCCTCAAATAATCGTCTGTCACTTTCCTGAGAGGACTCCAGACATTTATGAGCCTCATGATCGGGCAGGATTTTACATGGATCATTTCTCATTTAATATCTGGGTGAAACAAAACAATGTCCTTGCACTCATGCTGAAACATTACCCGAGTGGATAATAGGCGATTAAGCATCCATTGTCTCTAAATGTCCTTAACCAGGCCTGGCTGCTTCTTTAGAGAACTGCTGAGGATAATTCCAGAGAATATTAAAAGAATATTAAGCCAGATTAATGTTTCATATCAGTTACACTGTAAGGAACACAATATTCACATTTTCCCCACGTTTCCACGTCTGTTTACTTGTTGATTATATATATCGGAAGCTTCAGATACAGTATGTTCAAAATGAACCATCATTTCGGACAAAATTGCGCTATAATGGAAAACTGCATCCCCTTTAATTTCCAAAGATTCTCCCGCTTGGTGATATGCACCGACCTGTGAACGAAAAGATAATAAAACCTGATCATCCCAGTTCAATCGTGGAAGACAAAAGTCGAGATACACACAAAAGCTTCATTTGACAGCCTCTGATGTTGACCCCATTGATTAAATGGATATGAATGGAGCTCCATGAATAGACACTATGAGTGGAGATGATCGGTGGATATAGAAAAGTCTGCACACACGGGCTGATGGGATAATTGGATCAGAGCTCAGAGTGATGATAAAACAGAGCGGCCGCTGTCTTCAGATTCAGAGCTGGAGTTTCTATGAATCGTCTATACACGCCTATAATATGCATAGTTTGCATTGATGCCAGTTAATTCATATACATATATAACCAAGTCACATTTTATTTGACTTCAAAAGTAATTTGTAAGTATGTGTATTTCTTACTTTATTAAAAAACAAACTTGGCCAACAGATTACTTTAACCCATAAGAACCAAGAGACATTTATCCTTAAAGGAAAATTATGTGAATTATACCAAAGACCCAGTGGGCCACATATAATACATGTTTTGGTTTTTAGAATAATACTCTTTATTCCCAAAGATCTGTATTTTAACATTTATGTAACATTGGGCATTAGTGGTTAAACATATTCTATATTAAGATGACTGGTTAAAGTTAAAACCTCATGAGGAAGATTCAGGGGGAACCAGAGTTCTTCACACACCAGTGTCTCTGTGGGTTAAATGTACAAACTTTAGCCCTGCATGTGACCCTAATTCTACTCATTTTGATGGTTTGCATTACCGATACTTGTAAAAGTGCATTATAAATAAATGTATTAGTGTAAATGTTAACTAGCCAGCCTTAGCCCATTTATGGTGGCTAGCTAGTCAGTTTAAAACAGGCTTTTCTTTGCAATTTCAACAACACAAAACACAACACACACACACACAACGCTTTCATACAATTACCCAATATTCATAATGTCAAATAATGTGTTTTGATCAGTCTAGATGAGTCTATTAGACTCATGACCTGCAGGTCATTAAGAGGAAAAGATAATGTGAGAAACATTTTTGAGTATTTGTATGTAATAGGATAGAAGGACACCAAGAGATTTTATTATTTTTTATATCTGAGATCCGTTTGTCCATCATACACAACAGTGACTTTATGTTTTGCGTTTTTTTGGCCTTTTTCAGAATTTATTTCCTTTGTTATGGAGCCGATCTAAAGTTAGAATGTGACTTTCTACACAGGAAGATTGATTGATTTTTCTCAACTAAAAATCTCCCGTGTGGATGCCTACCATCGGTGCTTGAAGTCGCGTTAAAACTCGATGTTATACTGAAGCTGCTTGTTGCCCTTGACACTGGCATTGATCTTGTGTCCGAGCCAAACGTGAATAGATCGTCATATAGGAGCCAAACAGTAACCAGTTAAACTGCCCACCCTGACTCCACTAGACTGTATCTAGTAACTCAAGCAATTGGGGAAAGAAGACAGTTGTTGATAAAGGAAAAAGGTCCAAGATTTAAAAGGCAATATTTGAAATAAAAGATCATTGAAGCTGAGGAGTGTTGCAATAACCCAAAGATATGACTCGGCCTTTCTGCGTTGGATCACCACGGACGGAACGAAACAAGAAGTCGCCTCGCCCACATAGCAAATCTGTTTTTTTATAGGCCACCCTACAAAAAACAAATAAGAAAACCTGCTCTGCCGAAAAAAAGGGCACAGAGAAGCAGCCCGGTAGTTTACAAAGTGTCATATAATAACCAATAAAAATAAATAATGGCTCCTTGTGAAATTTTACGGGCACGGAGATCAGAGCCGCTGCTGAGCCGTTCTCCTAGTAGAAGCTGTGGCTGCGACATTCTGACACCACCGCTCAACACCAGAGCTGACCATTAGGAAAAAACAAGACTTTATCTGATGAAAAAAAGGTTGCTTAGTCCAGAGCCTGTCAGCCTATAACAGTGAACCTGAAGCGGCACAGCAAGGAGCTCAGCACTGAGCTCAGTGATTTAGATTCATAACAGATTCTGTACCATTGAAGTTGATTAATATATTAAAGCAGGTAATGATATTTCATTATAAAACATCCAAGGCAGTTTTATTGTCAATTTCTTCACATGCACATGACATTCAAAGGTAAAGTGCAAGTGCACAAGACGAGACAATCCTAAGCTAAGTTATTATACACACATAAATAAAGTGCAGTAGCTTAAAGCTACGTTGACCTAGTGTTGCTAAAACTAAAATCCAGGTATGACACTAATCACATTAGCAAGGTATGACAAGACAAATCCAACACTGAGTGTGCATTTTGAGGTAGTTGTTAATGTAATGGATGGTGCAATAAAAATATAAATTTAACAGTTAGCAGCATGTGTGTGCAATTTTGCAATTTTTGCATATGCAGAAAGATAACTTTCTCCAAAAATGAATGCTTTAAAATCTGAAAAATACGTTCTATTTGTCCTCTGAAGTGTTAATAAAAGATGAATCATCCATTTATTGACGTCAGACAAGCCATTTTATTCATTCTAGTTGAACCGATCCATACTATGATTTATATTAAGCCAAATGAACCAGCGAGGGAAAAACTCCGAGCATATCTTAAGGACATAAAATCCCGGATGACCTTCAGGTTTTCTGCTCCCGACAAAACTGAAGTTATTGTGCTCGGGTCTCCAGACCTTCAGAAAATTCAATATCCAGTGATATAGCGGCGTTGGATGGCATTTCCTTGGCCCCCAGCGCCGCTGGTAAGAAATCTGGTAGGACGCGTCCTTCACTGCCCACATTAAACAAAGGCACTTCCTGTCTCTAAAAGATGCAGACAAGTGTGTCCACACATGTGTATTTCTATTGTCAGGCTCCTCACAAAGACTCTCCAGCTGATCCAGAAAGCTTCTGCACATATATTAACAGGCACTAGACGAAGGATCATATCTCATAAGTATTAGCCTTTCTGCACTGGCATGAAAAACATATGCACCAAAAAAAAATGTCACCATCAATCAATACATTTATGTTTTACTATTTAATGTGCACACATCATCTGTTTCATGCTTGTCCATCCTGCAGGAGGGATCCCTCTATTCTATCCTCGTTTTATACCCACTTTCAGGGAGTTTTTCCTTGTCTTGTTGGTGTAAAAACAGGAAATGTTGTGTTGCTGTTGTACGGACTGTAAAACCCATTGAATCAGCGATTTGTGATTTTTGGGCTACACGGATAAAATTGACTTGACTATAAAAAGGTATAAAAAATAAACAGTATGTGCACGGACGGCTCGGCCATTTCCAGAAACTGGGTCAAAAAAAATGTTTCTACTGAAGATATGATGAGAAAAAAATGTAAAATAGAGAGAGAGCTCCAGGCTATACAAAACAACATGGATTAATAGCTCATCGGGTCATATTGACTGATTTAAAAATAATGGAGGCTGTGTATGAAATATGGTCTGAGTGGGTTATTGACCTTAAAGCAGCCATAATCAATAGTGTTTTATACTAAAATGTATGAAATGACAACGTGTTTTCCCCCAGGAGTCAGTGGAAAGTAAATATTGGATGAACATTTACCAGAGGGACAGAATCAAATAATGCTGGTTGTGTAAATGAACAGTTTATAAAGGAAAAAATCTAAGATTCATGAGGAAAAGATCGATTTCTGATTATAAGACGAGATCCGAGGAGTGGAATTCATGGTTATTAGAGATCCTGAGGTCATCGCATTTCCTGTCGATTTCCCAAACGTATGTTCAAGAGAGGGCGACACGGTGGAGCAGTGGGTAGCACTGTTGCCTCACAGCAAGAAGGTCGCAGGTTCAAGACCGCCTTGGGGCCTGGGTCTGGGACCTTTCTGTGTGGAGTTTGCATGTTCTCCCCGTGTCTGCGTGGGTTTTCACCGGGTACTCCGGCTTCCTCCCACAATACAAAACATGCTCAGGTTAATTGGCAAATCTAAATTGCCCATAGGTGTGAGTGTGTGTGTGAATGGTGTGTGAATGGTGTGTGTGCCCCACGATTGGCTGGCGACCATCTGGGGTGTATCCCCCTGCCTCTCGCCATAAAATGCGCTGGGATAGGCTCCAGCAGACCCCTGCGACCCCGAAAGGGAATAAGCGGGATAGAAAATGGATGGATGGATGGATGTTCAAGAGAATGATAGTTTGTCAAGGTGAGGAGAAGTGTGTGTGTGTGTGTGTGTGTTCAGTCAGTTTGAAGAGCAGCAAACAGCATACTTGTGCACACGTTTCAATGCCTTCTGCTCAGAAGTGCATTATCTGTTCCTATAGCATTAAACGCGTTGTATTCATATTCTGTTCACATCCTTAGAGGACAGATAATAATTCTTACAGTCTCCAGTGCCCGAACATTTATAGAATTTCTCTCTCTGTAACGCACAAACAACAGACAGAAATAGTAACAGAAGTTCTATTATAACTTGCTGTCCTCAGTTTTTATCTGTTTCTGTACTTACATTTTACATAAGTAAAATAAACAGTTCAGAACTTCTGTATCTCATGAATCCGGTTTCAGCCTCATCTTTATATGATGTTTACTCACATTCTCAGTGATATAAAAGCTGAATAAAACCAATGAATGTGCGTTAAATGTCTGTCTGATACTAGACAGGAATCCTGCAGCAGAGCTTAGAGATGCTCACAGCTCTGAATAAACAATAGAGGATAGAATTCTTTACCTTCTCATTATGTTCCATCCATCATTATCATATCCAGAGGTTAACCTGCAATTGTTGTGACTGTTTAGTCAGGTTGTCCGTGCAATGCAATATTTAACCTACGCCTCTTAATGCTGTTTACCGAGAGAATTGCAATGCAGGAACCTATACACCTGTCAACATGGATTAGACTGGCGGGAACTGGAATTACGCTCATGCAATGGTACACGAATGTCACCCAGACCCGAGCCTCCCACACGACTTCCAGTCAGAAGGCCGCGAGGAGACGGAGAAACGGAGAACAGAAACGGCTATGATTGAATCAGACTTTTTCCTGTGCAAAGACAGAATGTGCAGCTGCTCCACAGCCCGATTCAGGCTTAACAATCTTTCAAAGTCAAAAAGTCACATGTACTTGACATTTCAAAGGAATCGAAATTACGTTTCTCACTATCCTATGCGTTTTACGTGTACAGCATCATTCAAGTGCAAGTGCACGAGACGAGACTTAGCTTAAAGCTACTTTTACCTAGTGACAACGCTGATTGTCCTGCTATTTAAGTTGCATCCTCAGGAAATTTCACCCAAAATAATAATTAAATGCAAAACACTGAAGATCTGAAGAAAATTGCATTCATTGCATGAAGGAAACTCCACAAGCAGCAGATCGGGAGCAAAGTAAATCTGCATGAATCTGTGTCATTTGGAGAAATTCTGCTGCAAGCTGCAGGGAATCACTAGCTTCTTTGCTAAATAGCAGTTAAGACGATTGTGTTAGGACACGTAGAATCGTCGTAATGTTGCAGGTATCAACTCCTATCGTGGAGTTTCTGGATTGTGTAGCATTAACCATCTAATAGTAACTGAGCAGCTCTGCTCCACTGATCTGAAAACAGCTTGTATCAGCAAAAAGAAAAACAGGTAAAACACCTATTTCTGTAACGATGGGAATCACGATGATTGGCACGTTTCATAAATGTTGAACGCTCCCTTTACTCAACAGTCAGGAGCCCAGATGTAAATGAAAAATATGTTTTTTTCTAGCTGTAATCATTCATTCTGACAACATAAGTGACTGGGGACGTTTTGGATTTAGAGGTTTACCATGAGCCAGTGTGAAGCTTCAATGACCAAATGGGTCAAATCTGTCAACTTTACAGTCTCCTCGCTGCTAAATTCCCTCTTTTCTCTTTTTTTTGTTACTGTAATTTCACTTCAGCTCAACTGACCGAGGAAACACAAAGAGGGAATCCGACGCTAAACGTGGCAGATATCCACTCCACGCGATTAACTCAAAGAGCGCCAAAGCCTCGTGTAAGCTCCACATCAACTTTGAATGTGCGGACACATTGTGGATTTTATCCCCCATCACTTACATTTGAAGGGTCTTTTAACAGCCAGTATAAACAGACGGGATTATTACGAGGAGGAAAACCTCTTTCTGTCTCCGTACGGACTGTGTGGGGTTAGTCGAGCAGAGAAAAGCAAAAAAAAAAAGAGAGAATGGGTCTTTAAACTATTCAACCGTTTAACTTCTTTATTTCCCAGCGGTGGATTAGTGCAGCACATTTACAGTTCAGATCAGCTCAGGCCAAATTGAGGAAACTCAAAACTGAAGAAGAAAAGACAAAAAAAGAAAAAGATGAAGAAAAGAATTAAAGAAACACATAAGCAAGTAAACTCCTGGGAGAAGCTTCAACTCCTGTTTTTAATAGGAAAGGCAAGGCAAGTTTATTTGTAGAGCACAATTCATAAACAGGGCAATTTAAAGTGCTTTACAGTTACACAAAATCACAAAAGGAGAGCAACACATACATAAAATCACAAAAGGAAAATCATAAAACATAGAATTCATCATTAATTTAAAAAAGAGTGAAGAGTGTAGATAAGATACTTTCAGTTTTCAGATGCACGGTTAAACAGAACTGTTTTCAGCCTGGTCTTAAACATTGTCAGCGTTGAGGCCTGTCTCAAATTCTCTGGAAGACTGTTCCAGATTTTAGCTGTAGGTGAACAACAACAACAAGTTAGCACAGATGCTAACAAGTTAGCACTGATGTTAGCACGGATGCTAACAAGTTAGCACGGATGTTAGCACGGATGCTAACAAGTTAGCACAGATGTTAGCACGGATGCTAACAAGTTAGCACGGATGTTAGCACGGATGTTAGCACGGATGCTAACAAGTTAGCACAGATGCTAACAAGTTAGCACGGATGTTAGCACGGATGCTAACAAGTTAGCACGGATGTAAGCACGGATGCTAACAAGTTAGCACGGATGTTAGCACGGATGCTAACAAGTTAGCACGGATGCTAACAAGTTAGCACGGATGCTAACAAGTTACGCTAACAGGTTAGCACGGATGCTAACAAGTTAGCACGGATGCTAACAAGTTAGCACGGATGCTAACAAGTTACGCTAACAGGTTAGCACGGATGCTAACAAGTTAGCATGGATGTTAGCACGGATGCTAACAAGGCAAGGCAAGGCAAGTTTATTTGTAGAGCACAATTCATACACAGGGCAATTCAAAGTGCTTTACAGTTACACAAAATCACAAAAGGAGAGCAAAACATACATAAAATCACAAAAGGAAAATCATAGAACATAGAATTCATCATGAATTTAAAAAAGAGTGAAGAGTGTAGATAAGATACTTTCAGTTTTCATATGCACGGTTAAACAGAACTGTTTTCAGCCTGGTCTTAAACATTGTCAGCGTTGAGGCCTGTCTCACATTCTCTGGAAGACTGTTCCAGATTTTAGCTGTAGGTGAACAACAACAAGTTAGCACGGATGCTAACAAGTTAGCACGGATGTAAGCACGGATGCTAACAAGTTAGCACGGATGTAAGCACGGATGCTAACAAGTTAGCACGGATGTTAGCACGGATTTTAGCACGGATGCTAACAAGTTAGCACGGATGTTAGCACGGATGCTAACAGGTTAGCACGGATGTTAGCACGGATACTAACAAGTTAGCACGGATGCTAACAAGTTAGCACGGATGCTAACAAGTTACGCTAACAGGTTAGCACTGATGTTAGCACGGATGCTAACAAGTTAGCACTGATGTTAGCACGGATGCTAACAAGTTAGCACGGATGTTAGCACGGATTTTAGCACGGATGCTAACAAGTTAGCACGGATGCTAACAAGTTAGCACAGATGCTAACAAGTTAGCACGGATGCTAACAAGTTACGCTAACAGGTTAGCACGGATGCTAACAGGTTAGCACGGATGCTAACAAGTTAGCACGGATGCTAACAAGTTAGCACAGATGCTAACAAGTTAGCACGGATGCTAACAAGTTACGCTAACAGGTTAGCACGGATGCTAACAAGTTAGCATGGATGTTAGCACGGATGCTAACAAGGCAAGGCAAGGCAAGTTTATTTGTAGAGCACAATTCATACACAGGGCAATTCAAAGTGCTTTACAGTTACACAAAATCACAAAAGGAGAGCAAAACATACATAAAATCACAAAAGGAAAATCATAGAACATAGAATTCATCATTAATTTAAAAAAGAGTGAAGAGTGTAGTTAAGATACTTTCAGTTTTCATATGCACGGTTAAACAGAACTGTTTTCAGCCTGGTCTTAAACATTGTCAGCGTTGAGGCCTGTCTCACATTCTCTGGAAGACTGTTCCAGATTTTAGCTGCAGAAAACTGGAATGTAGCTTCACCATGTTTAGTCCTGACTCTTAATAAAGAGAAGCTCCTACTCAAGGAAATAACTAAACATTTAACTAGACAGGTGAAGTACCAGAGTACATCAATTTATCCATTGCTGAATCAATGATTAATAGAAGTTAAAACATCATTAAACATGTAAAACTACCCAAAATCTACATAATGCTCCAAACCTTTCACAAATCTCCCCTTTGTCTGTAACGTACTTGGCACTTTCTGCAGGAACTTGCTGCACAAATCACACACTTCTGAAAGATTTAAGCTATTGCACGTTTGCATAAAGTGTGAAACACTGATAATAAAGGTACAGTCACACAAGTTCGTCGCCATCTCTCCTAGTGAAAGGGCTTTTTATTATTTTTCTACTTTTCCATGAGTAAATTGCATCCAAATGGCTAATCATTCTGAATTGTGGAACAGGTGGCACAGGCCTATTTAATTATTCAGTTAGTAGTTATATATCATCAATTGAAAATAAAATAGCTTCATGAAAAGCAACCATGTACATATAAATGTAAGGAGCATGTATGATCGTTTCTTCCTTCACACAATCTGGGCCTAAACTCATTTATTCACATACAAGTATAACATGTCCAGGTTTTAATACTATACAGGAAAAAAGTATTAAGTAAGAGATTTATTATTTATTATTTTCAATTGAAATCTAGATTGACATCTGCATTAATTGCTTTTTTCTTAATATACAATAACTATATTTGCATGTCCATGTTTTACAGATATGCAATGTGTCTATTAAAACTGTCTAACACAGCCTCATTTGTCTAAAATACGCTTAAGCTTTTACTTTTCCACAGGAATACAAAGCTCCTACAGGTATTACAATAGTTTTGTTAAAACAAGTGTAGTTTTTGATGATATGGAGTCTTTTAAACACTAAGATACGCCGTCACATAAAGTCCAAAGTGTGTGTAACTGCTGCTGCTTCTTTAACGTCACTTCTCCTGATTCCTCAAGATCTACCCATCCAGAGACGCCGCGTCTTTAAAGTGTTTTAAATCCATAAGCGTTACGACGCCGTCGCGGTTACGGAGCCGCGGCGCCACCAGAGCTCGGTTTCCGAAAGGGGCGAATTAGCATTTAAATGAACTTTGAGCGCCCGCTTTTAAAAAGGAAACAAAGACGACATGAATGGATGCATCTGTGTGTGTGTGTGTGTGTGTGTGTGTGTGTGTGTGTGTGTGTTAGTAGTGTAACGGTGCAGCAGCAGTACCACCCGCCCGCCTGCTCAGCTTTCCCTCTCAGGCTGTCAGATGAAATCGTCCTAACGGCGGCGGCGGCAGCTCCAGTCACGGCGTGCTGCTCCGGGGCCTGGCGGCGCTGCCTCGGCCTGCAGACGTCAAGCTGTCCGGTCCGGAATCTCCTGAACCCACATCGCTCCTCCTCCTCCTCCTTCTTTTCCACACCACCACCACTACCTCTCCCCTTTTACCTCCTTTCTCTAGCGCGTCTGCATCTGTTTGCTCCATGTTCCTCATGACCCCCCCCTCAGACCAGCACAATCACATTCCCAAACTCCCGGATCTTCCCAGAAAGCGATAAGGCCCCGCAAATGATTTGTCATGTGTAAAAAAAAAGACGTCCGTGGAGTGTGTAACATTTTCATTTTTCAGCCACTCGACAAAAGCCAACAAAAAAAAAGGTAAAGCTGCACAAAATCCCATTTCAGACCGTACGGGAAAAAACAGCCAGTTGGTTGTAGATTTGCGAACATGTGAATTAAAAGAAAAAAGTCCCCCCTACACCCTAACACACACGCACGCCACCACCCAGCCTGCAGAATTCATGCGCTTTCAGCATATTATTAAGTTTCAAAAGCCTGGAAAGTTCCTGCGCTCCACGCTCCAGGCTGAGAGGTGATGCAGAGCCGTACGGCGTGCACAAGAAAAAAAAAAAATCTACAAAACGGTTTCCTTTTTCTTCTGGTGTAAATGTGAAAAACGAAGGGAAAAAGCAGTTTTCAACACGGCAGTGGCCAAACTCCTTCCTTCATATACAATCCACTAGCCAGTAGAATATTAATGTCCTTTATTGACTTTGGTCTTTATCTATTTAATATATATATAGTGAATAAATGATTGCCCCCCCCTCTCTTCCCCTCGGCTGCAAGCTTTTCCTACAGGGGGAAAATAAGTGAAGTCCAAAGAAAAGTAAGAATTCTGCAAATGCTGGAGTGACTAACATTTCACGTCTCCATCCAGGCCCTGTGACCCCTGTGACCCCCCCTGACCCCGACCCTGCCTGCAGGGCATCCCCTCTGCTAAGGTGCTCCGCCTGATAAGAGCCCAGCAGGAGGAAGAGTTCAGGGGACAGGATACACCAGTCCTTCCTTTTCTTAATGTTTTCCAGCCAGTCGGGGTTTGACCTTTGACCCAGACGTGTAATTTATGTTAAAAATCCCTCACAGTGCCTCGGCTTCCTGTTCCCAGTGATCACCTGCTGTTTATCCATGAGGATAGGGGCTGAGATAACACGATGACTTCTCTTATTTTCTTTAGCATCGTCAGTGTTCTTCATGAGAACGGCGTTCAGGTCAGTGACGCAGTAATTGATTTAATCATGTAAATCAATCAACACGTATGGACATGATTAAGTACTTGAGAACTGTTGAGTCGACATGAAATAGCTTTAAAAGCAGCGTTGAGCTCATGCTGCCTGACATGCAGCATTACATTAGACATATAATTTAACAATATTATATTAGTAATTATAGTTTATATAGGAATATTCAATAAAACACCTTAACTAACAGTATCATTTTTTTATTCCCAGTACACATATATATATATATAGTTTTTTTATGTATTCAAAAGTCCATTTGTATAATTTATTTTCACAAGATTTCACGATTTATTTATTTTTTTACACAAATTGTCAAATGGTCTAAAAGAAAAAGAAAGAATATCTAATCCAGAATATATAAAAAAACTATATGATAATATGTGTATATTTTTTTTTTCACTTTTTCAGGGGAGATAAACCTTCAAGCATCTCTCATATTGCAGTACAATCATACTTTTTTTAAGCAGTTTAATAATGTAATGAGCAAAAATAATTAATTTGCATATTGAAGTCCTTCTACTTGTCTCAATAATGATAAAGTTCTAAACTGACTTCAATTTAAATACCCCAGATTGAACTATTTGTAAACGTATAAACGTAAATTCACATATAATAAAGTATTTATCAGTATCAAGTAGCAGATAATACTGGTACTAGAGGAGCCACACACTGCACTGTATTCATCTTTAAATGAAAACAAGAAGTCAAGAATGCCAAAACACACACACACACACAGATCCTGATTAATAATATATGAGCGGGCCTGTAAATAAAGCAAACAGCTGGGGGAGGGTTCACGGGGGTTAACGAGTGCACGTGTCCAACAGAAGTGGAAGCGACGGGGGAATGTGGGGCGAAAGAAGCTGCACAACCCCCGAAATCTGCAAAGCCAAGCAGCTGTCTGCGCTTTGGGGGGGTTGGGGTTGGGGGGGTTATCGCATACTTGTCCGGGTCTTGCGGGACTAATTAATTAGACTTTTCTGCGTGTTTTGATACTGACAAAAAAAAAAAAAGAGACGGAGGGGAAGACAGAGGAAAAACAGAAGGAATCAAAGGCCGTCTCTGGAGGATTCCAGCCTGCATAATGACACCAGCCCCCCCTCAAAAAGGTGCATGGCACGAGGCAAAGGGAATTATTGATAAAGGCCTGGATCCGTATCGAGTTGTTGTGTTGCATAAAGCTCACGCCCGGACCTCCCGCCGCCTTCCACGCGGCGACCGCGGGGGCCGTCATTAGCGCTGCCCCGTTACAAATGAGCGGGCGACAGAGTCACAGTCGGGGGGGGATTTCTGGAAACATTACTTGTCCGGGGATCAATTTTGCGTGTGATTAAACATAGTTAACTAATTACGGCGACAGCGTGAGTTATGATTATGGGGAAATGATATGAATTACAAGCCCCGGCCGTGATTTATCTGAAGCGGGATCATTTGGGAGGGAGAAGGGAGGAAAAAAAAAATGGTATTAGCAGAGGCGAAAACATATTAATGCATAGCTAATGAACATCCCAGTAAAATGAATCAGTCACCATCACGTTAATGTTGCATGACGTTCAGCGGAGTAGAGGAACTGTGAGGCTGGAGAGTGGAAGCTGTCGTCTGTTGGACATTTCTGAGGACGGAAATGAACTGAACATATATATATATATATATCTATATACACATATATATTTATAGGAATGATCGGTATTAACTGTGGCAGATAGCGATCGTGTGGAATCACAATAACGACTTCACGCTCGGGAAGAAAAAAAATCACATTTAAGATGATTTTTCCTCAATATTAACATGCACATGTGCAGAGTTCAATTCAATTTGTGTCGAGATGAGATTTGTCGAGCAGCAGCTTCACGGTGCGTTGAATGGAAGTAAAATAAATCAGAAAAAACGCACGCATGCATGGGCAGTACCAGAGTACATTTACTTAAGTTCTGTACAAATTTGCTTGAGTATTTCCATTTGATCATTCTTTATACTTCCACAAACTCTTTCTACTCTATTTTATGACTTTTCTCCATATTTACATGTAATTCATGCATTTTTTTTCTGTTCTTTTACTTATTTTACTCTATTTGTCATTGCATTTCCAGTGGAAAAATGTTAATTTTTTCTCTTTTCACTTTTTCTCTGCTCCTTTTACATTTAACGTAATGTTACTGTGGCACCTCTGTAAATATTTAGTTAAATTGCTGTTGCTAGCAGGGTTACCATACAGGTTGCACTTGACTAAAATGTTCTTCAATTCCCTTTTGTACATAAATATAAAGTAATAAGTGTACTGTATGCCCATATGGAGAATGTGCTATACAACGCTTCTGCAGCATGAATCATTTTGATCTTCTATCTGCAAAAAGGAAAATGAAGTGAAAGTTTTTCACTGCTGCTGATATCACCCAGATTTTACCAAATTTGTATGAAAAATTAAAAAAAAAAATCACTTCAATCCAGGGTAAAAACATATTGTAATGCATGTTACTGCATTTTTTTTCTTTCCTTTAATGCCTTACAGCAAAAAGCAATGCATGACAGTAATGTAATGTGTCACGCCCAATCACTGTTAATGTAAAATCCGTAATTTGGTTTTGAAAGAATAAAGTGTTGAAGTTAGAAGAAGCTCAGCAGGAAAAAGCTGCAGGTGCATCAACACTGAACGCCATCTCATCAGAATGGTGGACTTCCACCTCACACACAGGGATCTGGTTGTCTGCAACATAACATGAACGCAGACCACCGGGGGGACGACTCGGAATCGGGTTTCTTTGAGTTCTGGACCGGTGGACTGGAGCTATGTGGTCTGCTTGTTTAGTCCTGCTGGTGCAGCTGGGTCCTGGACCCGATGCAGATCAGGGATTTGTTTTGTCTGGAAGACCCGGGAACAGAAGACAAATGCAGCATGACTCCGACTCAGAGAGAAATCCTCTGACTGTGGGAAGATTTCTCAGTTGGAAAAAGAAAAAAAAAGGCGACTTTGATGATGCCGCTGTTACGATCCTTAAAAATGAGTTCACCGTCCATGGTTACACAGAACTAAATTCTTTATTATACTGTCTGTGACATATTTTGACATTTCACTGATCTGTTCTCGGTGGTTATCATTTGTTTCGGCCACATAAAGTATTCGGTTTAAGGGAAAGATTGCGGTCAAGAAGTCACGGCTGCAGAAATTAACTTTGGCTGTTGCTACGAGACAAACTCTCATCATCAAATGCCTTTTTATGAGAGACCAGGGATGGCGTTTCTGTTTTTTTTTTTTTCTGTGTAGCTTCCTCCGGCAGGGTTCTCATCTCTGTGGTACACAATAATTTCCATCTCATCGTACGCCACCGTGCACTTCTACAAATCCACACCATAGTCGGGGAAATTGGAGCTCAATGAATGACATGGTAACTCTTTTTGGAGATAAAAGGGGGGAGACTTTCCAGTGATGCCTAGCAATTACCCCGTCTCGTTCTTTTTAGGGGGGTTGTTATTATTTTCAGTGCTGGCTGTTTTCATCTTCCAGAGTGGGCACAGATTTTCTAAGCCTCCCCACGTCCAGTTCAGTTGTCGGTGGGTTTGGGCTATGACCTTTTAAAGGTACAGTGTGTAGCTGTTGGTGCCATCTAGTGGCAACGTTGCAAACTGCAACCAAATGAGTTTGTTATTTTGTGTAATCTATATGAAACATAAAAAATAGCTATAGCCTGGGTACAGTATGTGATAAATTCTGGACACCAAAAGCACAATTTTCCCAGCAGTGAGGGAGCCGATCACAAAGCAGGGGAGGGTTGCAGCAAGAAGATGATAAAACACAGGAGCAACTTTGTTGGAAACTGTGGATCCAACATGGCGGCAGATGATAATTTATGCTTTTGAAGCAGCATTAAACATAGTCATTAATCTCTGCAATTCCCTACCATGCCACTAGGGGGTGTGTGGCTGTGTGTTTGTGTTGATTTCAGGGGTCATACCTGAATTCTCGCTTCCGCTTCACAATAAATGTTGGAAACTGGGATAAACATGTTGAGTAAATGCATTTTTGCAAATGTTGAACATTTACAGAGGTGGCATGTCCGACCATTTAGTCATGGCTGAGTGGACCAATCACAGCCCTTATAATTAACGTCACTGCAAAGTTTAGTTAGATCTTTTTTGGAGGTGCCCCCATTAGTAGCTACATACTGTAGCTACATCTTAGCAACTTGCAGTGCTAAACTATACTAACTACGAGCTAGCTATACTAGCTACTCACAGACACATTCAGACTTCCATTGCAACCAATAAAAGACTCTGGGCTTTTATAAACCATGTCACCAATAGGAACACATGAATAGATGGTTCCCAGACCTGATATCAATCTACAGTATAATAAGATCTGGTGTTAGCCAGGCTGATTTCGCCACAGAGAATTATTATATTTTTATGAGATGATGATTATATATGTTATTTTACACAATTTTTTGGTGCCAGACCATTTCAGTTTGTCATCTTTGTTCCATCTTTGTTCATCACAGCAGGTTTTAGTTTTATTTCAGTCTTTATTTTAAACAGTGGTTCCCAACCCTTTGGCCTGTGACCTTTTAAAGGTACAGCGCATAGCTGCTAGTGCCACCTAGTGGCAACGTTGCAAACTGCAACCAATTAGGTACTTTATAATTTTCAGCTGTGAAAACTGTGGAAAAAAATGTGAAGCAAGAAAAAGTTTTATTATAGCTTCAGACATTATGTATAGATAAGATAATGAGAGATTTTCTGTTATTTTACACTATTTTATTTTACTGGCCCTCCATCTGCCAGAGTGTTAGTTTTGTGTTTTTTTTTGTTTTTGTTTTGGAAATCAGCTCATTAGTTAACTCTGGCACATGAACGTCGATGTGAAAAATTAAACAAGGATTCATCTGCACCGTCCTTGGACAATAAGATAATATAATACAAAAAAAAAGCAGCTTCTCCTCAGCTTGTTAGCGGCGTTTTTTTAGGTTTTGTATTCAACATGCTCTCCTGCCGGCTCATAGCCTCCCTCTCATCTCGCTCTCTGAATAGATATCATAATTGTCACCTGACTCGCGCTCCCATTCACGGCGGTGCGCGGCGCAGGAAGCCTCCTCTTCCAGGAACAACGCTCGCCGTTTCCACTCATGTATATATATGCGAAGTTTCCTGTTTTCTGATAAAGCCCAGGGATGAAGGGCGTTCCTTTTTTTTTTTTTTTTTTTTTGTATCCCTAAGCCTTTTGGCAGGCATTGTTCTCCCTTACAAATAATATTTAATGAATGCCGGGCGCTTTTGACTGTGATGAATAATTCAGCTTTTCTGTTGCTATAGTTCTCTGCAGCCGCGGAGCAGAACAGTTGCTGTCAGAGGAAGTAAACAAGTTGAAACGCAGGCCCTAAAAGCCTCTCCCAGGAGATGCTCCGACGGACGGCTCCGTCGCCTGATAAATGCTAAGTGTTTACACTGTCTTTTGGAGCCGGATTCAGAGGAGTGGAATCTGTGGGGCATGTGAAAGACACGCTCAAAGTGCTGTTTCACCCCCACCAAGTCAGCACATGTGAAACAAGCTGTAATCTAATAAAGACGCTATCGGCTTTCCATTCACGAGGAACCGCGCCCCTGATCTCCAGAGCCGTTATTCATGAGAATTAGTGAGTATTAGCTGTCAGTTTTCATATTAACATTGATTTGTTCCATTCAGAATGCCCACAGGCCTAATTCACTGATACTTTATCTGCTTTTTCTCTATTATGGATAAAAAAAACACCTTTTTTTTTAGTCCTTGTGCCCGAATGTTTATGGTGTTAACACACAGCCTGTGATATAAGAAGACATAGAATTAGCTCCTGTTATGATGTCACAACAGAAGTTTTAATGATAATGACTCATATTTAAATTATCTAGATAATTTGCACAATATGAGTTTGTTTCAGCATTAGAACCCAAAGAGGTTGTTTTTCAGGTTTGTAGCATCCCATAATGCAATAACAGCCGATAGCATAATAAATATTATTCAAAATGTAATCAACCAATAATGTCATAAAAGTGATTAAACAATAACGTAATAACAAAAAACACAATTTTTGCAAATAACTGAGCTGATAATGTAATAAGTTATTACAATAATGTCAAAAATGTCATGTGGTGTATCCTAAAAAAGATAATAAAAACATGTGCTATAAACTAGATTTATATACTAGGTGGATTAAATATTTCAAATTTCTGACACCATTTGATATTTCATGTCAAAAAATATCATAATAATCGTGATTTTTATAACTTTTTATGGTGTGCCAACCATCACCCGATTATATTATTGGCAAAAAACCTTATTACCTTGTGGTGTAACCCTAAACACCTGTTATCAAATAGTTGTATATTCTAGGTGGATTAAATATGTAAAATATATCATCCCTTTTTGGTTACACAATTTGACATTCCACCTGATAAATGCTTTTAAAACAGCATTTTAGAAAAGTTTTTGACTTTCTCATCTTTGCCAACCATGATTCATCATTCACCCCATGACATTATAGGCAAAAGAAGTTATTACCTTATCAGTTCAGTTCATTATTGACCAATTATAACCAATTATCACATTATGGGCCTGTTACCTGTCAAAAAATGACATTATCAGCTGCTACAGGGTTTGTGAGACAGGATGAAAGTGATCTGATTTGTGGAGAAAACAGACCAGTTTGAGTGGATTGTTTGCTATAAATACCTATGATGAGGTGAAAAAAAAAAAAAGAAGTGAGCTCGTATTATTACTAAATGGGAGAGATTAATTACACGGAGTGGGTTTGGAACGGTGGCGTTCCCGATGCCTATCTCCCTCCCTGTTCTCGCCCTGAGCTCTTTCCTCAAATTACTGCTTTGTCACCAGCTCGCGGCCTTTTTTTTTTTTATCTTTAAATCTCCTCGCCGTCACGCTGTCGCCACGGCGACGTCCGGAACCCGAGGCGACACTAACCGGCGGCGAGCGCGCGGCCACGCTGGAAAAAAAAAAAAAAAAAATCTCGATCTCTCGTCTCCTTGAGAGTGAGTGACTCCCGGGTTGCCAGGTTGCCTGGAAAACATTTGTCTAATCTGGCAACTCGTCGAACAGAGGCGCATAGGCCAATTGATCCATTAATGCTTGATGTTTTAATTACTTTGAAGGTCCGGGCAAACAAGATTTGTGGGAGAAACAACAAATCAGGAGGACAAATAGCCTCCAACTCTGCAAAGGTAAGACAAAAAAATAAATAAATAAATTAAAGAATTGGCAGCGGTGTTAATTTGTCATCTGTGACAAATCATATTCATGGCTTGGCCTTTTTTTTTTTTTTTTTTTCTTTTCGCTCAGCAAAAAGAAAATTTAAAGTGACCTTTGAAAACAGGAACTTCATTAAGACAAAGCGTTGTCAAGGAATAAAGATGAATTATGAACAAATGGACAACAGTGCATTTCCCAACGCGGTGACATTACAGAAATAAAAATGTTTCCCTTAGTGCTGAGAACAGAAGTTAATACGTGATGTAGTTAAACAGGAATTAGACCATATTATGGGAATTACTGAATAATGTGGTTGAATGGAGCTGAGACACAGTAGGACTTTAATTCACCTAATAGGAGGCATTTATAGTTTTAACCCCCTACAACACATCATCATCATCATCATCATCATCATCATCAGAGCTTCTACTGTGTGGCTGTAAAACAGAAATTAGTATTTCATTAAAAAATATTCATGCAGCTATTTATAGTCTAACACCTCTCACTCTGCAGTACTCGTACTGGGCTGCTTGTATATTGCAGTATTTCTACTTTAAAAGGTCCCATATTTTACACTTTTCCTGGGTTTTATTCAAAGTTTTATTTCCTTCTCGAAAAAAAAACAGATAGTTTAGCTGCCTGTTTTATTATTATTAATTCACCTCTATTCTGATTGGCTGAACATTGTCTGTATAGTTGTGACATCAACTTCACAGAAGGCCTGACATCTGGATTTAAGGCTCAGTTTTTTTTTTTAATACAGGCTGCATTCATCTCTCTGTGCATTATCAAAAAAACAATTAAAAAGTCCCTTTATACCACATTATTGTCATGAATGTCAATATTTTTATTGATATTTTGACATGACATTAAACCACATGTGTGAACAAATATGTAAAAGGAAAGAGGCGCATTATCAATTAAATGCAAATTATATCTATTATACCTTGAACCAATTGTTAATTTAAAGGTTAATACACAGTTCATAACCTCTTTGAATGACTGAAATTAGGAAACTGAAAGAAACACGGCTTCTTCTTCTTCTGTCAATTTATGTCTATCAAATTAATGACTTAAGCAGAGAGTGATTTTTTTTTTATTCTAACTTGTGTGGTGATTGGCCAATGAGCAAACAGGCAGGAAGACGGGATGATGCATCAGTGACAGGAGCAAATATCTCAATTTGACTAAAAAATAAAACGCGAGGCGGCTCACTGTTTATTTCTCTTACCGCTGCAGCGCTCAGATGTAAAGCAACGCTGTGTTTCAGTATCTTTGTGTTGTTGCTGAGCGTCTCTGTGATTGGCTCAGCTTCTTTTTCATTCATTAACCTCTGATCCATATCGCCATCCAGCCGGCTGCGTCAGTGACGATCTAATCAGCTCAGATCCGTCAGTGGCTGCATCTCGGTGGTTATGATTGAATCAGCGATCATCAGCCTCCCAGCTTCTGTTAAAGCTGTTTTTTCCTCTTCTCTGTTATCAGGAAGGACAAATCTGCTGCTAATCAACCTAGTAATCCTCCATCACATTCCCATCCCCTCATTCAGACTTCCAGTCATGGGAAAAGTGGCTTTAAATATCATTAACGGCATAAATAAAAAACTTTAAAGTCAATTATATCGCATATAATACATGATATTTTAAGCCTGTTGAGTTTTTTTTACAGTTCTATCTGCATATGGAGTTCCTGAAAAGCATTTTTACTGCTAAAATAAAGATGCATCTAAAGTTTTATCGGCTGCAGAGGAGATTCACGCACGAGTTTCCACAGTCTAGCACTGAAAACTTTCTGTTCTGTTGCTGTTGGTTTCACTTTAAATTCAACGCATACACACAAACATAAACATGGTGCTGACTCAGGGGACACGAGGGAATGTTCCTTCTGCTCTCAGCGTGCTCCACTTAGGGGGAAAAACTAAATCGAGTCGTACCCTCTATAACTAATACAGTGTTTAAAAAAAAAAAGGAGAAGAAGTTTACAGCTGTGCAGGGAGCAGGTGTTAGAATGATTATTGCAGGGTTGCGTCTGTCTGCAGCCACCTGATTTATGCTTGGAGACAACATTAACTTCCTGCCTCCCACTTCTTCTTCTGTATATTACAATGATTTGAAGTTTCTCTTTCGCTTTGCCGTCTTGAAATATCGAACAAACACTACATCCGACCGGGTTCCTCCTGCAGAGCTCAGCCGCTAACGTCAGTGGAACTACTGCCGTGCAGCAGAAAGTGTGTTTTCCTGTAGACAAGCAGATGGATTGGATGCACATGATTTCTGCATGTGTAGTAAATGGTGAAATGATAATAAAACTTTCTTTTGCGCTTTCACGTTGTTTCCATTTCCTGAGGGTCTGTGAACGAGTCTGGGTACTTTACGGCTGTGTTAGTATATGGTAAGTGGATGGGTTTTTAACTTTATTCTCTAAATTATATTTTGTGGCATAGATGCTTCAGCTATAACTTAAACATGGGCCTGGTGCTTATGAGGTAAGAACACTACCCCCTACACCACCATAGAACACCCATGGGACTTCCAGTTTTAATGATAATAATATAAAAATGATATTTTGCCAAAAATGATAGAATTATCCATTTATAAAATTTCACTAAAATTAGACCCCCCATTTTGCCAAATTATATCTGAAAGCTGAGGTTAATCTGACAAATAGCCAGAGAGATATTAGAGGAACAGACCGACTGATTCTCCTTACTTTACAGATAGAATAAAAAGTTTTCACATATCAAACTATGAATTATTATCTGCACACATATCCCAAATGCACTGTCAGAAATGTGTGTGTTTAATGTAAATAGAATGATCCAAGTGACAATAAATAATGGAATTAGACTGATGGGGTTTGACATTAGAAACACATATTGAATGATTCTTCCCTAGCTGGATAGGTTTGTATTGTTCTAATGAGTGTCTATGATAAAAAAGAACAAAGCCCTTTTACAACAAGAGTTGCATAATTGCTTTTAAAAAGAAAGACTATAAATAAAGAATGAAACCCCAGATCTAAAAGCACTGATTTGACGTGTCAAAGTTAACTAACGTTAGCTTTAATAAATGATTGTGTTGGGGAAAAAAAGACAAAGAAAGCTGTTAACCAGGTAATGTTTTCTTAATGCAGAGCCACTCAGCTGAACGTAGGTCTACAGCAGGCCAAGTGTTCTCCATGAACAGGGTCAGCACGGCGGGAGACGGAGATGGATTCAGGTCAAGAGGAATAAATGTTAACTAATCTAAAATATTAAGTTATGCTTATGAAGACGGGGCAGCCTCCATGTGCTGGTGGATGTTTCGCCGCGGGCACCAACGGTTCTAGAAAAGGTGGCTGAACCGAGTTAGAAGTTAAAACTTAGACGATCAAACGTCCTCCTGGTCGACAGAAGTCACACGTTAAAACTACAGCTACTGACCGCAGAGATTGGAATAAAAGACATGGAATAAAAAACCTAGAATACAAGGATAATTAATATTTAAAAAATGGGTTGCATGGACTTTTTTGTTGCAGTACCTTAAGTGGCCACTGGGGGAAACGTGCCGCACTGCTGAGAGGTGTCACCATATCCACATCTGCTAAATCCAGTGTTGCAATGCAATTTCCCATTGCCAACAAACTGAGGTGCTAACTGGATAGTAGAAAAATGGTTTTGGAAGCACAGGCAGGCAATCAAAAACACTTCTGTTGGGTACTTTGTGAAGAAAAATGACAAACAACATGATTTCACGAGAGAAAACGACAACACAACAAGTCAGATGGCGGCATTATGGTAAAATATACACATTACCAAACAGAGCGATGCATCACAGCGGGTTGATATGCAGTACCTAACGACGCTGGTTTAATTGAATATGCATGTCGTCTTTAAATGCCCCACCATGTTTCCTCGCAGACGCCCCGTCGGCGTGTCCATGCCAATGTCAAACTCATTAAGCCGGCGTGTTGACGGCCACCTCTGACTGAATCTGATACCTTTGTTGTGCAGACGCTCTCACATTCAGGCGGCCAGACAGACAGGCTTCACCCCAAGGACGGCCAGTAAGTGGAGAGGGACGGCTGGAAGCCTCCCTTTGTTTGAGTTTTTATCTCCCCTTTCACACCAAACCGTAATCTCATCTCACACGCACGCACGCCGGCCCGCATCAGGCCGAACAAGGAAGTGACCCGCTGACCCGATGAGATTGAGATGACCTTGAATAATTAATTTCTTGTCTTTTCAGGGGCCAGACACACACACATACACACAGACGGCAGGATGTTGACTGACGCCGCTGTGTGTTTTCTGACTGACCAGGACGTCTCTCTGGGTCACTTGTTGTACAAAGAGGCACCGAGTGACCCGTAAACCCATAAAATGAGCATTTCCCTGATAATTCCAATGCAGTGAAATCAATGAATATAACTAAATTGCTTTGCATAACGTGTAGTGTATGCTGCAAAGCAACACTCACAAAACGTCTTTAATGCACATAATGGATGCATAATGATGCACAGTGGAAAGTTACTAATATATTCTTATTTTTACTCTTTGGAGATGTTTTAAAAAGAGCTACGCTAACCACCGTCTTCAGGGATCAAGTGCATTGGTTTTAATAGTTTAAAAGAGGTGAAGTTGAGATATACCTACAGAATACAGATATATGTATATGATATACTACTGAAGTATCAATACTGCAATAAAAATATCAAATGGTACCCAGGCCATGTAAAACGGGGAAAAATTTATTTTCACTGTAATTTTGCATTGACAGAATGCAGGACTAATTGTAAAGAGTACCAGTAGTAGTAGTAATTTTTATTTCCTATTTTATTATTATTTTTTAATTTATTTATTTTCCCTTTGCTCGTGAATTTATTTGATTTCAAATTGTATTATATTGAGTTGTAAAGTAATGGGGTGGGGTGAATAAATAAATAAATAAATAAATAAATAAATAAATAAATAAATAAATAAATAAATAAATAAATAAATAAATAAATAAATAAATAAATAAATAAATAAATAAATAAATAAATAAAAATTATGCATGAATGCATTTATTTTATGAATGAATTAAATGGAAAATCAAATAAGTATGGACATTTACTGGTATATTTATTAAACATGACCACATAAGAAAGATGCTACAAATACTACAAGAGCCCACAAAGGTACCTGTTGATTAAATGATACAAGTGCTGTGATTAAACGCTTCAGTTCCAGCGTTAATGTGGAAATTGACACCAGGTTGATATAAAATCTGCATTTTATGCGTTGAAAATGGCTCAGCTGGTGATCAGCTGTTAAATCCAGTTCAGGGACAGTCAGGGCCTGAGCTCAAATAGAGTCGCCTGTTCGGGACATCTCTAGTCATGGAAGTTATATAAATGGCAGAATGTCCCGCAGCCTCCAGTGTGTGAATCTGTGTGACACACACACACACACACACACACACACACACACACACACACACACACACACACACACACACAGCTTCAGCCGACACAGAGCTGAGCGGACACGGCACGACGACATGCAGATGAGCCGGAAGTCATTTTTAAATAAACCTGTCTGTGTTCAGCTTGGTTTATTTTCTCTGACTGATCTGCTGGGGGAAATCTCCCTGTGTGTGTGTGTGTGTGTGTGAGTGTGTGTGAGTGTGTGTGTGTCGCGGGAGCTGCTGGTTACGTTAGAGACAGGTTCGGTTCAGCAATGGTTCAGTAACGGCTCGGCTGCTCCTATCTCCTGAAGCTAAAGCTGCCTTTATGTTAAAATAAGCAGAGTTAAACTCAAGACAGGTTCATTTTAAAAGTGAAGTCCGTGTGCGTGTATGTGTGTGTGTGTGTGTGTGTGTGTGTGTGTGCTGGAGGGGAAATGTGTCTGTGTCGCTCTCCATTTCTCTCCCATGTAACTCCTGCCTCACACATCCACCAATTATTCTGATATCTGCGTTTCCCGCAAAACAAAAACAAACAGGACATTCTCTACCGGGAACCCTCGGCCGGTCAGGGATGGAGGCGCTATAACGTTCCATTCAGAGATGACAGGAGAGCGTTATAAAAGCAGCGAGAGCTCAGCAATAACCTGCTCATCCTCCCCGCCCTCGGGGAACCTCGCTCTCAACATCTGCCTCCAGCTCAACCGCTGTATCCTGAGGTTAAGTGAGGAAGACGTAAAGAATCAGATGCATGTTTGCAAAAAAAGTTCCCCATATATAAAATATACTGTTTGTTTTATGCATACAGTTTTTTCTTTGCAACTTTTCCTGCCCGCTTCCATTTTAAAAAACACACATGCACCCACTGTCTACAAAAAGAGAGAACAAAGATGAAAGCCAGCTCCGAGTGGAAGCAGAACACTGCAGCGGGGCAATTTATTTCTCACTGACTGAAGTAGAGGTAAAAATGTGACAGAGGGGAAAAAAAAAAGCTTTTTCAGAAAAGTGAAGAGGATAGAAGCCATCGGGGAGCCACACCATCTCTGAACTTTCAACATTAATCAGATTCATTTGGAAGAAAGATAACAGCAGTTGGGCTCATTTTTTACTAAGTGAAAGCCTGCTAGTATACTTTTGCTGGGGCTTTTTTTCCCCCCAATGGAAACCATTAAAAACTCATAGAGACTATGACTGTCTCATTCAGTTTTTGTTTTTTTCATTCGTGCCTCCATCGATCATGTGATATCTCATACAGCTAATTAAACTTGGATGAAACTTGGAGAAATGATGTATAGCAGCACTCCAGTCTGGAATTTAGTAAATTATGCTGATTGGTCCAGTGGGAGAGTTTGCAATTATAGGTCAAACTGTGTTTACTTTGGAGGGAGAACATCACTTTCTGGGGCTTTTTGGTCCCAGAGGTGATGGCTGATATTTCTAATAGGGGTTGTTGTTGGTTTGAGTTTTTGACCAATGGGTGATTATGAAGGAGAACTGTTGGCCTCCAAATGCATCGCATGCAAGTGTCATTTTGTGTGTATGGTTATGGTGTTGTCTTTTAATCCCATTATTTTATCGTACAGCAGTTTGGTCAACCATGGCTGTTTTTAAACTTACTTGATAAATAAACCGGGTTTTATTTGATTTGATTTGGGAAATGGGGCTTTTGGGAAACAGATCCTGCAGAGGCCACAAGTAAGTCTCAAGGTTTTGATATGAACTCCTATGTCCATGTTCCAAATCATAGTAGGTAACTTCTAAGTCAAGATAAGTGGCTCCTAGGTCACGATAGACAAGTCCTAGGTCAAGATAGGAAGGTCCTAGGTCACGATAGACAAGTCCTAGGTCACGATAGACAAGTCCTAGGTCATGATAGACAAGTCCAAGGTCATGATAGACAAGTCCTAGGTAAAGATAGGAAGGTCCTAGGTCACAATAGACAAGTCCTAGGTCAAGATAGGAAGGTCCTAGGTCACAATAGGAAGGTCCTACGTCAAGAGAAGTAAATCCTAGGGTAGGATGGCTAACTCCTTGGTCAAAATAGATAATTCCTTGGTCAAGATACATATGTCCCAGGTGAAAATGAAATATAGGTCCTTAGCAGGGATAGATACGTCCTTGGTCAAGACAGATTATGACCAGATAGATAAATCCTAAGAAGAACATATTCAACTACTAAGATAGATATGTCAAAAGTCAAGATTGGTGACCAAGGTAAAGACAGATTAGTCCTAAGTCAAGATAAATATGTCCTAGGTCAAGATAAATGTGTCCTAGGTCACACATGTACTCCCGATAATGACAGATGAGAATAATGTGTCTACTTGTGTCCACAATCAGTGACAGATTCTCTCCCCGGTAGGTGTTTAGCAGTGTGTGCATTGTGCTGCTCAGCGGCAGTACTGTTGTGTCCATCCATCCCTCTTGGTTAGCTGCCACCTTCCACAGCTGTTCCTCTTTGCTGATGCAGTTTGTGTTTGGCAAATGTTATCATTACCTTCCAGATTGTTCCCTTTGCTGCATGGAATAATTTAGCCGTTTTACTGGCTGATGATCCCGCAATGACTTTGTCCTCTCTGGATTGTTTGTCTGGTTTTCTTGCGTTGCTCGGACTGCTGCTAATCTGACCTTTTTACAGCCGACATGCTGCTTATAGGAAGTAGATAAGTGCCTGCATGTTTTGCGATAATTGTGATTTTGTTACAGTTTGAGATAAAGACGGGCAAAGGCAAACAAACATTCTTCAAATGTAATCAAAATACTCATTCCAAGAATTAAGAATGAAAGTTGGTGTTTATTCGACACCATGCAGTAATGTGCAGCGTTTAAATCACATTATGTTTTTCTTTGATAAACCACTAATAGGGAGAAATGCGTTGCAGTGTGCAGTGCTTTATTTCCAAGGTAGTGTTGCTACCTAAGATTTCCTTTTTGTCATTTTTCTGAGAAATAATAGCCTTCAAACGTCTGTCCCTGGTGCCAGGTGTCAACCTGGTCTGAACTCCTCAAAACAAATCATAGTGCTGCTGGATTTTGTACTTGATATTATTTTTTACCCCCACTCCCCATCTGCACATCAACCAGTCAGGAAGCCATCAGTTCGCTGTCGTCTAAGACAGAGAAATTACTGTGCATAAAACAGTAAAGCACATGTTTGTTCCTGAGGCTGGGGGGGATTCTGAGTGACAGCCAGACAGCAGCCTGGGACCAAACACAAAATCTCAACCAATATTAGTTCTCAAGATAACGTCTTCCTGTCTGACTGAGAGCGACTTCTGTCGCAGCTCGGTGGCTGAGCAAACATCCTCTCTTGTTATATTGTGTTCTGCTGCCCCCCCCACACACACCTGCCCTGCATCAGCCTCATTAGCCCTGCCCTGTTCCCAGCTTTCCCAGCCAATAGACCTTCTTTTTTTCCCCCCAGCAACAGCTCTATGACATTAGCAGATAAACACAGGTGTTACCAATGATCCCAATTAGGCTCCAGCTCCATTCAGTGCAGCAGAGCCATTTTTTTCCCAGTGAACTATATTATCAACACCCTGACCCTGTTGTCTCAAATGGACCAGAGCCTGAATTAGTATCATTGATAATGTCTGTTTCACCCTTAGTCTCTCAAGTCAGTGTGTTCAGCGGTGGTCTCACGCTGTTTGAGGGGCAGAGGTGAATGAAAACTAAAAATAAAAAGGGCATTAATGCATGTTGACAGGGCCCCTCATCATGTTTGGTCCACACCAGTCACTTTTTCCAATATGTGTGTGTGTGGCTGCTCTGCAACACCAAGGTCAGCAAATCGCTCTTTTGGTTGGCTCTTTAGCGTGTGAAGTACAGTTATTAGCTCAACTTTTGCATTGTGTCTCACCGCTCACATTAATTACATTTCACAGCTGTCAAAAGAAAGAACAGAAATCCAGTGAGCTCACCATTTTTTTTTTTATTTTTCTGACTCACTCTTGCCTGGTTTCAGCTTTTTCGAGAGGCACCGGGGGGAGATGTGTTGGATCTAAATCAAAGGCAGGAAAAGGGGGCTGCAGGGGCAGCCGGGGTCACAGATGTCCTGGAAAATGGAGCTTTTCTTTTTCTCGGTCGTGTGGCACAACCCTTGAGCACAGTTTACATTTCGGAGCGGCGGGGTTCAAACTCGCTCGGCCCCACTGACATCTCCCTCCATCCACTATTACACTGTTGGGGCTTCCCACGGTTTCCTGTCAAGAAACGCAATAATCAAGACACTGGCCTGGGCCGTGTTGTGTAACAAGACACCTGACTACACCACACATCTGTATTTAAGTGCAATCACATTCCACTGCCAATAAAAGCTCCTTTTTACACCGGTTCAAGTATATTTTTCCTCTTATTTTGCAATCCGAGTCCATCGCGTGTTTTGTCTCCCAGTGCAGTGACCTACACTCTCATTGCAGACGATGCACAGCCGTACTGATCCATCAAATTTAACAATCTCAGCAAACTACGTGACCGTGAAGGTCAGGCCGCAGCCCCCCCGAGATGCTGGGTGTCCTGAAAACCTCCCGCAGAGCTGCTTCTCAGAGGTCCCTACCTGCCCACCCGACCGGTCTAATCTCAGACTCGGGGCCGGTCGGGGTCGTGCGCGGTCACGTTTTCACTGTCTGCACGTCAACGTGTCCAACAACCCACGAGACGATCCAAAGACACCATGTGGTGCGTCACAATCACGGTGGGGTCTGGGTAATGGTGTGTTCTGAGCCAGCAAATACAAGAAAAGGCGACCTGACATAAGTTTCTATGACTTTTCCTTTTCTTCCTGCTTATTATTATAACATCTCCTGTTTTTCCCACCACAGCAGCTTGTTAATTGCAGCAAGCAGCTGATAGCGCATCACCTTTTTGTTTTGTGAATGAGATTTTTAACACGGTCTGCTTGCTCGTTTGATATTAACACTTTAAATGTGAAGGCCTAACATTTGTTGTTTTGTCTTTTTTTTACTCACCGACACTTTCCCCGATGAAAAGAGCATCAAAGCAGCGCGGCCGTGACTAATAGCGAAGAGAGAATCAATTGCTAATACAAAATCTTGCTAAAATACACTTCCTGGGAAAATTTGAGAAAAATGAACATGTTTCAAATATAACCCCGCTCCTCTCTGCAGATGCAATAAGTCCAGACAGAGAATTTACAGTATGCGCCTCAGACAGCTCTTCCCTTACATTCCATTTAGCTTTCAAACAGAAGCACAATGAGCTGTAATTCAGACACAATCTTTCCCTTAATGACATTGATTTGATTTGGCCTCGGCTAAACGCTTCGCCCTCAGCCCTATCTGAGCGTCTGCGCTTTATTTAAATGATCCCGGCATACATTAGGAGGCTTTTAGCTGCGCGTCCCCGTCTATGCGGAAGCCCCCCCCCCACCCCGAGCTGCAGGTGAGATTAGATGCGACTGCATGATAATGGAAGCACAAACGCAACGACAGCCAGATTCACGCCACGCAAAGGTCACGGCCCGGGCAAATTCTTAATCAGCTCCAAATGTCAGGGAGCTAACCTTGGGTCCAAATAAGGGGCGTGCCCGCCCGCATCGGGAGGCAGACCACGTCAGCGCGGCGGCGAGCCGGCGACGGGCAAATCACAGCGGCCGAACTTTCCTCCGGGACATGACGCGAGTGCCAGGAAGCGTTATCCATCAGCGCCCGGCCCGGCCAAGGCTTTTAATTTGCTGTTCTAATGTATTAGCCTGGCAGTTTGGGCCGAGCTCCTGTTGTTCATTACAGGGCGATTTTCATAATTCAAACGTACGTTTTGGGGTTTGTTTAAGGAGTGATCACAAAACCACGAATGGGATATATTTATTCAGACACCAAAATGTTCCAAAAACAAGGAACGATGACTAAAAAGCATGCAGTACAATCACTCCAGCTTGGATATCAATATTCTCTCACCATCACTTCAGTCTTGCCTAAGAAAAACAAACAGCTTGGCCAGGTGCATTATATTATACAATATAATTTTATAATTGTGCTCCACCAGACCTGACCGGCCTTGTCTTTGTCCTTGAAGTGGATCCAGGGGGGTTTTGATTATTATTTTGATTATTATTCCATTCTTAAGTGACACAATTGCATTTTTTTGTCATCGGTTTCATGCAAAAAAAATCTCACCAGATAGGGACCCAGGGGCAAAATGTCATCAAAAATGGGGTCAATGATCTAATTTATGTCAGTTTATTGGTCCTTGAAATAAATAAAAGACTGACAACCACTGCTTTCTGTATTGAGTTGGATATAACATGTAATTATGCACTTTGAAAAGTACTCTGGTGGTGGCGTTTCGCCTCCCGTCGTGGACTTAATGTCAAGCGCTGCTGTTGCTTACAGCCGAGGAGGTGACACTTAAAGGCCCCTCGCCGCTTCCACGTCAGCTGACACTTTAACTGATTGTCATTTTTCCAGCTGTCAGTCTGACTTAGCTGCGGGTTATACGCTTCCACTGACACCTGAACCGCTGTCAGCGCTCAGGCCAACAGACACTGACACCACGGCTTCCACAACTTACCCCGCTTTGAATATACACACGGACCGGCAATGTTAACAATAATTATGTTAAAGTTATATGACGTTATATATATGTAAAATGTGGATTGGATTTTATTTGCCAGTCAATAAGATATTTATACTCAATATTAGACTAAATATCATATACTTTACTATACTTTTACCATGTCCAAGTTAAATAACACATTTATTTATTATAAACCGATTTGTATGATAAAATCACACTGTTTTTATCCTGAGGGGAAATTTGCTGTGGAAACACTGCTGCTGCTGTACGGTACCAAATAATTCAGTGCTACGCATCATCTCATGCATACGTGATAACAAGTACAATAATTCACCCTGGATGAAAACTAAAAATCATCAGAATTCATTCTGAGACATTCAAAATAAAAGGTAAAATGCTGACAAAGACGTTAGTTTATCTTCTACTAACATGATATAATACAGATTCATTAACGTCAAAACCTGTCAACCATTAAAAAAAAATAACATGCTGTTGAAATGATAAACGGTTGAAGCCCTAGACTCCGTGTTTAGGAAGGCAGCAGGTCTGCAGATCTGCAGTATTTATAAATCACATAAAGTGGCAAAACAGCATCATTCATCATGGTGTGCTGCTGGTGGAGAGGCTCTGATGGACAGGTGTCACCGGGGGGGGGGGCGCTCAGGCTTTATTGTCCCTGAGGGGGAAACTCAACATACCATCACATTTAAAAAAACATAGAAACGTGAACTGTTGGTTCTATGGCTGCAGGAATCAGGCTTTTTCCAAAGTGAGAACCTCAGTGTTTCATAGTTGTTAATTCAGTGGGTGTGTGGAGGTTGTGATGACCCAGTTATCAGGTCCAATGAACTCGGGCGTGGGAAAGACCGATAATTTTGGCAGCAGTGTGTGTGAGTTTAGTTTGTTTTTTTCTGGTGAAAAGCATGTTGTAGAGACAAGAGCAAGAACCATATGACGCTGTGCAACATGGGAAGGAGCTGTGATGTGGAGCTTTACACTGCAATTTTGCAGATTAGCACTAGGATATGTAAATCAATGGGATTTTTAACTTTTATTGGAAATTATGTTCCACAAAAAAGGAAACTAGTACACCTGAAAACTCAGATTGTTCTCACAAATAGTCGTAGTCATGAATACGTGATGCAAGGATGCTCCTTCGCTTTTATAGCTAGTTTATTCCAAGGCGGTGCACTGACATGCAACTGATTTTATATAACACTGAAGTATCACACTTACACACTGTATGTGTTATTTAGTATGTTATAGGACAATGTGTCCTAACTGTTCACTATTATACATCACTATTAAAGAGTTATTGCAATACGTTTTTCAGTATTCAGTTGATGCTATAGTACATTTGTATTTTGAGAGAAAAATCTGGAACATGGAAATGATGTTTTCTTTTCAAGCTTTACCGAGCTCGTCGCTTCTCAGTCATTTTGCATATTTCTCCCCACCACACGTTCTCCAGCCAGGTGGCTGTCAAGTGTGTATTGTTGTGGCGGAGCGTTGGCAGAAGTGGAGGCGGGACTTTTCCCGCGGACTGTGGTTTCACCCCGTGGCGATGTGGTGTGACTGCTGCTCGGCTCACAGCGGCTGGTCCCGGCCTGTCAAACAGGGAGGTTTATGAACTCTGGATGCACCCAAACACACACACACACACACACATCCAGCGTTTTCTTGTCAACAACCAGTTTCGCGGGCGAAACAAGGCCTTGGAATTAACTGGAGCGGATCCAAACGGTACAAAACTCACCTTTTAAAAGAAAAGAAAGAAAAATGCCATTGAACGGATCTCTAGACCAAACCTACAGAACACACTCCTTGAACTGAAAGATGGATTGGACATGTTGATAAATAAAAATATATATATATATATATATACCTTTAAATAAAACAACAGCCTTTTTTCCTAAAGGAGCAGGAGGTCATGAAGTTGGTTCTCAAATATTGAAGGAATTAAAACACCGTTTTGCACCCTGTGTCCAAATATAAAAACCGTGACAACTAAAGCATTAACCGTTTAGTATTTGCATGGTAGTTTGAGGTCAGACGAGGACAAAGGAACGTACTTGGAGCACCAGGGAACATGTTTTTCCTGTTGGATATTTACCGCAAACCGCCGTCTTTCAGTAACGTCGAACCCGACCACAAACCCCAAGTCTCCATTGTCAAAGTCCTTCACTTTTCGTGTGTTCGCCGTCCACTCCTCAGAACTATTTCCGTGCGTCACGCTTTCCCGGCAGCGATTACGTCTGCTGGAAATCACGTTTGGCAAAAAAACATTGTGAAATTTGGTAGCTTAAACCCAGTTTACTTACACTGGGAGAACTCTCTGAAGTCTCCATGAAGCTTATTATCGTGTTTATATTGGGTGGACATCTAGGAGAAGACTATTTCCTGCTATAAATGATAATAAATACGGAATATCTCTACAACCACAAAGATTATGTATTTAAAACTGGTGTCAAAATAAACCCACAACATGTGAGGCGACTATAGAAGAGTCAGGATCAATTCATGTTGTTCTATAGATAAAAATGCTTCATTTCAGTTTTAGAACAATACCAAACTGACCTAAATAACGCTGATCATTTAATAAGATACATTTTCTGCAATGCAATGTTCAATGAATAATATGATAAGAGTTTAAAGATCAATTATTTGTCCATAAAATGCTAGAAATCCCACTGAGGATCATTATAATGACGAATATATTCTGTAAAATGTTTAAAAAGGAGATTATAAAGGGGGCAATTAAATAATAATAATCAAAAATATATGATATATATTGATATATATTATATTATATTATATTGATATATTGATAAAATACTTTATTTAGTGTTGGAGCTCAGGTTTTATATGTGATTTATGAATAAAGTATATCAATGCTGAACCTGTATTAGAGTTTTTTTATTATTATTTTTTTACCAGGCTAATTCTTTCACTTCTTTGTGTTTCCTTGTGCATCATAACCAGAAACAGGACTTTGGTGATAGAGGCCGAACCCATATGTGAAGCGTATTTGAGCGTCTGATGAAATTTTAAACATTTAAAGACCTGACTGTTGTTTAAATAAGAAAATGTGAAGCTGGCGTCCTTTATGTCGCAGGTCATTTTCTGCTTTCAGCACTTTTTCGGGTACAACATCGGTCTGCACGGCCCGGCTTTAAACCACGAGATGTACTTTTTCAAATGGCGAATTTACAGTAGGACATCAAATATCTTTACAACCCAAAGCAGATGATGTGCCCCCCCACACACTCACAACCTGCAATAGATAAAAGTGGAGAATTAAAACATTTATAAGACTGAAGGCGACCAGCGCCACCCTGGAATCAATTCATGTTGGCACACCCCACATACGAGTGCTGCACTCGTTGCACACACACACACACACACACACACACACACACACACACACACACACACACTCACACACTCGGGAGAGTGGAACCCGAGCGGAGGGTCGATTCGGCGGATCCCGAGATTCCGGCTGCAGATTAGAGTTAAACCGCCTCCAGCTCCTCTGATAACCAGATGTGGAGATAAGAGGTAAAGTGGAGGTAAACTGAGTGAAAAGCGATATCGTTAGTGGGGGGGGGGGGCGTATTTTTAAAGCGGGATCACGTTAACTGTGGGGTCATCGGGGAATAAATAGAGCAGGTGATGCCGTTTTCTATCCACACTTTTTTTACCCATTCAATTCTGACAGGAATAATCTAATTAGAGTCATGAGCTCGTTGAGGGTTGTACTGATGTCTCTGTGCCCTGCAGTGACAGCGGGAGCGTTAACTCCTGTTTATTAACACTCCTATTAAAACTCTTGTTTTTTTTGCAGTTTTGACACTGATTTCTATCAGCTGTGACGACAACGGCTCTCATCAAAATTCATTTTGTGGGATCGTGATGAGTCGGGGCTGCTGATTGCAAACAAGCAGTTTATCCAGATGAGCGACGCTGGCTGCAGGTGAAACTGACAAATGATGTTACGTTCTTATTAATAAAAACGCTGCAGCAAAAATCATCAATCTGGAGAAGCATACAAGAATACGCTGATAATCACTATCGACAATTCAGTTTATTCGTTCATCATTTTTGGATTATCAGAGATTGGAATCCATGGTTTTGTGTTGTGGATTATTAAACATACAGCTGGGAAACAAACCAATCAGGAATAGAAGAGACGTCTGAGTTAGTGAGGTGACAAAACAACAATAAATGTCATCATTCCTAAGGTTACACCATATGACGGTTTTGGAATGCCCAACACACACACACGACCACACACAAATATATATATATATATATATATATATATATATATATATATATATATATATATATATATATATATATTCATCAGGTCTCTCAAAATAAATAATTTTTATTTATTTATTCATTTGATGTTGGTTTATTGTCATATGGAAGTCCATTTGTCATTTTTTTTCTCACAAAAATCGAAATTTTGTGCAATTCATGACAATTATCAAATGGTGTAGCCGACAAAGAATGATGATCTATCTATCTATCTATCTATCTATCTATCTATCTATCTATCTATCTATATATACAGTGGGGAAAATAAGTATTGCTATTTTGCTACTTCTCCCACTTAGAAATCATGGAGGGGTCTGAAATTTTCATCGTAGGTGCATGTCCACTGTGAGAGAGATAAACTAAAAAGAAAAATCCAGAAATCACAATGCATGATTATTTAATGATTTATTTGTGTGATATAGCGGCAAATAAGTATTTGAACACCTGAGAAAATGAATGTTAATATTTGGTACAGTAGCCTTTGTTTGCTATTACAGAGGTCAAACGTTTCCTGTAGTTTTTCACCAGGTTTGCACATACTGCAGGAGGTATCCTGGCCCACTCCTCCACACAGATCTTCTCTAGATCAGTCAGGTTTCTGGGCTGTCGCTGAGAAACACGGAGTTTGAGCTCCTTCCAAAGATTTTCGATTGGGTTCAGGTCTGGAGACTGGCTGGGCCATGCTAGAACCTTGATATGCTTCTTACGGAGCCAGTCCTTGGTTTTCCTGGCTGTTTGCTTTGGGTCGTTGTCGTGTTGGAAGACCCAGCCACGACCCATCTTCAATGCTCTGACTGAGGGAAGGAGGTTGTTCCCCAAAATCTCACAATACACGGCCCCAGTCATCCTCTCTTTAATGCAGTGCACTCGTCCTGTCCCATGTGCAGAAAAACACCCCAAAGCATGATGCTACCACCCCCATGCTTCACAGTAGGGATGGTGTTCTTCGGATTGTACTCTTCATTCTTCTTCCTCCAAACACGCTTAGTGGAATTATGACCAAAAAGTTCTATTTTGGTCTCATCTGACCACAAAACTTTCTCCCATGACTCCTCTGTATCATCCAAATGGATAATGCAAACTTAAGACGGGCCTTGACATGTGCTGAGTTAAGCAGGGGAACCTTTCGTGCCATGCATGATTTCAAATCATGACGTCTTAGTGTATTACCTACAGTAACCTTGGAAACGTTGGTCCCAGTTCTTTTCAGGTCATTGACCAACTCCTGTCGTGTAGTTCCAGGCTGATTCCTCACCTTTCTCAGAACCATTGAGACACCACGAGGTGATATCTTGCATGGGGCTCCACTCCGATTGAGATTGACCGTCATGTTTAGCTTCTTCCATTTTGTAATGATTGCTCCAACAGTGGACCTTTTTTCACCAAGCTGCTTGGCAATTGCTCCGTAGCCCTTTCCAGCCTTGTGGAAGTGTACAATTATCTCTCTTGTGTCGTTGGACAGCTCTTTGGTCTTCGCCATGTTACAAGTTAAAGTCTTGCTGATTGTATGGGGTGGACAGGTGTCTTTATGCAGCTAACCACTTCAAACAGGTGCATCTGATTAAGGATGATACATGGATGCAGGTGGACTTCTAATGGGCGGACTAACAGGTCCTTCAGGGTCAGAATTCTAGATGACACACAGGTGTTCAAATACTTATTTGCCGCTATATCACACAAATAAATCATTAAAAAATCATGCATTGTGATTTCTGGATTTTTCTTTTTAGTTTATCTCTCTCACAGTGGACATGCACCTACGATGAAAATTTCAGACCCCTCCATGATTTCTAAGTGGGAGAAATAGCAAAATAGCAGGGTGTTCAAATACTTATTTTCCCCACTGTATATATAGAATAGAATAGAATAGATAAACTTTATTGATCCCACAACGGGGAAATTTGTGTGTTACTGCAGCGTTACAGATAAAGAAAAAGTAAAATAAAGTTGAAGAAGATAAAAAAACTATAAAAAATAAAAAACACACAACACAATGTACAAATTCGCAGAATTTGTTAATCCGCATACACAGTATGCATTATGGACAGAATGGAGAGAAAATGCTAATAAATAGTAAGAAAAAGAAAAAGTATGCATAAGCAAAGCATATATACATACATACATGGACGTACATACCTACATACATACACATACACACATATTTGCATATATATATATGGACATAAATATCCACGCACATACACATATGTACACATACATAGCTAATGCACACTTAAGGTGCAGGGTGAGTGTGAAGAGAAAAAAGTGACCAGTGAAAAAGTGACAGTGACTACAGTGAGGTTTATGTTTATGTTATGTTATAGAGTCTTATTGCTGTCGGGATGAATGATCTGCGAAAGCGCTCCTTCTTGCAGCGAGGGTGTTTGAGTCTCTGGCTGAAGGAGCTGCTCAGCGCACCCACTACCCCATGCAGAGGGTGATGGGGGTTGTCCATGATGGATGTCAGCTTTGCCAACATCCTCCTCTCTCCCACCACCACCACCGACTCCAGAGGACATCCCAGTACAGAGCTAGACTTCCGTACCAGTTTGTCAATTATATATATAATATATAATTGTATATATATATAATATATTATATATATAATATATAATACAAATATATATACATATATATATATACAGTGATCCCTCGCCACTTCGCGGTTCACTTATCGCGGATTCGCTATTTCGCGGATTTTCATAATGCATTTTTTTTTTTTTGGTGCATTGTGTTCTGCATTCTGATTCGCTAAAAACTCACTCCCGCTTCTTGTATCAAAACATGCTACGAATTGTGCTATCATTTTGTCGTCTCGTTTGCAAAGAAGAAAAAAGAGCGACAACAGCTGCCTATCACTATGTTCTTCTCCCGAACAAACACACCTGCACCGCGGGCTTCAGAAGAAGAGAACACTGCAGAGCGCAGTCAGGATGCAGCGGCCCAGTCTGAAGAGCAGTGAAACGGCCTACACGCGAGTCACTGTATTTGTTTACATGTAATAGTTGCTAATTGTAAAAAAAAAATAAAGTTTTCTATTTCGCGGATTTCACTTATCGCGGGTCATTTTCGGAACGTAACCCCCGCGATAAACGAGGGATTACTGTATATATATATATATATATATATATATGTATATATATACACACTTAAGCACAGAATGATTCATACACCTATCAAATACAATGGATTTCTTGATTTTTTTTCACTTAAAAATAGTATTTCACATCAGTTTTTACTTAAATAGGAAACAAAAGAAAGTCTTTCAACTATAAAGTATATATATATATATATAGATAGATAGCATGCCCTGCCAGGAGCTTTCTATATCATAGTCATTTGTTGGATGTGAATTTTTGGTTTTCTATTTCTATTCCTTTGTGTCCTATTCAAGTAAAAATACTAATTTGTGAGTGTATATATATATATATATATATATATATATATATATGCAGATCATCATTCTTTGTCGGCTACACCATTTGATAATTTATGTCATAAATGGCAATGATAAATCATAAATGATACAAATGGACTTCCATATAACAATAAACCAACATCAAATGAATAAATAAGAAATTATACATTGACCTGATGAATGCTTATATACCCTCCGCTCGGGTTCCACTCTCCCGAGTGTGTGTGTGTGTGTGTGTGTGTGTGTGTGTGTGTGTGTGTGTGTGTGTGTGTGTGTGTGTGTGTGTGTCTACCCACACAAACTAACCCTGGGGTTTTGGGGTTCAGACCGACGAAGAGATTGAGGGATAAAACAAAAAGTGACTTTTCTTGGCGGCTGCAGAGAAATAACGGAGCGTCTGGCCTTCACTTTGGAGATTTGCTGTCCTTTTGCTGCTCTAAACGCCGTTTCACAGGAATCTTCTTCTGCTTTCTTCATTCCGGTGGAAGGACATTCCGCCCCCCCCCCTGCACAGCTCCATCGCTGGAGGAGCGGCGTAGAGGGCTCGACAAGGTTACCGAGGATCCTCTCTTTATTTATCCACCTGAGCCCTGTCAAAGCCCCCCTCCCAGAGTCCTCTTCCACCTCCCAGAATAGAGCGGCCTGGGCGAGCTGGCGGGCCTGATTACACCCCGCACATTTATCAGTTTCCAAGGCTATCATTATCCCTCCGGGGGAAGTTGTGAATCCACCGCGCCGGTTGACAGGTGCGGGGCAATTTTGAGATTATTTATAATGACGGCTTCACCTCAGACTGGCTGTCACTGGCAGCTGTCCTCGGGAATATGTCACAGCACAGCCAGCACAGGCCGCGTTTCTCTTTTTTTAATGGCAGAACACTTGAAACCGCAAGGAGTGCAGCGTCAGTGCAGCATTAGTGGAATAAATTACAGTAAATTCATGATTTGAGCTGTTTCTCTTTATTTTATTTTATTTCTTTTCCCCACCAGTGAGTCAAATCTTTAGAAATAGACGTGGCACAGCAACGTTCGTTGTGCATGTTCGCATTTATAATCAGCTCGTATAGAATGCATCTGCAATAACAGAAATCATAACAAGTGGAAATGTCTTCTTCCTTTCCAATATTGAGTAGAATTATCTTATTGTACTGGCAGATCCGTCTTGATTTTAGTCAATCTAATCTCCAGTGGAATAAGATAATTCTACTCACTAATTGTACCAAAGACAATATAATTTGGGCTTTTCCAGTAAATATATACTACATATATACACAATTTTCAGTCTACTGTATACTGTCTTTTTCATACAGTCAATAAAGGTTTTTAAATTCATTGCATCCAGATGAGGTTAATGCAGGGATGTGTGTATCGTGTAATTTGTGAGCAGGAATTTCTCTTCATTTTCCTGCATGTCCAGTTTTGGTGAGATGGAATTATTCTTAAAACACTGACATTAAAAAGTCACCAAGACAATTTTTTGTATTTTCCATGAACCATCACACTTTTATTTATCAAATGATTTGCAAAATGAATATAAAATATAGTCAAGGCTTCGACAAGGTTCGAAAAAAAAACTTTTTTTATGTTTGAAATAATGTTTTTTTCCTTTAAACTTGCATCAAAGAATGCTCCATGAACTGTTTTGTGCAAACACAATGTTCCATTAGAACACTGGAGAAATGGGCCTCTGTGCACATATGCAGACGTTGCATTAAAAAGAGACATTTTGCAAAGCTTTTCTTTCATAAATAAGGACGATTATAAGGGACCCCTTAAAGTGTAGTGCAGCACCATGTCCATCCACTGTGATGGTGAGCGGCCTGGTGTAATTCCTGGAACATGACGTGGTCGGTATAAGCACTGATTTGTGTTTTTGTGCAACACCAGAAACAAGATAGTTCGACTTGTTAGAATTTGTGCTGTTAAAACTTTTGCTGTGCTCTGTTGTTTGAGCATAATTTATTTATGACTCCACTTTCTGGATCCTCTTAAACAGCAGCACCTTTTCACCTCACAGAGATTCAACCTGAAGTGTTTGTTTCCTCCTCATTTCTACGTAAAATCTTCAGGACGTGCTGGGTTCCATCTTTATGTATGGAACATGTATTGTATTAACAGAAGAAGATAAACTGGGTCATCAGCCTGAGCAGATGTTGAATAAACAGACATTCTGAGTCAGATTTAATTGACTGGGAGAATCAGGTTCAACACTGTCACACACACACACACACACACACACACACACACACACACACACACACACACACACACACACACACACACACACACGTGTTATTTTGAATGACAGATGATCTAGAAAACAGAGATCCAGCACATGTTCAGCACTGTCTGTCTGTCTTATTTATCTTATTATATTGTGCTACAGAAAATGTTCTCAAATACAATTATCTTTAAAAATAAATAGCATTGTGAACTCTGCAACTTTTGGCTCCTGTGAACATTTCATATTTCAACCTCTGCATTTTTGGGGTTTTGCCAAAGAAAACCAAGTTTTTTTTTGCATTTGTGACTTTTTTGCCATTGCCCTGAACTATATGCATGGGTGTGCTATTGCAGTGAAAAGTGGACCTGACTACCAGAACCTAAAAATACAGATTTTAAGTTTTTGGATGATGAATGAATGCATTGGCCCTCCAGTTATGTTTGGTGTCATTATATAATATCAAAGCTGTGCTATATATATATAGTTAAAAATTAGAGAAACAACTATAGTATATCAGACAATGCTGCCGTAAAACAACATGGAAAATTATCAATTTGGTTATAAATTATACATTTAGTCTAATATTGAGTAGAGCTATCAGGAAAAAATTTAGTTTTGCTTCAGTGATTCTTCATGTTTTTTTTAATTATGCATGTGTTATTTCTGTGTTACTGTTCAATCAGAGAATTAGAGAGAATACAGTAGAGAGGGAGAGAAGGTTCTAACACCTTTCACAGAGAAACTTTAGTTAAACTTCATCTCAGCATCGCAACACGAGACCAAAGGGCAGGAATCAACAGTGTGTTTCCTTCCTCTTGATGACTCTGCAGCTCCAGTCCAGGACGACCAGATTAAACTAGAGCATTATATAATCTGCTTCATCACACATATTCTTCAAAAGCATTGACAGGAAAAAAAAGTTTAGTGAACTCTTGAAGGATAAATAGATGCTTGCAGCTCCAGAAGAACCACTATTCAGAGTTCGATAGCGGAAAACTAAGCAAAAACTAAACCTAAAACGTCATACTCGAGCATGCAATCCCGTTCTAATTGGAAAATGCTCCGTGGGGATAAACGGCTGCTCCTATAACCCTTCACATGATCACCATAAATATCTTTATTTTACACTTTTAATGGCCACACGGCTTCTTCCTGGTTTTGGACACCAGGATTAACAGATATAAATCCCTTAGAATAAGCAGTAGGCCCTTTCCAGGTGTTCCACCGCCGAGAAACACAATGAACGTTAGGGAAGCATATCAATTATAAATCATAGTTTGAACAGACACATCATTAAAAATCTCATTACAGGACGCTTCTTCTTTTTTTTTTTTTTTTCCAGGGGACGACTTCTCCCGTCGGGCCCACGGGTGCAAGGTGAGCCCCCGATGACTCATGGGGGGGCTGCTCATTATGAATGGTGCTTTTATTCATCCCGCGCTCCTTCAAGGTTATAAATACTCCGGCAGACAGACATGCCTGGGAGGGCAGGGAGCGCGGAACCTACCGGAGTGTCACTCATCCACCGGGTGGAGGATGCCTCTTTCTCTCTGTGATGATTCCACAGCAATGTGACAGCGCCTCTAAACGTCAGGTTAATATTTTTAGCTTCCGCAGTCAGTTTATTAAGAAAAAATGGACTAAAAGCAGCAAGTTAGACCTGCAGCAGCAGCAATGCAGTCGGCCTTCCCAAACACTCACTCTGGAAAAGCCTGTTTCCTGCCTGGCACCTCATTGGGGGCAAATCTGTGATTTGTGATTCTGGGCTATGCAAATACAGTTTAATTGAATTGAATGGACATCGACGAAGACTTGCATCTTTCATTGAAGATATCCCTAACTGTGTCATATAGAGATTCTGTAATTCAGTTTTAATAACAGAATTACAGAAATCTGAAATCTCATTTAATTCCTCACATATAATACACAACCATTTCAGATATCTCAGACGTCATGCATGAAGTTTCTCTATTATAAAAGCGAAGGTGTTGCAGCAACGTTTTTTTGTGATAACCTGTAGGTGGAATCAAAGATGGCTCCCATTTAAATACCTCTAATCAAAATCCAGTTCCTGATATCTATACCTTGATAATAAATATCAATGATTATATCTGGACAACACCATTTTGCTTAGTTGACACTTAATATAAGAAATCTGAAAAGTATTTTTAATCGTGGTGAACTACAGATATCTTGAACTGGATGTATGACTGTATGTATTACTGCTATTGGTAATTCTGTTATAGACATCTGTAATTTACCTTCCGATATCTGGAAGTGAATTGTGCATATCTATAATGACAAAACCCTAATATATGAATGGAAAACAGTGAAGTTGTAGATATGTGAAAATGACAAATGTGGATAGAACGAACAGATATGGATGTCTCATTTGTTCTTGAGTGTTGAAATGGCCGTCCATGAACAAAAGATGTCCCGTCTGGAAGGAGGCGCCATCGCACGGATCCCTGGGCCGTCGTCTTCCGCTCTGTTGTGACATCACACTGCGAGGGAGGCCAGACCCTGACAGAATGAGCGGGTGGTCTCGCTTCACAGTTTGTGTGTTAGCGGAAACACGACAGACCTAAATATTTACATGCAAGCACTGAAAATGTGTTGTTTTTTCACCCCCCATTAATCCCATCCAATGCTTCCTGAAAATAAACGACTGCTGCATTTCTAGGATTTACACGATTTTTTCGACCCAAGTGAAAGCAAATGAGGAGCCAGAGTGTAAAACACTCAACTCCGACAAGTTTCGAATGGTTAATGCACATTTACAAAGACAAGATTTTACATATTAAAACAAAGCGATTTCAACAATAGAATTTGTCTCATTCCAATTCAACATATTTCCTGCCCGAACAACATTTATTTCTTTCATTTCTTTTAAGAAGCAGGTGAATTTATCTCCTTCCTTACAAAGCATTCACAAACTAAAGCTTATTAAGTATATTTTATCCCTCCGAGGCCTGAAAGATGCTCATGGACTTCACATTTCTACAAATATCTCACTTTGTGCAATCATCCAGTGGGGCTGAAATTGGGCCCTTTCATGGGCATACATACATATATGCATATATATGTTTGTATATATAGGCTTAGCCAGAAGTGACTGACTAGCACTAGTACTATATGTTCTAGTGGATTGTAAGCTCTAGATAACTCACTATTTTTATCCCAAGAAGATCACCGTGGCCTCTAGAACCAGTTTGAAACCCTTCAGACTTTACCAAAGCACATTCTGCAAACACAAACTCGAGTAAACCGACTTCAGAACGGAGCATCCTTGGGCCCGATCACGGCGGTTCAAAGGGAATAGAGGAGTTGTCGAGACCAGGCGACCCACCTCTGCGTTAAACAGCCGGTGGGTCTAGAAACCGCTGCTCACGAGTCCCGATGAGTCCCGATGAGTCCTGATGCAGCTTTGTGAATACTGAAAACCTCCTTGAAGCGGCGTATATATACCCTCCTAACATGTTCAAAGGTTCCGATCTTGTAGATCTGTGTTACACAGCTCTAACGCCTTCTCAACTTTGAGGTCTTTGAGGCAGAATGTGAAGGGAAAGTGCACCGATAACTCCCATCCATGGGTGAAAATGTAAATGTGTCTTATTCATATTCCATTCATTCCACATTTAAATATGGATGTGATATTGCGTTGTGTGTATTGAGTACCAATGCATAAACTACTGTTTTATATAAATGACTAATGTAGTTATTGAGTTTGATCTTACAGGTAACTGTGCTCCTAATTTCTTGAAAACATCAGTAAATGATATAGGCAATAAATTGTGTATGATTTATTTAAAAAATCAATGAAAATATTGTTAAACAAAAACAATTTAATTAAGTTGTTCAACGTTTAAATTCGTTTCAGTGGTAGATTAAAGCACATTTGTCTTTTTAGTATTTCTGGCAGCCGGGTGTGTGTGTGTGTGTGTGTGTGTGTGTGTGTGTGTGTGTGTGTGTGTGTGCTCTGGCATGAATTCAATGAGGAAGATCTCTATCTGCACACACCAGCCTCAAAATATCATAGGTGAACATTGCTATTTCCTTTTTTTTTTTTTTTCGCGATGCTTCTCGTCACTTACGCTTTTCCCACGCTGTCAAAACGCCTTCGTTCACACTCCCACAACAAGCCGCGCTGTCAAAGCCTTTCACCGTCAGCGCCCAGGAAGCCGCCCAGTGATCTTCCTGCTACCAGACCCAGCGCTGCTCCGCAAATAGACTTCACTTCTACGGTCTGGCAACAGCGGCGTGCACAGAAGGGCAGGGGTGGGAATAAACCATATATATATATACTGTATATATATAGTGTGTCTTTGCCACTGAAGAGGGCACTTTAGCAGGCATCTTGGCTCCTAGAGGGCATTTTAACACACTTTTCAACTTCCAAAAAGGCACTTCAGCAAGTGCTTTGGCTCTAGAGGGCACTTTAGCACACGTTTTAACATGCTTTTCAACTTCTATGAAGGCCCTTTAGCAAGTGTTTTGGCTCTTAGAGGGCATTTTAGAGCATTTTTTGCTACCAAGAGGGAACTTTAGCGCGTGCTTTGGCTCTAGAGGGAATTTTAGCACACTTTTTACCTCCATAGAGGGCACTTCAACATTCTTTTTAAATTCTATGAAGGCACTTTAGCATGCTTCTTTGCCTCCAAGAGGAAACTTTAGCGCTTGTTTTAGCTCCCAAGATAGCACTTCAGCATGTTTTTTGGCTCCTAGAGGGCACTTTAACATGCTTTTAACTTCTAAGAAGGCACTTTGGCAAGTGTTTTTGATCCTTGAGGCATTTTAGCACATTTCTTTGCTCCCAAGAGGGAACTTTAGCATGTGTGTTGGCACTTCGGCACACTACTTCCCTTCCAAGAGGCAATTTTAGCAAGCATCTTGGTTCATAGAGGGCACTTTAGCACACTTTTTACCTCCATAGAGGGCACACGCTCCATAGATGGCACACACTTTTCAACACCTAAGAAGGCACTTTAGCAAGTGTTTTAGTTCCTCAAGGGCACTTTAGCATGCTTCTTTGCCCCCAAGAGGAAACTTTAGCGCTTGTTTTAGCTCCCAAGATAACACTTCAGCATGTTTTTGGCTCCATAGAGGGCATTAACACACTATTCAACTTCTAAGAAGGCACTTTAGCAAGTGCTTTGGCTCCTAGAGGGCACTTAAGCATGATTCTTTGCCCCCAGTTTAGCACTTGTTTTAGCTCCGATGATAGCACTTTAGCAAATGTTTTGGCTCCTCAAGGGCACTCCAGCATGCTTCTTTGCCCACAAGAGGAAACTTTAGCGCTTGTTTTAGCTCCCAAGATAGCACTTTAGCAAGTGTTTTGGCTCCTAGCCAAACACTTGCTAAAGCACATTTTTTGCTCCCAAGAGGGAACTTTAGCACATTAGCACACTATTTACCTCCATTGAGGGCACTTTAACATGCTTTTTAACTTCTAAGGAGGGCACTTTCGCACACTATTTCCCTTCCAAGAGGGAACTTTAGCAAGCATCTTGGCTCCTAGAGGGCACTTTAACATACTTTTTAACTTCCCAAAAAGCACTTTAGCACACTTTTTACCTCCATAGGGGGCACTATAACACGCTTTTCAACTTCTGAGAAGGCACTTTTGCAAGTGTTTTGTCCCCTCGAGGGCACTTTAGCATGCTTCTTTGCCCCCAAGAGGAAACTTTAGCACTTGTTTTAGCTCCCAATATAGCACTTCAGCATGTTTTTTCCTAGAGGGCACTTTAACACACTTTTTACCTCCATAGAGGGCACTTTAACACGCTTTTTACCTCCATAGAGGGCACTTTAACATGCTTTTTAACTTCTAAGAAGGCACTTTAGCAAGTTTTTTGTCTCTTAGAGGGCACTTTGACACACTATTTCCCTTCCAAGAGGGAACTTTAATGAGCATCTTGGCTCATAGAGGGCACTTTATCACATTTTTTAACTTCAAAAAAGGCACTTTAGCAGATGTTTTGGCTCCTTGAGGCCACTTAAGCATGCTTCTTTTCCCCGAAGAGGGAACTTTGGCACGTGTTTAGGCTCCCAAGAAGGAATTTTAGTAAGTATTTTGGCTCCTAGAGGGCACTTTTTAGCACCAAAGAGGACACTTTAGCACATGTTTTGGCTCCCAGCATCCAGAGGGGTACTGTCCTATCTCCACACATTGACTGAGTGTAATCGCCAGAAGTCTGTTGAAAGTCATGATCCAAATTTAACTCTATGTGTGTGTGTGTGTGTGTGTGTGTATGTGTGTGTGTGTGTGTGTGTGTGTGTTAATGGAGGACATGTCACAGTGTGGCTCACTGATGTGTTTTTAATAGTTTTGGATGACAACAGCAACACAGCGCTACGATAGCAGAATATTATATATCAGACTTTGAACCACACAATGCTTGTTATGAGTTGACAACATGAAATATAGAAAGTCACAGCACTTGTGCTTAAATGAGGATATTAAAACCACTTCTGGCACAGAGCCACTGTAGAAAGGGTATTAAGTATTGAGTGGTTGCACATTCACAAACAAATGTGCAATTAATACAATTCACATAGTGAACCCGAGGCTTTCAGAGGCTACACTCCCAAGTCTCAGCCAGCGTCTTTTTTTTTAAATAAACCATAAAACATAATAATAACTAATTCATAGTTTTGTCCAAAAGCTTTAAGAGTGGATGTAGGGACTAATTGATGTTAATATATTTTTTTTGTACCTTTTTCTTCTCTCACCACTCTTGTTTTACAGTTTTGTTCTTTACCTGTTCGAAATAAATACTATAAATTAAACTCTATATTAAACTTAAGCCTCATGTTAGGCAAGGCAAGGCAAGGCAAGTTTATTTGTAGAGCACAATTCATACACAGGGCAATTCAAAGTGCTTTACACTTACACAAAATCACAAAAGGAGAGCAAAACATACATAAAATCACAAAAGGAAAATCATAAAACATAGAATTCATCATTAATTCAAAAAAGAGTGAAGAGTGTAGATAAGATACTTTCAGTTTTCATATGCACGGTTAAACAGAACTGTTTTCAGCCTGGTCTTAAACATTGTCAGCGTTGAGGCCTGTCTCACATTCTCTGGAAGACTGTTCCAGATTTTAGCTGTAGGTGAACAACAACAACTAGTTAACAAGTTAGCACGGATGCTAACAAGTTAGCATGGATGTTAGCACGGATGCTAACAAGTTAGCACGGATGTTAGCACGGATGTTAGCACGGATGCTAACAAGTTAGCACGGACGTTAGCACGGATGTTAGCACAGATGTTAGCACGGATGCTAACAAGTTAGCACGGACGTTAGCACGGATGTTAGCACAGATGTTAGCATGGATGTTAGCACGGATGCTAAAAAGTTAGCACGGACGTTAGCACGGATGTTAGCACGGATGTTAGCACGGATGTTAGCACGGATGCTAACAAGTTAGCACTGATGTTAGCACGGATGCTAACAAGTTAGCACGGATGTTAGTACGGATGCTAAAAAGTTAGCACGGATGTTAGCATGGATGCTAACAAGTTAGCATGGAAACAGAAATGTTTTCAGCCTGGTCTTAAACATTGTCAGCGTTGAGGCCTGTCTCACATTCTCTGGAAGACTGTTCCAGATTTTAGCTGTAGGTGAACAACAACAACTAGTTAACAAGTTAGCACGGATGCTAACAAGTTAGCATGGATGTTAGCACGGATGCTAACAAGTTAGCACGGATGTTAGCACGGATGCTAACAAGTTAGCACGGACGTTAGCACGGATGTTAGCACGGATGCTAACAAGTTAGCACGGACGTTAGCACGGATGTTAGCACAGATGTTAGCACGGATGCTAACAAGTTAGCACGGACGTTAGCACGGATGTTAGCACAGATGTTAGCACGGATGCTAACAAGTTAGCACGGATGTTAGCACTGATGCTAACAAGTTAGCACGGATGTTAGCACGGATGCTAAAAAGTTAGCACGGACGTTAGCACGGATGTTAGCACAGATGTTAGCACGGATGTTAGCACGGATGTTAGCACGGATGCTAACAAGTTAGCACGGACGTTAGCACGGATGTTAGCACAGATGCTAACAAGTTAGCACTGATGTTAGCACGGATGCTAACAAGTTAGCATGGATGTTAGCACGGATGCTAACAAGTTAGCACGGATGTTAGTACGGATGCTAAAAAGTTAGCACGGATGTTAGCATGGATGCTAACAAGTTAGCATGGAAACAGAACTGTTTTCAGCCTGGTCTTAAACATTGTCAGCGTTGAGGCCTGTCTCACATTCTCTGGAAGACTGTTCCAGATTTTAGCTGCAGAAAACTGGAATGTAGCTTCACCGTGTTTAGTCCTGACTCTGGGCACCTGCAGGAGACCAGTCCCTGAGGTTCTCAGGGTCCTAGATGGCTCGTATGGCTCTAACATGTCATAGATGTATTTTGGTGCTAGACCATGAAGAGACTTGTACACAAGTAAAGCTGTTTTAAAGTCTATTCTCTGAGTGACAGGAAGCCAGTGCAGAGACATGAGCACTGGACTAATATGGTCAGAATGTTAAAGCCACAATATGTAATTAATGCCAAAAAGTCACTCGACCGGTGTTATATAGATATTGTGTTGTGTACTTATGTTTTATAATTTCTGGCTAGACTGTTTTACACTTATGAAACACATATTTTTTTAAGATGAAACTGCTTCGTCTGTGTTTTTACCCGTTTTGACTGAGAGTAATTTGGCTCGGCTAAAAACCTCCTGAGCGATGAACATTAAAGAAAAGCTGAAAGTAATGAGCTGACTGCAGACCAATGGAAGTGCCATGATGTATTATTAAAATTACAAATTGTGCATTTAATGACTGCGTTATGAAGATATTCTCATTGAGGACCAAAGTGCGGTTTATTCGGAGGCTGCTCACCGGGACAGAAAAGTTTTTCTGCTTCCGTGCTGAGTTCACGTAGTGAAGAATGAAAGTGATGAATTAATATCAGGGTGTGAGAAAGCAGATTATCACATTACGATCAGTCCAAAAAAGTTATTTGTTGTTCAGGGAAAGAAAGGCTGCAGATTGAGAAGGATGTGTGAAATGTGAACGAATGTGTGTGTGCGTGTGTGTGTGTGTGTGTGTGCAGTGAATATTTTACATCTCTGCAGCATCTGGGATAAATTATTTATTTTTTTTTGTGTACAATTAACACAAAGATCACAGTTGGCTGTGAACAAACACAATGCGAGTATAGAACGTCTATTATTCCATCCTATTCAGTCAAAACAAAGTAGATTACAGGCCTGGGGGCTTCTGAGAGTGCGTGAAAGCCTGGATTACTCAAATTTAATAGGCACGCTAGAGGAGTGATCAAATATAATCCAGTAAAGGCTTTTTTTTCCACCAAAAGAACTTCCTGAGCTTTAAAGCTAATCTTTATTTTTAAAACTGAAGAACAGAGCAGTAAAGGGTAAAGTCTGGCTCGTTGCGTCATCGCACTTCCACTTGATCCCTGCCGCCGTTCCTATTTTAACCCGGTTAATTCCGCGCTCGCTTCGGGCTGTCACGGAACCATCTCTTATTTATTTATTTTTTTTAGCTGAGAGGTGTGAAACCGATTCCCGCCGCCGTCTGCAAAAGCTTCCTCCATCTGGACGGCCGCGTGTCCGTCACGCCACATCACGCCGCGCGGATGAGATGCTGCATCTGTACAGATGTGTGCCACACTGTGCATGTTGCATGATAAAAAAAAACGAAAAGGAAAAGGAAAAAAGGTCAACACAAAACAAGGATTAAGGACATCGTATATTCATCTTTTCAGATCCACTGCAGCTGTGCTTTTGAATAAAATAAAAGCATATATATATATATATATATATATATATATGTATATATATATACATATATATATATACACAGAATAGGTGCAAATCTCTGAGCTGTTCAATAGAGCTGCAGTGTGTAAATGTGAATTTGAAATTGAAAGCAAAAGGCTGTACAATGTGTAAATCATATTTATGAAAAGCAGCATTTTTTTATTCATTGGTACAAAAAAAATGCAAATAAAAATGAACCAACAGTCACTGAGGGTGTTTTTAATTTTTTTTTACCCAAAGTCAAGAAGCTTTGGATTCTTCATAAACATTTTGTTGTAATCGCAGCCAAAGTGAAAAAGACATTTAATCACATGCATTTGGACCAATGCAAATATTTTTTTCCACAACATGGTTAAAAAAGACAAAATCAGGTGGAGTCATTGCTTTATAAACCAGCAGGTGTAGCCTGCCATTGCATTCTGCTTCCTTTTGCTTATTCTACCTTAAAAATCCCTGTAAATACCAGAAATATCAGAAACACTGAAACAGGAAAGTAATATCTGTCTTTTTTTTGTTTGTAGTGTACCATGTCCTGATTTCTCCCTTTTACCCATTCATTATTTTGCATAGACTCCATCGCTGTGTTCTGGGCCCATCCTGATTGTTTTTTACACAGAGGTGCAGAAACAATCCTTCAGCTTAGTCTGAACTGAAAGCAGATTTGCTGGTTTCCTCCATTTTCCTCTGAAAAAGCAGAGTTCTTTAAAATGAAAGCATCCGAGTGTTTTTTTCCACAGATGAACAGAAGGAGAATCGTCCCCCATCCCGCCTCCACCATTACGGCCTTTTTCCCGCCAACATTAAGAGAAATTGAACTGTTCCCACTCTGCAAAGCGTGGCTGCGGGAGCCGTTGTTTGACCATTACCATATTTATTTCCTCACATATCGCCTTCCAGAATTATTGAATTATTTCTCCCTCCCAGAATGTCTTCCAGTGTTTCTCTCAATTCCGTCTATTGCCACCGTGAGTTGTATTTGCCGAGATGTTCCTAATGGTGCATGTGAGCGTGCTCCAGGATCAGACAGCCCCGCCACACGCGTGTTTAGCATAAACTGCTCCCAGCGTTGGTGAAGAGGAACAAATAGATCACACAGCGAAGCTGCTGGAACCCGTTTGAGGATTTTCAAACTTCAGAAACACGGTCATTCATGTAGTCCTGCAGAGAAACTATCATACTATACTCGGTTGATAAAGCTGGATCTGATATTGAAAAAAAGTGGTGCAAACCAGTGCAGAAAAACACAAGGAAAACATGGATTATGCAGGACAGGATGTAAATAATGCAAGCTCCTTATCTACATCCTGTCTCAATGATTCAAAAATAAAATGGACATGCAGGAAAATGATAATATCACGCATCTGGATGCATCTGAATTTAAACACATTGATCTATTGACTGTATAAACTTGACAATATAAGGTAGGCTGCATGGAAAAGAAATGAAAAAAATTAAATATGCTAAATTCTGCCAGTGGAATAAGACCAGGGTCACTAATCCTGGTCCTGGAGGGTCCAGGTTTCTGGTGCAACCAGGCAGTGACACCTGATTCCACTAATGAACTCTAATGGCTGATTAGTAGAATCAGGTGTTGCTGCTTTAATGGAACAAAGCTCTGCAGCCACAGTGGCTCTCAGGTATGTGACCACATTGGAATAATTGTTCCATTTCTCACGTTTTGAGATCTCAGTTTCTTCCAGTGCATAAGCTACTTTTTTTTTTTTTTTTTTATAAAACTTCCTGAAAGATTTTTTTTCTTTGGTGCCACGTTTTCCATTAGCACCCGTGCCTATGCAGACGTACAAAAAAACGCAAGTGTCATTCACTCCTTTTGTTCATCCTGTCAAAAACCTCCCATCAGCTTCACTCTATTCATACGTTACACGAGTGGATCAAACAGCAGAGTTCTTACTGCAAATGGGTAGGAAAACATTCCACCCGATATGTTTAACGTCAGGCATCATTTGAGCTCCTACATTCCGATTCTGAATAAAAAACTACTACGAGGATGAGATTTGACTTTGAGCTTTTTTTCTATCATGAAACTGTAAGTGGTGTTTGTTGAAGGTGAACCTGAAGCTTTATTTTTATCATTATACAGAGTTTCAGGCTCCTTTGAGGTGTAATTTAGCCTTTAATTCCAATCGTGCTCATCAATAAGTGAACTGGTCAGTGAAGACGTCCAGGGCCTCGGCCATGAATCCAACATCGCTGCTGGTCATTAAATCACTAAAAACTTTATTCTCACAACCGTGTGTGTCCTTCACTGTTTTTTTTCCGCCATTTTATAACCAGAACAGGGAGAAATAAGATTTGCCAAAGTGGTTATGAGGCCCATATGAATAAATTCATCTATAGAGAAAGAAGAAAACAAAAGCTGAATGTGCAATATGAAGTATTTGGGCTGCGAAGGCATTGAGTGATGAGACTGAGCATGCATAACTATATTCAAAGCTGTATTAGAACACAATTAGACGTTTTGTATTAATAAGCACACATTTTTTGCCCCTTAAATAGTCGTAGTCACATTGCACTTGTACAGGTTTAATATTTACATCACTGATTTTACTTTGACTCTAATTTATTCATTGCCAGAGTTAATCAAACACCTTTTTTTTTGTTAAGTGTACAAATAATTCAACTTCCATCCGTATAGTCACGCTGTTGCAGACCTGTCCGTCCAAAGCGTATTTTACTGTGTTTTAATGCTGTAATTCGACAGGAGCGTGAGGAGAATACACAGGAAGTGTGTGGCGTGTTGGCAGCAGGTGTGAACAAGGTTTGAGCTCGACTTTTGAATGAGGACATCAAGGAGAACCAAAATAAAATTCCCATTCGTTGTGCCCTATTAACTTCAATAAAACGCTTTTCATGCCACGTGTGTGTGTGTGTGTGTGTGTGCGCGTGTGTGTGCCGTATAAAATACAACATGATTTCATCTCTACAAACCAAAATCAATACCGTGCAATCCACTCGCAATCTACTTTCCGAATGGCTTTTTTTTTTTTCTTTGTTTCTTTTTGTGAACAAAAGTGCCTGCTGGATTCCCCAGAGAGGAATTTTTCATTTATTTGATGTCCTTTATCCATCGTCTGATATATGGGATTGTGTGAGGGATCCTTAGAATTACTGGAAATGGTGTCCATTATAATAGGATGGGAGGTAAGAGCTTGTATTCAAAGGGTCTGAGGATACACACTTTTAATAGGATGCTGATGCATTCTTTTATTCCACCGACCTGTGTGCAACCACTTCAACCAGTGTGTTGATGGTTGTACTGTTTCTTTTGAGCTCTATTGTTGTATATATATATTTCTGCACACAGAAACCTCACATTTTCACATTTAGCCCAAGATCAGGTCATGATAGCAGCTGAGGAGCTGATATTAAAGCCATATTGTGCCGGGAAGACGATGGGATGTCACCCGGGTTAAAGGATGGCGTTTATTTTTACTTCTTCATCAGTTTCCCTCCATGCCTCTGTGGTTTGACGCGGTGTTCCTCTAGAACTCGGAGAACAACAGAAAGCTCAGCATTTCCAACATTCCCGCTCCACCTTCATAAATATAATCGCCCGCCCGTGTCCCCGGGAACAATAGGGACGACCCCGGCGCAACAACCGCACAGGAGCTGGGAAAAAGAAAAAAAAAGCAAATTGGCCACTTGTTCAGTATGCGGCACGCGTGCTATAATCCATCCACGGTTGTATTCTCATGTGGCCCGCGATGTCGTCCTGCCGGCTGCAGCAAAGAAAAGGAAGGTTTCCGTGAGCTTTTGTGTGACTGTATGGAGCACGGCTGCATGTATAGGAGTGTGTGTGTGTGTGTGTGCGTGTGTGTGCGCATCCATATGGCCGTATAAGTCCACAGCTGTGACGACTATGAATTGGCTCATAGAAGTGTTACGGATCTGAACTGTCCTCATGCACTTTTCTCAGCGTATGTTTTTCTCAGTCGAGACGACTCAGGTGGATAATAGAAGCTTTGTGTTTATTGAATCCAGAGTTTATAGACTGTTGTAATGCTTTGGCATGCATGGGGGAAGGGGGGGTGACCCCTTTGTGATCCATTTGTTGAAAAATATGTGCTAAACTGCCCTATGGGGAGTCAAAACCCAGTTTGTATGGGCCTTCTTGGGAATCAAAATGCATGCCAACGTGCCCTTTAGGAGCCAAAAGACGTAATGTCTCTAGGGGCCAAAACACATGTACAAGTATGTGCCAAACTTTCCTCTTGGGAGCCAAAATGTGTCCTAAAGTGCACTTTAGGAGCCTAAATGTGTGCTTTAATATCTCTAGGGGCCATAGCATGTGCTAAAGTTCCCTCTAGGAGGCAAATCCCAGTGTAATGTGCCTTCTCGGGAGTCAAAATGCATACCAATGTGCCCTTTAGGAGCCAAAACATCCATAAGAGCCAAAGCATGTTTAAAACGTCCTTCTATGGAGCCAAAACATATGCTTAAGTGCCCTTTAGGAGCCAAAACATGCTAAAATTCCATCTTTTGAGGCAAACCCAATGTTAATGTGCCCTTTTGGGAGCCAAAACATGTGCTTAAATGTCTCTAGGGGCCAAAACATGTGCTAAAGTGCCCTCTAGAAGGCAAATCCCAGTGTAATGTGCCTTCTCTGGAGTATACCACTGTGTTTTAGGATCTAAAACATGTGTGAAACGTCCTTCTATGGAGCCAGAACATGTGCTTAGGTGGCCTTTAGGAGCCAAAACATGCTATAATTCCATCTTGTGAACCAAACCCTGTGCCAAAACGTGTGCTAAAGTGCCCTTTTGGGAGCCGAAATGCTAGCTATAGAAACAAAACATCTGCTTAAGTGCACTCTTCAGTGGCGAGAACTTCTTTTTCTTCTTTTTTTATATTGTTCTCACCCTTGTAATGAATACGGTATCAGCCTGAACCCACTCGGCTTCTGTGCAGAACGGAGCTCCAGGTACGATTCAAAATAAGCGATGAGTCTTTACCGGAAAGCCAAGCAATCATTCACAGGTAATTTAGTCCAAATCACAGCCATCAACTCCAAGCAGGTAGTGGGGGAAATCCAACAACTAGAAAATAAAGCGGGGTCAAAAGCCACGGAGGATAAAACTAGGAATCAATACTAGACAGCCATGAACAAGGACGAACCGGCAGGGGAGCCCGGGGAACAGGGAGTGTGTGTGTGTGTGTGTGTGTGTGTGTGAGGTTGAGTAGAACCCAGGGGCAGGTGAGCAATTGGAGGCAGGTGTGGATAATCAATGGAGTTGAAGACACGAGACGTGGAGCTGAGAGGGCAAGGCGGGTCAGTGCTACAAAATAAAACAGGAACCAACAGAACAGGCGATATCAGAAACACAGAGATGCAACTGACAGCTGCGGCAACAGGAAAACTACATGAGCTGCAGATGTAAAATAAAGCAGCCCGCCCTTCATAGTAATCATAGTAAGTAAATAACATATCAAAACATCCCCTCTTTATTTCTGTTAATGGTTCTGCTGATTGCTGGTGGACACATTTTCCTGTGATAACATTCGCTGTTTGCCTGTAGCCTCACATGGATATTTAATATATTTAATGATCACATCTCATCGACAGGTGGTGATTATCAGGCTGAAATGAACCTTTCAAAAGAGGCTAGAAGGCTTTGTTGAAACTCACTTGGAATATTGAGAACACCTTAAAAAAATAATACTGACAAATAAAAATTAGCAGCAAGATGTTGAAAAAGAGAGAAATATAGCAGAGAACTGTAGGTCATATGCATTGTGCAATAAGCTTATTTTTAAAAAGCATAGTCATTATCATTATAGTATGAACAGTTTGTGTGTGTGTGTGTGTGTGTGGTTTTGGCTGCACATGCATCTCCAGAGGTGCAATTATGAGTGATTACGCTCCCCAGAATTAAAACCTCTTCCCCTGCAGAGATTTCGACGAGCGCGTGAACCGAGACGGGCGAGAGGTGATACTGACTCCAGACTTCATCACGACAGATAACGTGTTTCACGCCAGAGGAGACGAGAACACAACTGGAAATGCTGCCTGCATCAATAAAAAGGTTTGATAAACCTGTGATCTGACACAGTGGTTGGATGTCGGTGCTGCTGCATAGGGAAATACTGGTCAGTGAATGGGGAAAAGAAAATAAGGCACCTACAGTGATTTTATGATTATATATGAATTGTACATTATTGAAACTTAACTTAATCCAAATTGACTACTTGTGTATGATTTTTAACTTCAATGGAACACACAGAAACATGCATGCAAGATGGAAATACTTCCCTGTGGGGGGTCCTCGCCAGGGAAGTCAATGACATTTCCTGTGTTCTGTTGCATTTCAACACAATATGCAGTATATGCAGTAGTAACGTTTCATAGGATTTAAAAGCGAACTTTAGGATGTGTTTTTTAACATTCAAGACACACAGGGGCATAATATTCAGTTTATATAGCATTCATCTTTACTAGTGGAGTAATATGTTATTATTATAAATTCACAATACACATACTGTCACCTTGATGATTAAAGCAATGACACTGAATTATCCACTATTAGTAAATGCCAGAAAATAATTACTCAACTAGAATTATTCCCTTTACATTGTCACCATGTCTGAACACATGTACTTTATTATAATTGCACTAATTCTCATGTATGGACTACTTCTTCCCTATGGATGAGAAGAAATAAACAACTGGAGATGTTCACCTATAAACTGTAAAAGCTTCAATTTTCCATTTCTGAACTACTCCATATCTCATCTCATATTTAAATGTGTAACTACACAATCCATTAGATTTGATTTACCTTATTTTTTCCCATAATAGGGAAAATTGGTTGTTACTGCAGTTATAAAAGAAAGAAAACATCTTTTAACCCGGCAAAATGCAAAAAGCAAGTAGTGAGGGAATACAATAAGGTGCATTTGCAGGTAAAGTGACTGATGGATAAATACTTAACTCTACATATCACTGATGTGCACAATAATGTTTGCTGAGCTGTTTTAATATTCTCTGCTGTGCATCTTGTAAATGCAAAGCACTGCAAAACAGCCTCAGACATGTTTTAATATATAAGATATAAGTGATGATGAGTTTACTGACACTGTTTGTATTAAATTATTTATTGATAGAGGTTGTCTGCTGTTATATATGTTGCTCTGCATCATGGTTTCAAAGAGACTATGGGAATAATTAATAAGATGTCATGTAAATGAAAGTGTTTTTTTTTGAAGCAATAAGACATTTGAAGTTGTGTTTCTGTTTGCTTGATTGCTGTTAATCCAATATTTCAACTCCATGTTTGGTCACCACCAGCACCAGCTCCGAGAAAAAACTAAATAAATAAAGTGGAAGGTTTTGTTTTTGCAAGTTTCTGTCCATGATGTAAAGTCACAAAACATATATTTATTTTACTTAATATTAACGTCAGTGACAAAGTATGCATTATTAAAAGCATACATTCTGTGATCATACTGGTTTCATGTCATTTAGTACATTTGTAGAATTTTGTTTCACAAACATCATGATTTTGCTAACTTGTAATATTTAACAAAATACACATTTTGTGCTGTTTTTTGTCATTTAAGTTCATTTCTATTATATTCTATATTTATGTTTGCAAAAAAAATCACAATTTTGTGCAATGTTTGGCATAAAATGTCAAACGGTGTAGCCAAAAAGAATGACAAGTTTTAACTATTTAATCCCCCTAGAATATAAAACTAGTTAATAGCATGTTCTTTGAAGTGTTTAAACTTCTTTAACCCATTAGAACCCTGACTCATTCATCCTTAAAGGAGAATGATGTGTTATACCATAGACCAAGTGGATCTGAGTCTGGGGGAACCAAAGTTTTTGTTACACCGGTGTCACTTATGGGTTAAGACAGTTAAATTACCTGGTACCACATGGTAGTTCTGGTATTGTCTCATTAATGTAGATCCTATTATCCAGCCTGTCAGCATCTTCCTTCCACGTCGCCCTTATTAGTCGACATTTCCCAAGTTCAACCGTCCCTACCTTCCCTTGACCTCACAGCTCTTAGCGCAAAACACGGGTGGTTACGATTAACAAAGAAAAATCTATTAACCTCAACGTGATGCCAGATGCAGGTCAATGGGCTTTGATGCAAGCTGCTGGCTCCGGTCCAGAAAGAGATGCCTTGTTAGGAGGGTGGAGGAGGAAATGCCAGCGACACGTGTAAGCCAAGACGAGCCAACCCAGCGGGCGACGTTCTAATAACACGCCTCTGGCCTGGGTGCGAGGGGGGGGGGCTCCTAATCCAGGGTTCGGGTCTTCTGATTCCGTCAGGCAGCGTTTCCTGGCCGCTCTGATCGCCTGACAAGTTAGTGTAAATCAAAATGTCGGAGGTTGGGCGGCCCCGTGTGAACGCTGTGTTGATAGAAACTCTACACCCATGTGAAACTGTAGCCAGTGAAATCTTCCCGTCTTTTCTGTCATTACATTGACTTCCATTGGCCCCCCCAGCCCCACAGGATTTGATTTATTTCCTGGTGTATACGCTAAGTCTTTTTCTTTTTTTCTGGGGGAAGATGACCCTTTATGTCGGGAGACAGATGTTGAGGTTCTGCTCCGGGTGGCCCTGAAGAGCTCATGTTCTCTCTCTTCTCCTGGTTCTTTCAAAGGAACCGTCGGGTATTCACTGCTATCACCGTTCACCATAATGGCTGAAGGCAACGTAAACGACTTAGTGTGTATCCGAGGTATCATCAGGAGACCTTTGCCTGATGATATAAAGGTTCTGTCCGGAATGTTCCAACGAACATGTGTTAGTGAGCATGACCCTCCAGGGGTATGGAATGATGGAATGCCCTTATATATATATATATATATATATATATATATATATATATATGTATATATATATCCATCCATCCATCCATTGTCTATCCCGCTTATTCCCTTTCGGGGTCGCAGGGGTCTGCTGGAGCCTATCCCAGCGCGTTAAGGCGAGAGGCAGGGATACACCCCAGATGGTCGCCAGCCAATCGTGGGGCGTATATATATATGATAGAAAAAAATAACCTTCATTGATTCCACCCATCAGTACGAGAATAAAGCTTGTTCAACAAACAAAACTATATTGCACCAGAATACTTTTCAGAATACAGTATTCTATTCTATTACTAATATTTTATATAGACATGGGTGCAAAAGGCAGCTATATTTTCTATAGTCATCTATGTAAAAAAATCATGTATATATATATATATATATATATATGATAGGATAAAATGAACTTTATTGATTCCACACCAGGTAAATGTACATCAGTACCAGTATAAAGCTTGTTCACACAGTATATATATATATATATACATATACACATAATTTTAAGATAAAAAATTTTATATGCACTGATGTCAAAAAGTGACTAGAATAGAAAATTTACAGTTGTCTGAGTTCATTACTGTACTTTATAATTGGCTGCTTAATTGAAAAGCTTCAAATTATTGATTTTATACTATATTCGCCGCTGAGGCACTCTCTATGATATATAGGCACATCTATATATGAGGTGAGCAGGTGAGCTACGTTGTCTCAGCAATAGCAGAATAAAAGGAATATCAAAATGTTTTTTGTTTTGGCAATAAAAACTCGAGGCAGGTTGTGTTGATGGCTGTGATACTGGGTTGCATTTGGAATCCATAGGGACTAAATGGCACCTGAAAAGCATAAACTGCACAGCGATAACACAGAAAACGACTCAGGAACGTGATGTTATTCGGTGATACAAGGCTGCAATGTCAGATACAAACATAAAACTCACAGTTTTAAAAAGTATCCAGACATAACATAACAACAGGGAGTAATAAATTATCAGCGACGTTTTATTGTAAACGCACAAGGATGCACAGCAGGAGCGCTTTAAACGCCACGACATGAATCATAGATACGGTACAGGCTAATTTATGAGACGTTAAAAACGGCTTTTTCAGAAGGACACAGGCATCATTTCCTTTGTTGTTCCTGCTGAACAGTGAAAACACTTTTTTTTCTGTTCCACAGTCTGGAAGATCCAGAAGCTACGGCGCCTCAAGGCTCAGCCGAGCGTGGCGCTCCAAATACGTATTGATCATTCCAGTGGCCTATGGAATCAAACTGCAGCGGACGGCCCCCGGTGCTGAATTAATTAGAGCTATGCGAGGGAGTAAAGTGCTGCATCAACATAATTATTGAAGAAACAATTATGTTAACAACTCTTTTCACTGGGAGCGAGCTGACTCTGTATTTCATTTTTTTCCGCGGATACTCTGCAAAACGGCACAGTTGGTGCTTCCACGATAACAGAACATCTTTTACGAGCAGCTCCAGAGTGCTGAAGCGCAGTTAAAATACGCTCAAACTCAACCAGGAGACACTCCAGATTGCGAAAAGAGCTGAATAAACTTTCCATATCTGACACATATCGGAGGATTTCACATCCAGTGCCAATGCACAGGTACAAATATGAATGAATACAATGAAGTACGATAGACATGCACTTCCAAAGCTGGATTACTTTTAATGCTTTTATAATGTTCTTTAATATAACTGATGATAAAAGGAGAAAAAAACATCTCTGGTGTAGATTGAATGCAATATTTTATTAATCCTGTTTAACTGGAATAGGTTTGCAATTACAAAGCTTTTTTTTTTCTATGAAAAGACAATAGTTTGAACTCTTAGAATAAGGAGAAATCAACGATTCGTTGTAGTTTAAACTCGTTAAAGTTAGTAAAATCTGCTTCACAACCTCCCAAACGCTGATCTACAGTTCTACAGAGTTGAGGTGATATTTTAATAGACACGTTTATCCTTGTTTATTAAAATCCTGCAACATGGCCGCCAGCTGAACACATCGTCTGGTTTAAAACAAGACAAATGGCATCAACAATTCATTATTCATGAGCTAAATACACTGATGTCCTCAGTCAGTGTAACAGACAAGTAAAAACGCATTATTAATACTGCAATGGGACATTTTAAGTAGCTAAAAAACAGTGAGTGATTTGGTGCAAATATGTCACAGATTCAGTGAGTAAATCATAAATATTAAACTAGTTATTAGTGCAGAATAATTGATAATTGAATTTATCAGTGAAAAAGGAAAGATTAAAACCTTATTAGAACCCTGAATGGATGGAAATTCAGCACAAAGTATAATGAATCTTCAATATGCAGCAAATCTGCTCTTTCTTTTAATTATAAAATGCTGCATGTTTTCACGTCCAATGTTTACAGCCAGTACTTTTACACTTTGAGCGTGTGAAGTTGATTTTCATGCTACGTCCAGACTGGGAACATATATGTGCTTAAAAAAACCCGTTGGCAGCGAGTTTAATCCGAACGACGCGTCCGTATTTTCCGTATTTCACACCGGCTACCTGCCTTCGGATTTGCTCCCGACTCGCCCCGCTGCTCGCTGCCGTGATTGAAACCCCGCTGTGACTCCTGCGAGGAGTCATAAATAAATTCATTACCTTATGATAGCAGCAGACAGCAAAAAAAAAAAAAAAAAAAAAAAGAGACACACATTAAAGATGAAGTTCACTCTCGGGTTTCAGGGCCAAAACGAAAACGCTGATGCAACCTGGCGTCCAACCATCGCGTGCATGTTCACTTCCTAAGTGGTTTAGAAGACATTTAAAGCTGAAAACCATTGAGGTTGTGCATAGAATCTATGCAAAGTTGTGCATGTGGGTTTGCATGCATTATCTGATTTAGTAGAAGTTCTGCAGCAAATCCAAACCTTGAACCAGTGTTCAGTGCAGACGCTCGGCCCAACGCTTCTACTAGTAAAGGAAGGTCCCCAGCAAAGGCCTGAGTGGTTGACCAGTGGAATCAGGTGTTAGGTTCTTGGTTCGAACAAAACCTGCAGCTACAGTGGCCGCAGACCCCTGGTCTAAGTTGTCTATTTTGCCATTGAACATTAACTATGTGGGTAACATAGTCACATAGACTCGTTTTAGAAGCTACAGTGGCTTGCAAAACTATTGGCTCCATCCATCTTCCCATCAATTTTAACCATCTTCCCTGTCCCTGCTGAAGAAAAGCAGGCCCAAACCATGATGCTGCCACCACCATGTTTGACAGTGGGGATGGTGTGTTGAAGGTGATGAGCTGTGCTGCTTTTACGCCAAACATAACGTCTTGCATTGTTGCCAAGTTCGATTTTGGTCTCATCTGACCAGAGCACCTTGTTCCATATGTTTGGTGTGTCTCCTAGGTGGCTTGTGGCAAACTTTAAATGACACTTTTTATGGATATCTTTAAGAAATGGCTTCCTTCTTGCCACTCTTCCATAAAGGCCAGATTTGTGCAGTATACGACTGATTGTTGTCCTATGGACAGATTCTCCCACCTCAGCTGTAGACCTCTGCAGTTCATCCAGAGTGATCATGGGCCTCTTGGCTGCATCTCTGATCAGTCTTCTCCTTGTATGAGCTGAAAGTTTAGGGGGACGGCCAGATCTTGGTAGATTTACAGTGGTCTGATACTCCTTCCATTTCAATATTATTGCTTGCACAGTGCTCATGGGATGTTTAAAGCTTGGGAAATCTTTTTGTATCCAAATCCAGCTTTAAACTTCTCCACAACAGTATCTCGGACCTGCCTGGTGTGTTCCTTGTTCTTCATGATGCTCTCTGCACTTTAACCAGACCTCTGAGACTATCACAGTGCAGGTGCATTTATACAGAGACTTGATTACACACAGGTGGATTCCATTTATCATCGTTAGTCATTTAGGTCAACATTGAATCATTCAGAGATCCTCACTGAACTTCTGGACAGAGTTTATTGCACTGAAAGTAAAGGGGCTGAATGATTTTGCACGCCCAACTTTTCGTTTTTTATTTGTTAAAAAAGTTTAAAATATCCAATAAAGTGTGTTCCACTTCATGATTGTTTCCCACTTGTTGTTGATTCTTCACAAGAAATTACAGTTTTATATCTTTATGTTTGAAGCCTGAAATGTGGCAAAAGGTCACAAAGTTCAAGGGAGCCAAATAGTTTCGCAAGCCACTGTATGGATTGAAAAAACGTGGGTGAAATGCTATAACATGTAGAGAAAGGTCGACCATTGTTGAACCAACCAAACAAAACTGCCTTTTGAACCCTGCTACAAGTATGGCTGTTTTTACACATGTACTTTACATGCATACCTACAGTGTGTATCCATGTGGAGATCGTGTACTGTAGAAACGTGAGTATTCTTTCCCCACACATATGCTTGGCCCACCTCCTGTAATGTGGTTTCTCGGCATTCCCTGACCACTGGGTGACTTATGGGGGTAATACCTGCACCCAGCGTCTTTTATCACTATTACCAGGCTTCAGTCCGCCTAAAGGAAGCTGATGAACTGGTTTTCTTACACCACGTTGTTGTCATTTGTTAAGAGGCTCTACCTCACCGTGAGAAAGAGGCTCTGTGAGCATCATTTTTCTTCATCTACGTCCACCTGGCTTATATTTATCTGCAAAAATGTCCCAGGTCGGAGCCATTAATCATCTGTTTTTTTTTTTTTCTTCTTCTTCTTCTTTTTCCACGTTGAGAAGATGAAGTGTTTAGATTGGAAATATGGCGGAGATTCCCGCGCCGGGCTGAAAGCGTGTTCGTCATTATCAGGCGTCAGAGACCTGGGGTTGAGGCAAACAGCATAATCGCATAGACAGAGATGTCGTTGGATCCAAATGCTCCTCACAGCAGGACATGTGCTGCAGAGCTGGTTTGTGGAAACACAGCGATATAATAGGGTTTGTCTGCGTGAGATACTACACGAGAGAGCGGAGACGGTTTAAGCTTCTTTTTATTGGATTTCACATGTGAAACACACAGGAAACATAGCACCTACCCAACCGCACATCCAGATACACATGTAGACGAGATAAAACCTAAAATATGAATAGTTGAGAAAGTCTAAACCTTTTTAAAGTGCAGTTGTAATCTCAAAATGTACATGTTGGTTTCATGTAATCTGACAGTTCATTTGTACCAATTCTTTTATCTTTATTTCTACAGAAATCACACAGAATGTGTGTTTGTTTTTTACACAAAGCATCAAATATATATATATATATATATATATTTTGCATATTTATTCCACCTGGAATAGACTAGAACTAGTTTTTTATTTATTTTTTTGTTTTAATTCAACCGATCTGGTATGAAATTTTAGGGTTAAACAAATTAAATTAAATTAAACAAATTAAAATTAAAATACACAGACAAAATTAAATATTAAAAGAAATCATATATGATTTCTTTTAATATTTAATTTTGTGTATTTTAATTTTAATTTGTCTGGATTTATTATATATATATATATATATATATATATATATATATATATATATATATCTATATATATATATATATTTTTTTTTTTTTTTTATATTTCACCACAGACAAATTAAAATAAATCATAGCATATGGACACATGGAGTGATTGGGTATTAACTTTGGTTTTTCCTTAAAAAAAAAAAAAGGACATTTTTAAGTGACCCCAAACTTTTAAAGTGTAGTCTATGTGTTTAATTATTCAGGTGTCCAGAACAGATGCTGCTGCAGAGCTACTGTGTGTGTGTGTGTGTGTGTCAAACACACCTTGTTCCAACATTAACTCGTTATCAAGCTCTCCACCAGATTCGGCTGCTTGACAACGAGTTGACAAATTGGATCAGGTGTTGGAGTCTGGTTCCTAAAAACCTGCAGGAAGTGGTTCTCCAGGACCAGGTTTGGTGCCCCCTGCTCTAGAATAACCCCCCAAGAAAGATTTTTGTTCCAGGGATATAAAGTTTTATGTCTATTGAGAATATTCCAAGCAGCCACAGTAATTATAACTCCTATACACACATATATGTGGTTCTGAGCCGGCCTTTGAAGAACTTTGATTTAGTGGCCGTGGTGCTGCTGAATATTAATGTCAGCATCTGTTCGAGCTGCAGCGGCTCGTTCCATCCAGCCCGGAGCCAGGAACGGAAGCTCGGTGGGGGGTGATCACGCTGGTCCAACATCCTGGACCGAGGAGACAGAACCCACTGATGTGACTGAGCCCCTAAACGCGTCTATTCAACGTCGGGACGTCTTTAAAAAGTCAGAGCGAGCTTCTCAGTCGTATAATGTCAAACCAGAAACACAAATTAACAATCAGACCTTATCGGAGGAAATAACCCAAAGGAAAACCACCCAATGCTATTTAGAATATATTCAGTTATGGTGTGATTTGCTGTTAGTAACACAGCAGCAAACCATTTATTCTGCAAATGACAGGAACTGTTTCCAGTGATAGGAATCTACAGAAAATGGTGAATCTTGAATTGTTCCCATTTTTCTTTGTAAAATAAAATCATGCAACTATGGCTACCAGTCATTAAATTGCTATTTTCTGCAAATCAGAGCACAAAATCAAAATACAAAAACAAATATCCATAACATAACATGTTAGATAATTATATGCATGAAAAATGTATGAAAAAAGTGGTTAAATGAGTAGTAAATATTTATCTGCACATATTTGATCAGGTGCATCTATGCATTCATGGGAGTTTGGTTCAATGGCAATTCATGTTTGAAGAGATGAGAAAACACACTTTTCATCAAAACGTACATTCGGGTTAATATTGGTTTCATGTCATTTGAAAGTTCATTTGTACCACGTGTTATGAACACACAGAACGTCGATTTTCTTTTTCACACGAAATGTCAAGAAGTTTTGAATATTCACTCCTCTCAAAATAAAAGTAAAAACTAGCAGATTGCATAGTTTTTTCTTTCTTTTTAAGAGTTAATCTTATCTTTTTTCCTTTACAAGAAACACACAATGTGTGTGCATTTCAAATATGTAATCCACCTAGAATATAAAACTATAGCCAGCCAGTTCTGTGCTTCCCTCTCGTCTTTTATTCAGATTATTCTCTGTTTGCTCCAACCTGATTCTCCCTGCACGCCTGTCCTGAATCAGGCCTCGTTAGCGTTGACCTGCTCCTCCTCTTCCTCATCTTCCTCCTGCTCACCTGTTTCTGTCAGGACAAACTTCAGCCTCCTGTTTATTTCAGCCGTGCTCGTTCCAATCATCAGCCGGGTGGAAGTTAAATTATAATTTCCCTGCTAATCTCCAACCGAGTGCAACACAATTATCAAGCAGTTTAAAAAAATGTTCTTTTCATTTTAGCCGCGTGTAAAAGAAAATAACAAGACTTTGTCTGGCCTGAGTTTGAAATAAAATCCATATCAGGAAATTTCCTCTCACTCTCGCGTTTGTATCACTCTTGAATAAATCCATCCAACATTTATGAGCTATAGATAGTGATAAAACGAAGGGTATGAGCTGAGTTTTCAGATTTCCCAGCATATTTGACTTCCTGAGCCAGCCTGGGATTTTCATGGCTGTTCATTAGGTATTTGCCGGGGCATGAAATGTAATCCTTTTCTAGACTGAACACAAAGCTGTGTAAATAAAGCGTGATTCAATAACCCCACTCCCCTTCCCCAGGCCCACACACACGCTGCTATCTGAAAAAAAGCATTTATTAAATCCAGCTTCTAATCTAAGTGGAAGATGACGTTTGATCAAGGAAACATGTACAAATGCAAATGTTCCAGCAGCAGCTGATCACCATTGATTATAGATCTGGTTTTCCTGTATCATGGATGGTGGAGGGACTAATGCAGCAGTCAAAGGGTTAGGGTTAGGTTAGGGTTAGGGTGATGACCCCTCCCCTTCTCACCTGGTTATAAGGCGGAACTGACTAGCAGTGAGAGAGTTCCTCCCCCGGACATGTTTGCGTGCGGGACAGGTGACGCGACGCGTGGGACTGCCTGTTTGGTCCACCTGGTGCGAGGTCCCTGCTGGCGTGAGCGTTGGGTGTCTTTTTTGTACCGCCGACAATAAATGTTTTTTTTACGTGAGTTCCTTTGCCTCCTGTCTCCGCTTCTTTTTCCGGTTGCCCTGATCCCTTTTGTGGGGAGACCACGACGGTCGCTCACATTTGGTGGCAGCGGTGGGATCTGTGGCGCCGCCTGAGAAGCTGGAAAGAGGAGGTGGAGCTCGCGGGCTGACGGGGGTACCGAGAGGATCGGTGGCGGTGTCGGCGAGGGTGTCAGCGAGAGTGTCGGCGAAAGTGTCGGCAAGACGGTCAGCGAAGGAGCCGGCTAGCGGAGACAGCCAGCGGAGACGGCTAGCGAGGTGCTAGCGGAGACGGCTAGCGGAAATGTTGGCGGAGACGGCTAGCAGAAGTGCCCGGCGGAGACGGTCGGAGAAGAAGCCGGCGGAGACGGCTAGCGGAGACGGCTAGTGGAGGAGCTGGTGGAGACGGCTAGAGGAGACGGCTAGCAAAGGAGCTGTCGGGGACGGCTAGCGGAAGTGCTGGCGGAAGTGCTGGCGGAAGTGCTGGCGGAAGTGCTGGCGGAAGTGCTGACGGGGCTACGACCGGAAATGGAGTGTGGTCGAGCGGGCCCCGAGGCAGACACACCACGGTCGCGGACTTCTGTCTCGCCACCCCGTTGGCGAGACTGCAGAAGGGGAGAGAAGTGTGAGAAGGTGATGACCCCTCCCCTTCTCACCTGGTTATAAGATGAAACTGACTAGCAGTGAGAGAGTTCCCCCCCCGGACATGTTTGCGTGCGGAACAGGTGACGCGACGCGTCAGACTGCCTGTTTGGTCCACCTGGTGCAAGGTGGACTTTCCCTGCTGACGTGAGCGTTGTGTTTTCTTTTTTGGTACCGCCGACAATAAATGTTTTTTTTACGTGAGTTCCTTTGCCTCCTGTCTCCGCTTCTTTTCTGGTTGCCCTGATCCCTTTTGTGGGGAGACCACGGCGGTCGCTCACAGTTAGGTACACAGGACTATATACAGGACAATGTCATAATGTCATGGTGTGTAACACTAAAATCTTGATTCCAAATAGTTTAGAGTGGTTTTAAAAAATAAATAAAAAAAATCATGCTATCATCTAGTTTTATATTATAGGTGCATTTAATATTTAGAATGTATAGTTATTTTTTTTTTTTTTACCATTTTATGTTTTTATGACAAAATAATGAAAAAAATGCTATAAATAGACTTTTAAATAGCTTGAAAAAACATGAAAAAAAGCTTTTAATTTTCTCATCTTGCATCTACCTTCAGTAGCTTTTTTTTAGCTATTATTATTATTATTATTATTATCGTCTTTCCTTTAAAGTATGAAAATTTAATTGACATTTTGGCTTTATATTAATGTATTTTGTCCCCGACCCTGATAAACAGTATATATATATATATATATAGTATATTAATTGTATTATGTCATAGTGGTTGCACAACAATAGACGTATTTTAATGTATTTTAAACTGCTTCTACTTATATTTTTCAATACTTGCAAAATAATTTCATTATTTTAAGTATATTTTACTTAACACATTGGGATTGAATTATTTCTACTTCTTTATTTTTAGTACTAAAATGAATAGTGTAGATTCAGTCAACATAATAGTTTACATTAACTATATATTTATATTAATTCCAATCCAATCAAAGCGTCTTAACCTTTAATGAGTTTAACATTAAGCCAATGAACCAAACCAATTATTTTGTTTAATATATATATATATATATGTATATATATATATATATATATATATATATATATATATATATATATATATATATATATATATATATATATATATATATATATATATGTAACATACAGAGGGGGGGCCTCAGGCATCCAGTCGATGTCGGCTTCCATTGATTAACCTGACTGGTGTGGGGGTCAGTTCCTCGCGCCCTTCATGCCACTGATGATGAATCTGGACATGGCTGATTAATTAGTGCGTCCCGGCTGCCGCGCTGCCGCTTCCAAAGAGGGACGGGAACGGAAAAAAAAAGAAAAAGTCTTTCAAGTTTCAGAGTCAGCAGTTGTGTTTCCCTGATAAATAATTCATCGCTAATTCTGAGGAGGTTAGGAGTGAATGCACAGTTTGATTATTTACCGTCTGACTACATGGGGCCACGTCAGCCTGCAAACGCTCACACAACAACGCGTTTAGGATTTCAAGGACCTTTACAAGCAAGCCACAATTGCATTTCTATGGAATATTATGCCGAGAGCTTGCATTAAGTCAAGAGGTATCATTTTAAAGGTAAATGGGACTGTATATGGCTCACTGAGGAAGCGCTGCTTCTGCACACTTATTGTAAAATAAAACCCCATTATCAAAGCAAGGAATGTATATTTAATAAAGTTCATTTCATCAAGTTCAAGGTTGAATCAGGCACTAACTAGCAGCCCTAATCTATTTATGATTTTCAAGTCAGAACATGGAAAGAAAAGGCGATTAAATTCTCACTGTGTCTGCTCCTATATTAGCCACAAAAAAACATTGTTTTGGAATTTGACAAAATAATCTTAAAGTCAATTTACCAGTTTGTTTACTAGACTGTTAATCCATTTGCTTTGATAGTTCAACCAGAAAAAAGCAGCAAGGACATGTGGGTATTAACACAGACATTGTCTCACTCTGAATAATGTAATGATAAATATATAATTATTATTATAGTAATAGTGTAAAAACCAGTATTAAAATATAACCAGTTATTAATAAAGGAGTTCCTTATTAAGCTCATGTCAATGACTCCAAACTCGTGCATTTTAACTCTTAACTCACTTAACTCTTCAGTAGATTAACGGTGATCCAACAAGACTAATTAGAAGTGACACTGGTGAGTGGTGAGAGTGACCTGACGCTCGGGTTCTAACCGATGGAATTAGTGCTGCGGAAAAATGGAATTTATTAAGACGTCTCCCAGTAAAGGAGTGAGTTCGCATTAATTGGAAAACTGATAATAAAAAATAAAAAACAGATCATGAAGCAGGAAGACTTTTACATGACATGACTTGTAAGAATATATTTGTAAAACGGTGAATTTATGCAGTTTTTGCGGCAATGCATGAAATTCATAGTCATGGTCAAATCTACCAATGTATTCTCTATTTAAAGTGTTTTAATTTGTAGGAGGTGTGTTGGTTGCTGGTTAGTTGCCCACAAGCAACTAACCAAAGCACACATAGTAAGATTCTGAAAAAAGAAATAAAATGCACTTTTCTTACTAGACATGCTATGGAAACACAATTTTCACTGCAAAAATTATCACACTAGGATAGCTAATATTGTATTTTCTGCCACTGTGCTTGAGTGTCTCATGTGCAGACTCACTTGTTTTACTGGATTATTATTATGTATGCAAAAACTTTTCATAAAACATCCTACGAACCACTTCATGCAAATAAATTGACCACATATCTATAGAAGCTGCTGCTTTAATGGACTCCACATTACATTCCTCTCATGGAAACAAATGATCACTGTTTTATTAATAGAAGTACTTTAGCACAGAATATGAATTTGCATGGCATAACGTTTTCTTTTGCATGGCATAACTTGTGAGAATATATTCATAAAACAGGAAATTAGGAACACATTTTTTTTCCAATTGCAGTTTGCAGGGCTGTGCATGGATTTCCTGCACATGTGAATGTTTGGTCAGTCTAATAACCTGTAATTTTATGAAATGAGACTTTGCATTGGTTTTTGTTCTCCAGCACATCATAGCCAAATGTCAAATGTAACAAGACACACTAAGTGATTGAATAGCATCGAAGGATAAAGACGTTAATGTGAGGTAAATAAGCATCAATTTGGATCCAATGATACAATTCAATATAGATTTATCTCCTCACATGTATAATATAATAAACCCTCTCTGACTCTCTGGAGGTGAGCCTCAATCTGAATTAAATGCTCCAAAGTAAATGTGTTGTGGGTATTGTTTCCTTCAAGACGCATGGCGAATTCAACCATCTGCGGACGCACTAATGAAACAAAGGTCCCGACCTCGCCGCGATCGCGGCTCCGTAATTTATTCACAGTGGGTTTTTAGCGCTATTTGTTTTGATCAGCTGTTAATGCATTATTCACCCGCTCCAGCACGCAGGCCCGTTTCAATACGTTGCCAAGGTTAGATCATTCATTAAGCCCGTGCCGCATAAATCAATAGCCAAATTGGGTCTTCCTGACATGACCCCCCCCCACAGCCGCCCTTCCTTTTGAAGATATGGAATGATGAATAGATTTCCAAAGATGAGAGCAAAGAGTCAGCAAATGTTTGATGAACATTCCTCATTATGAATTGCAACAACAGTCACATTCCGTTAACACATTATTATGCTTCATAAAAGGTCACAGTACGAGTAAAAAACACTTGTTTTATTTATAAATGTCCACATGAGGATCTAACATAAAATAATTATTTGTTATAATGGTTTAGGACTATATAAATATTTTTTTTTGAAAAGGAAGTTAGAACATATAACAAAAACAATGTCTGTGTTTGATTGACAGCTGCTTCCCAGGGGATCCTATGGCAAAATATGTACAGTAGTCGATGGTAAAAATAATGATAATTAATCCCTTTATCTCATTTGAATTGGTCAGGGTTGGCCAGTCCTGATCCTGTAGAGCTACCATCCTACATGTGTTAGGAATCCCCCTAGTCCAACACACCTGATTCTAATCATCAACTCATAATCAAGTAGCTGATGCTTTCCAAGGACTCGTGAATAATTGGAATCTGGTGTGTTGAAGTAGTGAGATTCGTAAAACATGTAGGATGGTAGCTCTGCAGGAGCAGGATTGGGCTGCCCTGAATTAGACATATTGTCAGGCTATTAAAATATATGTTTTTTTGATGAAAGTGAGCTTTGAGCCGAGATCCTTTCTTGCCACGCCTGGTAAAATCACCTAATCCTGAGTCCTATAGGACAAAAGTCAAAGTTTTTCGCCTAGGTTTACAAACTTTAATGATGAAGGCTGCTTCAAGAAGTAATAGGCTATATATTCATTATATCAATAAATTCAATAGATATGTAGTCAAACATATACAAAAAAAGGAGGTTCCAGGATTTTCATCCATTAAACATTGAAATCTTTGAAAATTCTCCACATCTTAGGTTTCAAAAAGTCATTAAAACTGGATGTTGATGACGTTCAGTTTAATCCAGGTTTAAAGTCAAACTTGTTGATCTAAAGTCACTTTATTCTTTATGTTCTATGTATGTGCACAGTCATCCACTGTCAAGGCCTTTTGGATTGAAATAATGAATAAACACAATATTATCTGCGTTTAGTAAAGTTTTTTGAGTTTTCCCCAAAATGTACTTAAAAAATTACATAGGCGGATATTGTATTATGGTGACAATATGATGATTACCTCTCTTAAAAAGATAAGCATCCTTAGTTTTATATGAAATACCCAGTAATCTACATGTCTCGTCGCAGTTTGGGGTAAAACTCTTGATGTATAAGTTAAAGTGTTGGAATGAAATTGATGTGACAGCTTTTGTAGATTTTGAATCCAATCCGACTTAAATATACGAAGAAGTGTCGCTTTGCTCGGGTTATAATAACTACACCTTGGCATGAATGACCTGGATTTGGAAACTCTTCACTCAGGTCTGAGCGCGAATACCACAGTTTCTACGTCTCTGTTTTCCAGCTAATCTGGGTTTATCGTACAAGAAAAACACGGTTATTAGTCGGCGGTGGAGTGCGACTGGGACGCCGTTGTAAATCGAAGGGGAAATGACGGCTAAGAGTGAGTGCAACAGTGGACGTGATGAATACAATTCCAAAAAAAGAGTTTTTAATTACAGCCTGGGATCCGCGGGGCTGGCAGTGAAAGCTGCTCGGTGGTCTGGGATGGCGGCGTAGTCACGACACGGGATGAATAATGGATGCTAACCGTAAACCACCAAATCGGTGTAACTACAGTTAAAATATAAAATACAGCCCCGAGCAGCCGGAGAACATACGTGTCTGACAATAATCTGGATTTACGCCGGGCGAGGACGAGCGACATGCTCGGAAGTCGACATTTACGCCACCGAATCCACACGTCTTCGCATTACTTTATACTCTCGAGCTTCGCAAAGCAATTCCATAGAGCGCATTAAAGGCCAAGAAAAAGAAACCGGGGCCACGCTGCACAAACAGCAGGGGAATGCACGGCGGCGTGTTGACGGTAAAGCAGGCAGAACGTGTTTCAGATCGGTTTGCTGCCGTTTCACCTAAATATTCTCAGATTTCCGACTACTTGAAGAGAGGCTTCTGAGATTGCACAAGCAAAAGGGACGATGCCAAAAATGTTATGTGGTGGGTGTAACCCTAAAAACTTGGTGGCGGATAGTTCAACTCTCTTGAAAAGGTTTTAAAATTACACCACATGCTTTCAATTAGTGTTATAGATTTATATTCTAGGTGGATTAAATATTTAAAATTGATCATTTTTTTTTCGGCTACACCATCTGTGTCAAGAAATGCATAAAATTATGATTTTTGTACAAAAAATAAATGGTGCAAATGGACTTTTAAATGGCGGAAAACCAACATAAACACAGAATGTACATTTTGAGAAATATGATGAATGCTTCTTTAAACTTTTTGACCATCTCATCTTGCAAAACACAATGTTACTAATCCAGAAATGTTCTCAAAGTTAATTAAAGCACTATTAGTAATGTGTTGACAGATCAAGAAAAACAAATGACATTCAATGTCTAATGGGGTAAATACAAAAGTTTAATTAAACAAGATGAAACTAAATAAAATCAACATAAGATAAATAGATCATTTAACAGCTGCACCAAAATATTTAAACCATTTTTTTATGTTAATATTTTTCTGTATTGTATTTCATTATTCTTGTATCTTTAATACAACTAATCCACTTTCCCTCATTGTGTTATGTGTGTGTGTTTTTTTTCTTTCAATACATAAAGTGACTCTTTTATATCCCTTAGTGTGTGTACTGACACACCTTTTACAGTAATTTATATCTAAGTGCCCTGTTTGTAATAAATCGCTGCCTTTTTTAATATAAAATGCACTAAACGCAGCCTTTAAGGGCATGAAAACACAGAAGAAAACATCAGCAAGCAGTTGTAGAAGTACATAAACTGATTAAAGTAGAGAGAAGATGGAAAACGGTCAGACTGTCAGAATCACAGATCACACTCATCCCGCTAAAACACTTATCCGTGAACGTGCGGTTTGTTGAACTTTCCCTCGTGTCAGACCTGATGTTGTTATGGTGTGTGTGGTGTCGTGAACACGGCGGGTGATGTGTTATCGTACGGCGCCGACAAGCAAAGTAAGCAGATTCCACAGCGAGTCCAGCTGTGGTAGCAGGCAGCGAGAGGAGGCTCCTACTCTATAAAGCTTAATCACATAAAGACACTTCATTATCAGGGTTTATTATGGTTATAATTACTTTATTGGTCCAGGTATGGGTTTATAAGTCAGCAGTCAGTCATTTTCTACACTAGCTCATTCCTCATTAGCTTCACAGGGGGTCTTCTGGAGCCAATCAGAGCAGGGATACACCCCACACATCACCCACACCTACAGGCAATTTATAATCTCCTATCGGCCTAAGCATGTTTTTTTTGGACTGTGGGAGGAAGCCAGAAAATCCAGCGAGAACCCACGAACTCCCCCCCCCTAGACTTGAACCCACGACCTTCCTGCCTGTGGGGCCACGGCGCCACCCACTGCTGCATCACGTCGCCCGACTTCAGTCGACAGTTTGATCACGAACGCGGGAAAACACCACGGGCAGTTTTTAATAAAATATTGATGTAAAAAGAAAAAGCAGAGCTCTGCACACACCTGCAGAGAAACATCAAAATCACTTTGCACTCAGTTCTTCCTGGGATGGTTTGTTCTTTATTTAATGGCTAAATACAAAAGAGTCGTTGAAATGTTAAGTGGTACAGTAGTAAACAGAATGGATTCCCATTACCATGAAACTGTACCAGTCCCATGGTGTCCTTTACTATTTTAGCAACACTTTTGGATGGGGTACCAAGGGCATTGGACCATTACCCATATGGGAAAAAGCCTCATACCCCTACCAATGCCAACCTAACCTGTTTTTTGGTTGGGGTAACTAGCACACAGGACTAAATTCATTGGGGAGCAAATTCACATAACAAAGGAAAAGGCCTTAAAGATGTTGCTTTCATTCACAATTAAAGCTTTATTCCTTAAATTAGTGTTAACGTTCTAATCAAAGAAAAAATATTTAGTTTGCATCTGGACGATTTAGCATCTTTTGCAGAGTCCTGGCTGACGTACATACAGCACACCAAAATGACGACAAGGAACTCTCTGATAGTCAAATATGTCAAACTTTATTAGCAAAACAAATCATAATTTCATACCAAAGCAAAACTATGTGTGAAAAGACATAGACCATAGACGTAGGAGAGTATTGGCCATTGTAACTGTAGGAATTATAAAATAAATGTAATTCATGAATGGTCTATCCATCCAAAACATTTTAAACTTCTACCTGAACAAGCTAACAAGACTAAGTGCATTCACTGAAGATCATCTCTCATAACCATATCAACCTGATCCGTACTGTACTGTACTGACAGAGGTGACCAGGCACATGGTAGATACGGAATCGTCCCAGGTCAACGTGCTCCAGATTCAGAAGGACTGTCAATCTCGCAAACCATTGACATGGTCAATGTAATGCTGTCTCAGTACCTGAGAAAAACTGTGAACTGCTCTGTCTCACCTGTGTCCAAAGGCCAAATAAGAGCATTGGTGGGTCGTACCCCCAACAAGCTTTACAACAAGTGAGACATAGAAGAACTAGGCACAGGAGTTACTATTGATATATCTGTGTCTGCCTTATCTAGAATAAAATGTCTCTGTGAGCCAGGGATATTGATGACTTCAGATCCATTCTGGTTACAGAAGGATGAACGCTCCTTCATCCCAGTCGATGTTGAAGTCCCTTGTTTTTTTTTTGGTTTTCTTTTTCACAGCCAGCTAAAGCAGATTTTGAGCAGTGGTGTTGTATTTTTTTGTTTTTTGCAGCTTTATTCCAGCCTTCTGAGTAATCATCAAGCCAACATTTATCTGCAAGGAAAACAAAACAAAACAAAACAAAAAAACATGGGAATTAATCTACAGGGCAATGTTTAATTCAACTGTGTTTTTTTCCTTTCTGTGTAGTACTACTCATCCGTGGTCCGGTCTGCACTGTACTGAATAATCTCCTGCTGAGGCTCAGCATGGCAGACAGCGGCGGGTGACTCATCATTTGTGTGAGCTTCTTCAGTTCAAATCCAATGTGAGAGGTCCTTCTCACCACTGGGTCTATGGCAGAACAAACACTCCAGGGTCTCTGCTCGGTCTGCAGAGGCAGTTTTTTTTTCTTTTGCAGGTTTTTGGCACATCGACTTTATGCCCTGGAGAATTCTTGGAAGGGAAGGCTTCTGCAGATCAACAACAAATGAATGCATGCAATCGTAGAAATCTAGCAGATGTTTTAAATTTGTACTTACAGCCCCCACATAAACCCTTTGTCCCAGTCAGCAGGTTGTCATCAGAGTAGCCAGAGCTTTGGGCATTGGATCGGTTGGTGAAGACTTTGCAGCTGTGTGTCATGTCGTTAATGGACAAGTGTCTGACTGTCTCACATAAAGTTGTGATTCAACTGGATATGGGCATTGCATACCAATGTTGGCAGATTTATATTTAATATTTTTCTCATGATCTTTTTTTACCGACTTCCTTTCATGCTTCGTAGGTTGTTCTGCAGGCCAACTATTTTCAACAGGCCGTGTTCACATTCAGCGGTGCTTACACCCCAACTGGCTTGTCAGTTTTAAAGAGTCCTTCCCCCTGGTTGTAGATTTAAATCCCAGAAGCCTCGCTTTACGCTGAAGTGCCTTGTTTTAAAAGCGATCACAGAATCCTCTCACGTCAAGTTCTCTGCTGAGCGATGGCACTGTGGGCCACGTTTCAGATGAAAGCGCGTTCACCTTTTCAAAAGTTCAAGTTCATCCTCGGAAGCTTCAAAGGAGTACTCAGGTGCAATCAGCTTTGTGTGGCTTCCACTGATATTGCCTTAAAAAGAATCTACAAAGTTATTTGATAGTGTAATACCGCAGCCTGTTTTTTTCTTTTTCACTGCATTTATAGCATCTGACGAGTGGACGACTCTTCTCTGCAATGACTCTAAGAAGTCTTTAGCTCTTCAAAGCACCACACATAAGGCCAGGATTTTATGTATTTTATTATTTATTTATTTGCTGAGAGCCTTTTATACATGGTTTATACGGAATTGTACATGTGCTGAATTCTCCACAGATGCTCCGCGTGTTAAAGCTTGGCTCAAACTACAGGACAATTGATCAGATTTAGCCGGAGACCTCCATCTGTACCCATGTTCGGCCCAGATTATCTGCTAATGTGGGGAGTTTACGGATTTCAAATATGGACGGTTACGTCACCGCTTTATGAGCTGGAAATATGCAATAACCAAGGAAAGAGACAAATCAAAAAAGCAGGCAGAAGTGAATGAATGGGAGCCATGCTGCGGTTGCCAGGCAACAGAACACATTAAAGCCCTTGAGGCTAACGTTAGCCAGTGAACCATTGTTGACAGATATTGACAGAGACTATATATATATATATATATATATATATATATATACATATCATCCAGCGTTTAACCCTCTGATTTTCCTTTGTACATATAATTACTAAAGCAAGTAATTGCACCATGTCAGATTCCATTTCCTGCCTTCCCATGTTTTTGCACCCAGAGTCTAACTTTTGCCTGAAAATGCAGCCTGGTCTTTTCGGGTCATAGAAACAATGGCGCTTTTCTATAAGCGGCGTTTATAAGACTTGGCGGGAATAAACGTCTCATTTGCCAAGGCGTATCCACAGGTATGAAGGTTTGTGATTCTCGTAAAAACACCACGTATAGAAGAGCTCTATTGTTTCTACAACCAGAAAAAAAAATCCTGGCATGGTGGGAGCTACGTGCAAAGATCCCATTAACTTTATCGACCAAGTATTCACACATAACACGTAACACAGAATAGGTACATGGACGATACTGCAAATAGGTCAACGGTGCAAACACAAGATGCAGGGTAGGTTTCATTATGTAGAGTACCATTATTACAAGGTGGGTATTGCGCAGTACTACTAGGGGGGGAAAAGGTATTTGCTCTGAAACGTTTCCCAACCCCAGGGTCAAAATGAGGTCAGAGGTGGCCATAAACACAATCTGAAGCGGTAGGAGAGCCCGGTGCCGTGGCACCGCCCTGACCCGCCGGGCCGGGTCCAGATGCATAAGAACAATAGATTCATGACCACACACAAAGCCAGAAATATGCAGACGCTCTCTGCAATGACTGAGATTTAAAAAAAACAAAAAACAGAACAGAAGCGTGCATATGCGCGTCGTTATAAATCTGGTGAAAAGAATGCGTCTGCATATTTCTGGCTTTGAGTCATGAATCTATTCTATTGTTTTATGCATCTGGCCGGAGCTCGGCTTGTTTTGTGTGCAGTTGAAATCCAGTCGGCAAACGGATTTCCTTTTTGTTTGTTGTTGGGAATAAACTGGGCGGGGGGAAAAAAATGTGCATGTTTCACCATGTCTGTCAATCACATCTAAAAAAAAAAAAAAAAACATTTACACTTCTATGACTTGAAAGACAACATATGTAATTAAGTCCCGTGAAGCTAGAAATTTACCATTTTCCTGACATTTAAGTATTCTAACAACTGCAAATTACAGCTACTACACCGTCACCCTGCTCTCCGTTTGACACGTACCTATTTGTTTTCACAGATGAGGCATCCCATCTTTTATAATATCTGTGATAATGGCTGCCATTGTGCTTGATAAAATGCTGCTAATGCCACTCGCCAAGATTTAAATCTGCACTTCTCCCCTTCTGTGTTTACCACTTGACAAAACACCTCGGAGAACCAGTAATACGAGATCTCTAGTGCTTTTACACCGTCTCATGTACTGGAATTACTCTTCTCTGTCAATAAATCTTTATTTTTTTAATGTCGCCCTATAACAATAAAACACAGCGGTTATCACTCTTTCACGCTTTATTTTGATTTGTGCGGCATTGTGGCGCCGCCATAAATCATATTTGTGTGGCGGCCTGGACCGCGCTACCTTATCATCTTCACGCTGTCAGGAGAATGTCATCGACGGCGGCTCCTTCGCGATGCTGAACTTCACCGTCTCCATGGCAACTATATAAATGTTTTCCTCGTGAATGCATAGGACCGTCTTTTGCAGTCATCCATGCCGAAAAAAAAAAAACCACACGCTTCCGTGTAGTGACAGGTCTGTGTTCTCTGACCGCTGAGCATACCCCGTCCTGTAGGATTGGTTCCTCTGCAGTGTTTATTCTATCCCAGTCTATACAGGTCTAATCCCGGCGCTTTTACCACACAACGGAGACGTAAAACTACTCAGCAGGACAAGGCCTTCATCAGCCTCACCTTGGATATTGTCATGAATGATTCAGATGTGGAAGGCGCTGCCTGCAGATTGCCTTTTCATCTCTCATGCACATAATCAGCAGCAGAGACCCAAAGATTCGGTTTAAAACATGACAAAATAAACGTCTCCGACGCCTTCACCTCGATCCGCGGCCACCTAAAGATGTGTACACAATCCCTCAGGGACCACCGCGTGTCTCAGTTAGCACGCAGCATGCTGCTTTTAACACTCCACCGTTTTTATTATCAAGCATTCAACCAAAGATGTTAACAAACAAAGCAGTTATGTAAAAATAAAAAAGGAAAAAGAAAATACCCCGCGGCAGAGTTGAAGGACATATGGGAAATCTGTAAAGAATATTCCCCCGAGGAGGCTTTGTCATGCAAAAGAAATGAAACTAATACAGCAGATTTCCAGTGGTGGGCTAAAGGCTAATTCCTGTGTATTTTAACTGGGGTGTCGTGTCCATTGTACCCAGTTTAATTGCTCCACCAAAGAGCAAGAAGGCGAGAAACAGCATTTAGCGCGTCGTCGGGATTGGTCTCATACTTATTCAGCCTCTCTTCTGATTGGCTGATTTCATTTACATGGAAGTTGCTCGCCTGGCGTGTATAACAAAATAAGTTCCTGACTTCCGGGTTTACCTTCACATAATGCGACCCACAGAGACGGCCCGGTGGTATAGAATAGAATAATAAAATAGAAATATAGGATACAAAGATTAGTAATTTACAGGGCGTATAGCTAGCTGCTGGGAAAAATGCTTTATGGGGTCATGTGAGATTGTTTTGTTGCACTACCAAGAAAACTGAAAAAAATCAGCATGTCTGTCATATGCAGGTTTTATATTAGATGCACGGTGCTAATGCATGATGTTATGAAGTCAAGGAACCACAATGAGCCGCGAAAGGGCAAAGGTTTTAAATCCAGGTCGGGTGCATTCCTCCATGTTGTTTTTTATGCATTGGAAAGATTTGATATAACCTCTAGACCTTAACTTGAGTAAAAGAACAACAAAAAATACATTTATAAAAGTGGTTATTTGTGCAAACAGCGCCCGTTTTGTAGAATGACTCTCTCTCTCACACACACACACACACACACACACACACACACATACACACACACACACATACACACACACACACACGTACTTGGAGGTGAAAGTGACTGTGGTTTAAACTTGTATTTTCCGGGACTGTCTGAAAGTGAGTGCTGTTGTCCCTGTATTTAAATAATTATGCCTCCTCTCTCCATGACAGCAGCTTTTCACCTCGCCTGCAGGCGCGGCTGTTTGGATCCAGCTGTAAACATCGTGTTAAATCCAAGTTTTCTGAAAAATTGAAGAGGCCGAGAGAGCAAGAAAACATCCAACTGGCCACCTGACTTTCTATGTGGAGTTTGTCCTCCTGCAGCCTGATGAACAGGAAAACAAAGCGAGTGCACAATCACCGCTAATTATCAAATAAAAAAAAGTATTCATGGCCAAAAGATCATTTAAGACCAATGTGAAATAGACAAGATTTGGATATAATGGTCCTGATTATAAGAGGTGCTGTTCTCCCTCTTGGAGGCCCTGGAACCATTTGCATTCATATGTTATTAATCAGTCTGGCCTGAGATGCATGCTGCGAAATGTTCAAAAAGCTCCAATTAATCAGGTGCTATTATAAACTTTGACAGGTGCCCACCTGCTGCAGACCATCTCACATATTCCCTCCTTCATTAAACGTGTTGTATAATCATCTGTGGGGCCTGAAAGGTCATCCTGGGCCCACATATCGCCTACTTCAGCACTTAAGGTTCCCATCCATTGTCTATGAAATCTGCCTGTGAAAAGGAAAGTAAAAGGGCACACGTAGCACAATGGAAGAGGGCTCTTCAGCATGCTTTTTAGCTCACTTATCTACACATGTAGGCTACCAAAGGGCTTTAAACTTATATTTTTCCTGCAATGAGGGCACTTTAATTTTATTATTATCTCCCAGGATGCGCTTTGGCATGTTTTTTTCAACAATTAGGATGCAAGAGGGTGCAAGCATGCACGGGGCATGCTGGTAAAAGTACATTTAGATATTGCATGGCTTATAAATTCAATAAAAAACAAGACGGGGGTAGGTTAAACACCCATGTGGATCATAACCTTGAGAATCTCTTGGTAGTGTGAATTAAGACAAGCAGATAGAACAGTTGTATTTTATGTTTGTGCACCTTAAAAGTAAATGAGTAAACAACTTTTGAAGCTAGCAGAGAGGCTGTGAAACAGCTCAGAGCCTCAGGCCATGAGATAGAAAATGAGGTCAGTGCCTAAAAGTGAAGTGGAAAGTCAAGACACCGTATCCTTGATATATTCACTTTATCATCATCTCACCTTTATTCTTAAATATAAAAAACATTTTTTCCTTTTTTGTGTATAGCCCTGGTATTCTGTGCATTAGAGAATTAGTTTGGTGATTCGTGGAATACTTAATTTGGTTCCTTGCAGAAGAGAAGCTGGTATCAGTTTCACGTATTAGTGTTAAGTACAGAGCTGGATTGAGGACGTAATTAGCATAAGGAACCGAGAGCAGAAACAATTAGCCCTGCAACCACCTGAGACGTCACAGTCTCGCTCCACTTCTCCACTGTGCAGTCCCAGTGTTTTGTTTTTGTTTTGTTTTTTTAGTTTATTCCACTCTCCCCACTACTTGCTGTTCTCCACTTCCACCTCATCAGTCAACTCTTCTCACCTGGGCAAACAGGTGCTCCACACCACACACTCTGTTGTTGTTGTTTTTGTACGAACATGACTCTTCAGCTGTATTTCCCCAGGCTGCGTACCTGCTGCCCGTCTTGTTTGCCTGTGACCAGCGGACGTTGCCTGAATCCTAGTGAAGGCGACGTAGAGTTTCAGAGAAGCAATGACGCTTTCCAGCATCTGTGCTACACTAGAAATAAACACTGGAAGCACATATAAGAAGATATAATGTGTTTATATCAACATAGTGCGGTTTCTAGTGGGTATAATGAACATTAATTGTCTCGTGAACACATCCTATGTGCCTCCACACCTGCCTCTACTAATCAATCACCACGGCTCTGAACCACCTTCATTATTGACATCAGGTGTGTTAGTGTTTGGTTGGAACAAAAACCTGCAGCCACAGCAGCTCTCTAAGACCAATTGAAGTGCATCGTGATGTGTGGTGTAAAGCGTCATGTAAAACATGAATGTGCTTGTGTGGGGAGACACAGCTATGTAGAGTACTGGGGAGATTTTACTCACTTTCATTAAGCTTAATAATAAAAAAAACTTTGGGTCTGGGTGATTCTCCAGCCTTTCACATGGCACAGATGAGACTGGTGTCCACACAAAGAGGTGGCTAAATCAATGTCTGCCTGTTTCCGTCTCCTAATGACTCGGTTAGGTAATACCGGGCCTCGTTGTAGTGAGTCAATGAATCATAATTGACCTCCAAACCAAAGAAGAAAAAGGAACTAATAATTATTACCCATTACCTTACATCACACGTTGATGCCTGGTTGGATTGTCCCGGGGTTTGAGTCGACCTAATTACGCATGCTCTGACGTTGGCCTTTGTATGTCTTCGGTGGACTGAAAAAAACCCAATAACCTTGGATATAATGTCTCTAGATGGGCTGCAGAGTCCTAACGCACCTGCCCCCCCCCACAGCGCCCGACCGGCTTCCTCGCCTTGGTCCGGATGTCACGGAGCTCGAGGGTTCGGTCGAGAGCCTCCTTCACCATCAGGTGGAGTGTGTGTGTGTGTGCTGAACATAGTGTGATGAAGCCACACACACACACACACACACGTATGTGAGCAGCATCATTGGTAACCAGGCTCAATACTGAAGGGCTTTTTTTTCTGGTGGCTGGACAATACACCATGAGAATTTCTCTGTGTGCAGTTTCTGCTCCTTTTCTTTCATTTGCACAATAAACCAAAGTAAACGTCATATTTTGACAGTGTTTCTGTACTGGGTTACCTTGTCTTCTTCTACCTCTCGATGATGGCACGCAATAAAAGCCATTATCAACTATGTATGCTGTCTGGCTCCAAACTACATCTACTACCAAGGAGACTGAAGAAATGCCGTTTCATTTAGATAAACTGTTCAAAAAATAGTTGTGTAAGTAAAACACAAAATAGTACAGACCGCCTTTTTAAGAAAATTGACTGGCTTAATGTTCTCATCTTATTGTTGGCATGAAATGCAAAAGAAGCATATTTACCAAATGTCAAAAAAGAGGGGGAAAAAACAGGTGACATTTTGAAAACTGATAAAATATAGGTCCGCCATTGTAGAAAAACATTCATTCATCAACCCTGTCTCAAATATCATGGGTCATGAGTACTTGTTAATCTGTTCTTTGCTCCATGCATAGAAATATCCGCTTCATGGGTATATTTAGGGACTCGGTTTTGGTAAAGATCACAGTCTCTGCACTCTGACAGCACCTCCACTAAAAAATCAGAATTCATGAAGATTATGCCGCTGTGCTGGCTCTGCTGCTACATATATTCTCCAGATCAGGGTTTCACTGTCCTTTTTCCTCAGGGAGAGCTGGAGCTGAAATAACGCGTGGATCCCTTAAAATCTGAATAATATACACTGTAGTAGACCCACACAATGCTTGAGTATGTGTAGTACTTTCCTCTGCCTACAGCTATAGGACTGAACATCAGGGCTTTAAAGGCATTATAAAGGTTTCAGCAAAGCCAGACTGCAGAATTCTTTACATTGAGATCTGATTTTAATGTTTCCTGTTAGGAACCTTTGGTGTGAGGATTCAGGAGCCTGCTGATGAGGTTCTGGAGAACGTTGTTCCTGCTTCTGGACTGTCAGTCAGCAGTCTTATTCGGTGTTTGTCACCCAAGTGATATAAAGGAAATCGACGCCTTCAGGGAGAAGGCAGGCAGGATCTCAGCTCATAAGAAAAGCAATGTGTGAGTTCTGCTTTCCTGTGCCTGCGTTTTGTCTCTTCATTCCCTCAAAATGCCCTGGAGCAAAAACAGCGCTCATATTGAAAAGCGTACCTGGCATTATGTCTTCCTCGGTGATGAAAAATCTACCGGCGGATTCGTTCCGGTCGCCCAGAAAGCTCACACACACACACACACACACACACGTCTCTGGTATCCTACTTTAACTTCCCTTAGAAAGGCCATGCATTCCTTCGGCTGCGGCGGCGTTGCTGAGAAGCAGAATCTGGCGCGACCTGTGGCTCGTGCAATAATGGCAGGCTTGGTGCTTCATTCCCTGACTCCACAAAGACGTGTCTCTGAACCCGAACTGCTGCCGGTGGTCAGGCCAGTGAGGGTGTGAACTAACATTTAACCATGCCGTCTGTGAGATTAAAAAAACATTTCAGGGAAATCGGCGGCTTTCTTTGTGTTGCTGTGGTTATGTGGTGAAAAAAAGATGGTGCTTTGGGAGAAATGATCTAATTGGCATCACTGCGGCAAGGCCAGTGTTTGTTAAACTTCTGCAGGAGACAGTCTCCCATCGTCTGAGGACATAGTTTCTGTTTCAGACCTTTTGCATTGTGTTGGCTGCACCTTAGTAGATGACAGTGGTATTGATCTCCTTTTCTAATTCTCACCAAGAAATAGTCTAAGAGAGAATAAGTGTGTTTCCACTATTGTCAGAATATTCCTTTGACTCTTCCATTTCTGAAATAAAGTTTGACTTTCTCATGACTTCATTCACACGTCTACTGTTGTGTGTTTCACACTTAACTGCAGAAATCTGGTTCCTCAGGTGGAAGGAACCAGTGCTCTTTTGTTTTTACTTCACTACTGCACCAATGGTTCTTAGGTCTATTACCAGGGCTGCCAAGTGTCGCGCATTGACCATGACAGTCGCTCTTTGGGGTCTTTTGTCACACACTCCTGCCACACATAGACTTTTTCTCACACTAAAAGAAGCACTCCTGTATCTGGGTAAATCTTAACTCGTCCCAGAATCCTTCACTTCTGCTACTTCAACCCGGCAAATCCCTGGAAGTTTTATTTTCGTTGGAAACCACGACTGGATGAGCTATGCGCTCTTGAGAAAGGACACTAATATATTTAAAGGCTAAAGTCCAAATTGAATTAAAATCTTATTTTTCGACACGTCAGCCGCCCGAGCTGCGGTTCGTCTGCGGCCACGTCCACGGATCTCTGCAAGAAGACACCAAGAAAAATACAAAACGGAGGATGGAGTCTAATTATTATGAATATACTTAATGCAGAATGAGAAGAACCAGTCTTAAAGCATAATGAGAGCCATGCTCTTAAAGTAAAGGGAGTTTCTAGTTAGTTTTATTTCTCTTCACTGCAGAAATGGATGGATGTAGGTCTGGACAAACAGTTGCATGGGCCTCTGCCAAATGCAGGGCTTTATATTTCCTCACTTGTGACATTTACATGTCCAAAAAGGCATTAGCCTTAAGGCTATTGATTTTTCCGCATGTCTTTTGCCGCTCGGAGCCAGCGGAGCAGCCTGTAAAGTGTCTTTTGGTTTAAACCGATGGCTCCTAATAATCTGGGCTGTCTGTGCGCCGTGGCTGCAACATTATGCGTCCTTGTTTGAGTAAACCCTCAGAGTGGCAGATAAATCTCCCCTTCCTCTCGAGGAAGGTTGGCTTTTATTGCGGCCCTCTCCTTTGTCTGGCTGATGGATTACAGTGGAGAATTTATGCACACTTGACTTATAAATCTAGATAAGGCGCTCTTAAGCGTCATGAATCACTACTTGCATCATTTTCTGTGCCTGACTGGAAACGCTGTGGAGACGAGGAGAAGCGTCTCGGAACACTTTTTAAATATTTAACATGTTCCCATTCATGTATTCATTCAGTCATAATAAATCAGTGCAATTAGAAAACTTTCTGAAGCTGTTACAGTATGTATGTTGTTAATTTCTCTTTTTTTTTTGTCTGCTTGGCTCATCAAAGGAAGACGTTTTTTTTTTTCTTTCCATAACACCTCTCCCGGCCAAGATTTGCCTTGTTAGCCCTGGGAAAGGCTCACCACCTACCGGGCCCCCGTCCGCAGCTAAATGGATCACTCTGTGGGGCCGACATCTGTATTTGAACTGGCCCGGAGCCAGGCTCTCAGCCCCGGCCTTGGAGCACAACACGCCATTTATAATACACCCTCACCTCCGTTCTCGAATTAGAGAGAAAGTGCCAGTGAAGCAAAAGGCGCTCCAGTGAAACCAACAGCTGTCTGTTTCTGTTGCCGTGGCGCTCCGTCTCCCCGTGCAGGGCATGTGCTGCGGTTATTTGGTTTGGCGCGTGGATCGCGTTCACGTCGGATGAAACACGCGGGGGCTCCTCCGCCAATGTTTAAACCAGGCGTCCACGGCTGTGTTTAAACTCAGAACATGCAGAATCCCCCACCCCACCCCCCCACCCGCTGGGGATGTTTGTTGTACTTTCTGCGGTCCCAAAGTCAATGGATAGGGATGGAATTTCCATAAAGGGAGACGAGAGGGCGCGGGGGGAAAAGTGATGTACAGCAGCTCTGGTGGAAGTTTTAGAGCCTGAGTTGATTACCGCGCGGTTAACTAGCGCGTCTCTCGCAGAATTGGCTTCAGAAATGAAAGCCCGGCCGGTCTTTGGGGAAAAAAAAAAAGGCAGATGCTGAATCTGCTGAAAGCGTTTCACTCATCTCACTCCAGTTTTCGCAGTGTTATCCTTGTAAAAACTACATGCGACACAGAAGCGGTGGCGCTCGCTAATTAGACTCCCAGCTTCCCGCGGTACAGAACACACCAGCATTACTTTTTAATGACGCGTTCGCCTGATTGATTCCTGACTGTAACCGAACCCACAAGTTTTCTCCATTTTGAAGCGTTTCCCTCTCCGCGGCGATATAACACATTTATGCAAATACGTTTGGCATCTGTTAATGTTTGCATCATTTACCAGCAAATTAACACCTCTTGTGTAATCAGATATCAACCCCATGTCGCCGGGAAACACTGATTGCACTGAAATCACGTTCTCGAACAACTAGGCAGACATGACAGGTTGAAAGTGACTAATCTGTTTCATATTTGATTGATGTAAATGGGAAGCGCGCGCTGTCGCCGTGGCGGGATGAGATGTTTGTGTCTGCGACTGAACCGCGGCCAGGAATCCACGGCTGGATGTGCTGACAGCAGGCCGCGGAGGATGTCTGATAAAAGGCCACATTAGGCATGAAATAATCTCTAAATCACAGAGAATGCGTATCGGGATCAAACAGGCGATGGGAGGGGGACGTGTTGTAGGTCTAGTAATAGAAGGTATTTTTAGCTTTTTTTTTCCCCAATGCTTTTCTATTGATTGTTTTATGAATGAGGACGTGGAGTTTGCAGACAGTAAAATATGTATTTCTGCATGCTTTTATTTTGGTAACACACCAAAGTGATGAATGAAATTTTTGATCAGGGAAATTCTGTAAACACACCAACATGTTTTTATTTCTTCACATTAAGAGGTTTTATTCTGAGGTCAAACCGAAAGCAGGTTCATCACTGCACTGGAAAACAACTGTGAGGTTTTGCATCAGTGATACTTGTGTAAACTATAAAGGATGATCCGAATTCTCTCATTTCATATTCATACTGCAAATCAGCAATAAATGTGCACTGATCACTAGTAACTAATTATAAGCTATCTTTCAGAAAGATTATTATCACCAATAAATACTCACTTATGCAATCACTCTGTCCGTTTATCACAGGTAAACATGTTAACACCACTGCAGTTTGAACTAGTTGTTCTCTATCTTACTGTCAAAGATGTCATGGTTTATAATGAACAGAAGGTTCTCTCTGTAGAATGATAAAAGTAATAGGATTGGAAAATTTCATCAGTCGGGGGAAAAAAAAGGTGAACAGACAAGATCCAGTGGCATTGTAGAAGAGCTAATAAATGTAAAGTGGAGCTCAAGAGAAGGTCTAATGCACCTAATGAACGAGCACTCGGGACATGGTCTCAACAATTGCTCAAATCCAATTAAGAGTAATCTGATTGCCTGCATTCATTCAGCGAGGAGATTCCGATGCAGAAATCCTGCTCGAATGCTGGAGCTCAGAGATTGACAGTACTGTGTTATCACTGCAGACGTAAGAAGCTTCCGTGCACAGACCAGAATGGACGGTCGGTGTCGATTGACTGGTCCGACAGAAAGAGGAAGAGAGCGCAATTTCCCATCAGCCAGCAACTGATTATCGCTTTCAGTTCACCCTGATGAATCAAAAATGGCTCTGAGATGATATGTCTCCATGCTGGGGGCGTCACACGTTGCAATAACGTTCCTGTTGCTTTCCTCATCTTCAGTAAAGATGCTTGTCGCCATGGCGCCACTCCATTTCAGCCAAGGTGACTCGGGTGGGGAAAGAAACACCTAGCATGATGAATAATTCTGTCAAAGTGTAGCCCACATATACAAATATTTATGTGTGCTGTTCCTCCACTTGGAAAAGGTCTTGGTCAATATTTCATAGCTGAATCCCCATTTTTGGAATAAAACAATGTAATGTAATGCTCTTAAAAGTTAAGGCCTGTATGGTGATGTATAGTTTTTAAACTCATTTTTCACCTCTAGATACAACAAATTATTATTTAGATAAACCACCTCAGTGTTATGGCTCTTTACCTCATTCTAAGACTGTCATCCTTTACCAAAACTTCCCCTACTACTGCAAAAACTACACAATTCCTTTTGAAGTGGTTATCAGTAATTGCCGGCAGCCATATTGGTAGAAAAAGACATGCATACAAGCCATTAGTGTCCCAGCTAAACAGCCCTAATGAAATCTGTGTGGGATCAGACCTTCAGAGAGACGACTTTGGGATGGTTTGCCAGAGGCAAGTGACAGCCAGTGGATGGAAAGCACCTTTTGTCGGTGTAAGAAAGCCTGGAAATTTGCATGATTGGTGTCAGAGCGGTGATTACAAAGAAACACCTGCAATACCGTCTGCAGTTCACAAGGTTCGACCAATTAGCATTTACAGGGTAATACTTTGGTAACACGAGGACAGGAATACGAATGCTGCATGAATAAAAGCACCAAATAAAACAGCGTGAAGTAAAAATTACACTGTATAATAAGAGGAGGTGGGAAAGTAAATTATTGTTCATACTCAGAAATTTGCCAGTTGCGCTATTAACCATTTTCAGATATATGAGTTTACACGTCAGAGAGATTCAGATACGCAAAGCCGACAGGTTATCAGTTAGTTTTTTTTTTATTTGGAATTGTAATGAGGGGGATTGGCGGAGTGTGTGTGTGTGTGTCTCCAGCCCAGTGCTAAGGTTGAACACACTGTTCTAGGGGAGAGAACACTCTCCCCCCCCCGTGGCCAGAGGTTAAGAACACTCAATCTCCCGGGGGGAGGAGGTTACGCCTTCATACCTCGGCCGCTCGCCTCCATAGCAAGGGGTCAAGCGCTCATCTGGTCGGGGATACGCCCGCATAATGACGGGAATGTGCAAATGTTAATCCCCCGAGGTCCACCGTAGACCAGTTTTTGGTCAACATGGGGGGGGGGGGTGAGTTCCAGTGTCTACAGTAGATGCCACATAGTAATGGCCTGTCATTTTTGACATAACATGTACAAAGAATGATCAATTTTGAGTATGTAATCCACCTAGATTATAATACTATCTAGTATCAAGTTGTTATGCCCCCTATGTCATCTGAAAACTGTAAAACTGAATTGTTAGTGTTGAAAATGTCCTGTATTGCTAATCATAAATCACAAGGTTACAGTTATCGGCAAGAAACACTCGGATTATTAAATCTGATTACACCAACATTTTGTGATTTGCATTTATTTGCTATCAGTTCATATCAGTTTCATCTCTGTGTCCAACAGGTTCAGGTGCACGCTAGCAAGGGCTTCATCAGAAGTGATGAAATCAAACTTCCCAAAACAAAAATACCGATGCACAGAGATGTAATTGATATCAGCATCAGACTCTGGGGAAGACGCCATGTTGGGAAGCGTCCCTTTAAGTCGAGACAAACTTGGCACAAGCATGTCAAAATTCTATCAAGCAATTCTCACATGAGTTCTCCTCGCGATGAGGCCCAGCCACCCCCCTCCCGTTCTTTCTTCTCTGTATTTTCTAAAAAGGAATGAGAGATAGCATGTTCCTCCAAGATTAGAAAAAACGTTTTATAGAAAGAGGATGAAACAGTGTTCTGTTTTATTAAAGGGTGATGCGGCGCATTTCAATAATTCACATACGATCCCCGGCCCCAGGAGCACTCCGTACATTTGTGAACATGCCCCACTCTCTCGTAAATCTAGACATCACAGAGATAACCCTCCAATCGATGATGCAACTTGGATGTAAATCTATGGCGGCTGCATAGACAATGAATGAGGCTCCGACTTTATGGGGCTATAAAAGGTTTGTATGAGCTCTTTCACTCAAATTAGGTTTTAATTCTGGCGCAGACCTCCTAAGAAAGCTGGAATCTAAACCTCATTTGGGTAAAGGAGCTCACAAACATTTCATGACCTCATAAAAGTCCTCCTCATGGTCATAGCAGCCTTACATCACCAATATGGACGGTTCTCTTTAGTCTTCATGAGAAAAGGTGATGCATATTTACAAATACTGACTGGGGAGAACATACTGTTCATTCTTAAAATGGGATGTTTCTGAAAACTGCAATAACAGTGCAGCAGAAAGATGGTTCATATGAATACTGTAGCTACCCAGTGCACAAACCTTTCTGTCAGGAAGATAATGAATGGAAAGCTGCCAGTGGAAATTTTTCACATTCAATTACACCTCCACATTGAAAATTTTAAAACAGGAAATGTGGAAGGTGAATTCAAAACTACTGTTGACATATAGGCAAAAAAAAAGGAAGTGTGCAGCCATTCTGCAGAAGAGATTCCGCTGGCTGCACACTTCAACATTTCTTGATCTATTTAGATCTAGCATGCAGCAGTCTCTCTGTAGCACGTACAACACAACCAGTTTCCCGAAAAGAATCCCAGGAACCCTTCACATGTGCACGTGTGCCCTGTGGCGGCTTTCATCATCAAGTGATTACATTTCGGCGGCTGTGAGACAAAATCGCAGCCTCTTCTGTTGTAATGACGGATCCAAATTAGAGCTATCATTACATGAAGCAATAAGACCTGAGGCAGAATGAGGCCAAGTTAAATCAATCCCCAAATCTGCCACCTCGGGACATTCTCGGCACATGTGTAATGGGCTCGCTCGTACATTTTGGGAACACCGGTTATAAGAGTGTCAATCAAATAAATTAAAGCTGCAGAACTGGGGGAACATTCGGTGGCAGCGTGTGAGCCAGGTTCAACCAGGTGAAACCACTCATGAGGAGAGTTCATGTTTAACACCACATTAGAAGAATAGAATATTCCAACTAATGCATGGGAATAAAGGACAGACTAAAGGTGTTCCCCAGAGGATGAAACCCAATGACTGAAAGTCTGACTTTTGCTTTTTTTGCATGTATATTCAAGATCCCCAGAGGATGAACGATACTTTTCGGTGAAACAGTTTGATGTCACTCATGGTCGCAATAACATGAACTTGACTTATTTTGACCCTAGCACCATCATTAGGGTTGACATGGCTGGTTTTGTATGACAGTGAGACTGTTAGATGGGTTTTCAGATTTCCACTTTTCGCATTTTGGAACATCTAAACATGTCATGTACATTCATGGTTTCCCCTCTATGGATCCTTATAAGTTTGACCATCAATTAACTTGAGTGTTGGAAAATCACGGATAATGACCACACTCAGCTGCTAAATCTTGTTAGTAGAACATCAGTGGAGCGTGGGCTGGTGATTTGTTTTTGATGATCAATGGCCAAAAGCAAAAACAAAAACAGCTTTCAATTGCCAATTTTCCAGCTTGTTTTGCCCGTCCACATGTTTTGAATAAACCAACCAGACAGGCAAAACAGGACCAAATAAGTCCTTTACAGCCGACTTCATTTGCCCAGATGTCTCTCAACATGGCTCTCAGATGTGCCAAATTCCTCTGCAGCGGTGCCATGTCTGAATATCCGCTTCGCGCAGAGCCTCCGTCCCCTGCTGCGAGGGGAAAGCAATAACAAGGGCCGGGAGACCGGGCCGGACATTGGGCAAATATTATTCCAGCCCCGCGCTGCTCCTTGAACTGCCCAGTAGATCCCTGACCGCTTATTTATGTTCACGTTGATTTGTGTTGATCTTCGAACCGGTTTCCTTTTTCTCTGGTTATTTTTAGGGCCGCTCGCTGTGTGGGCAGCCGTCGCGCTCCCCGAGCTCCGTACGTCCATCAACAGGAAAGACGTATGGATTAGAAAACACACCCTCCACCAGATGTGTGGGGGGAAAACCTGACACCCTGATGCTGCTCTTTTATTCCCTCGCTTTCCATCTTTCTGTACAAACCCAGTAAAGTTCACCAACGGCTAATTACCAGAGCTGATGGAGTCAATTAGCGGTGGAAGGCGACCGCTCCGTGCTTCGTGTGAACGGATTTGTTTCAAGTCATCTGAAGTGCAAACAAAAGAATCCGAATGTGCCTCCTGGTCTAACTAAAATCCTCTGCTCCAGGGAAGTTCAAAGATGCAGCAGAACGGCTTTTTACATACGTACGCTCCTGTTTCCCTTATTAACTGGCCCTCTGTGAGTTCTGGAAGATCAGATTTAAATTCAATTAAAGATTGCAAAACATTAATGCACCGTAAACAGCCTAAAGTGGCGCCTAAGAACAGCCATCATTCATCAAGAAAAGGAATATGCTTGACAATAATAATAAATTACCTACAAACTCAAACAAGAACCAGCAGAAAGAGCATCCACAGGGTTGATATTCTGACTTGCTGTACGAATGTGTGTTACTGTAGTGCATGTTGTGCAGATACACACAAAAAATTTCAATGCAATTCTTCATATATTTCCCTCTGCCCTGGAAAGGTGAACGATGACTTCTCTGATTTCCTCTGCCAGCTTCAAAGCTCCACCTCTTATTCTGCAGGACCCCGACACTGATCTATACCAAACTACAAGATTAATATAAAGAGCTTTGCAAAAGCAGACGTGTGCGTCTATGACTGCACAGTCGTCCAATGGGGATGCTCTTAAAGCCTGTTTTTATCTAATATGGTTGCCACATACCTGCGTGATATAGAGGCCTTTTTTTGTTTTGCACTGACTGAAGAGTTATCTTATGGTGACATTTAAAAAAAAGCATGAAAGACAAGTTCTAAAGTGACTTTGTCAATGTGAGTATGAATTATAGATAAGAGCGTCGCACAGATCAGCGTCCTGAAGCAAACGTACGGTTGGTACGGCCGCTCTTCCTCGCTGCAAACGAAGAGTTGAACCGAGTATTTAGACAATTTAGCAGCATGAAATATTCAGCCAGGAGGTCTCTGCCGTCCTTTTAACTATTTCATAAACCCTGCGGTGGCTGGAATCCTGCTGCATTCCTCTGGGATCTCCGGGAACTTGTTTGGAACGGGATAAACAAGCCTCTGCGGTGGACAGGGGATATTGAAATGTTTCATATCTTTTTTCGGCTGACAGCGGTTTTATCTGTAATGTTAGGAACGATTTAATGTGTGATCATCTGATATTCTAGCAATTTTACTTTTATTCTTGCAATTAGTTTTCCATGGGTCAAAGATTAAACACATGGCTTGTTGGGCACATCTGGTGTAGTCAGCAAGGGAAATAATCACAGGGAAATGAAATGACACAACGAGGACCTCTCATTTAATCACACACAAAACGTGAATGAGTTTGAAAAACACATATTCTAGAATATGAAAAACTTAATTAAAATATCTATCTATAAAAAACATGAATGCATGTGCATAAAGGGAAATGTCAGTTATTTCATTATTGTTCGTTCTGAAATTAATTAAGGCAAATAAATGAAACAACGCCCTTCATCTAAATGATGCTTTAATGCAACCTCTCCTGTGGTGTGCACCAAGCCTTTCTTGCAAATATTCAGTCTGATTCACAGCCACAGTTGTATTGATCTAATTTAACTTTTCTAAAAGGACATTTATCAATTACCAAGATAGTTGTTGCTTTCCTTGACTTTGAGGGAATAACTGCACATTAAGAAGTATATGTCTCCTCTCAGTATCTTGTATCTCCTGTCCTCTACTTGCTAAAATATGTACTACAGTTCTTTTTCATTTCCCTGGTACTTTTTCTCCCCTTGGCTGGCTGGTTCCCTGGAGAACCGGGAGTTTACTCACGGCTCAGTCGAGCCTGAAGGCGAGTGGTGAGCCAAGCAAAACTAATACAAACATTACAAAAAAAACAAATCCTTGGCCGTTTGGTAGGCTAGCTGACTGGATCCTTCCTGGAAGGGGTAGGTTAGTGTGCAGGACTGTCATGTGTTACTGAACCTCGGCTCAATGACGTCTGCTTGGTTTTTACAGAGGGAGCTACAGTTCAACCCTCCTGTAGATCCTCAAACTACTTTGCCTCCACCACTCTTCGGGGATTCTAGAACATCTGTATTTGCAGGTTAGTTGGCTCTACCATAGGGCTAAGCAGCAGTTGGTCTGCACCAAATGGTCCAGTCGAACCAAATGTGCTTAATTCGTCAATCACACTTGGGTGTATTAAATCAAGCGAGACCACCTCTTTTTAAAAGACTTGGTTCGCATGACTCTCAACTGAAACAAACTTTAGTGCAGGCCCACTGGTGAGAACTCAGGCCTAAAGGTGCATCTTTGGAACAATGCTTTCCCCACATGACCTAATTCCTGCTAATACCTGTCTAAAATGCTGCACTGTTTGCTATGTCAGAAAATAAACATTGATGAATTTTGGTTCATTTGCAAGTGTGAAAGCAGACCATGCTAGGTTCTTTATTCTAGTTAGTGAACATTGTATTGCCTGGTGCAAACTACAGAGGATAACGCTAACACTTTTGGAAAAGAGACATCAGTCTCAATGAGTCTGTTAGCTGGTTAAATAAAGGAGTTGATTGATTGTGTCAAAAGGAAGGTAACCAAGGAGAGCACTAAGTGCAACCCAGTGGAAAATGCAGTGGGTTTAAAACAGTCTTGGTAGTCTAAACTCAACTAAACCATAGATGATTCCCAGAAAAAAAAACAGAACAGTTATGATTTATTTAAAGTAAAACTTGATGGCAAGAGACCCAGTACATTTTAACTCTAGTTTCTGTGTAGCCTGCGAAGCAAGCATTGTTAACTGTAAGTAGACACCTGAAGGCATCGCCACAGGTCTTTCTGTAGTAGATCATCTTCTAGTGGTTCTAATGAAGAAGCCTCCATTCACTGTCAACATGTGTTCTGCTTCACCTGGTTGACGTGTGGACACAGCTGCATGGTTTATCCTCCAGAGCTTTGCTCCTTCCACACTGATTACAGCAGAACAGGAAAGGAGAGGGGGCTGCAGCTCTGTGGAAATGCTACTCTTCATTTCTGTCTTTGTCCTTCTTTTTCCAGGCCACCTGCCATGTCTTGTTTTTTACTGTTCACTCACCAATCTACATTTTAAAATATGATAATGTATTGAAGCAATTTGGGTGTGGCAGGTAATGGGCCAGTAACAAATCATTCCAAGGTCCAAGGTCGCATCTCTGTTAGGTTTCTGAAAGAAAAACAACTTGACAAATAACTGGTGTTTGAAGGAATTTCTTTTGAGAGAATACCACAACAACAACAACCTTCCTTATTTGCATTTGGAATGAAAATTTGTCCAAAAAAAACAAAAAATCTTTACAATTTGTGCTTTTTTGGGAAGCAAAGATAAGGGATGCACTCTGTATAATGTTGCCCCCCCCCCGCCCACTGACTATACACACACCTTCTAGCAACATCAATCCTCCATGTATAGGCCTCCCTTGACTGCACACATCAATTTGCCAGACAGGCCCTGCTTTCATTGAAAATCTAAATGTGCTTTTTCATTAAAGCTCATGACAGAACCAAACATGGCACCTCGAGCAATCAATCACGGCCCGCGTCACTCGGCTCCATCAGAAAATCAAGTGGCATTCCAGTCCCACGGTGCGTGCCGTGTAAACATCCGCATCAGCACATGTTCTGTTGTCTTGAAATATGACTAAATATTCGATATGAATCCATCAGTCTCCGAGAGCTGCAGGACGAAACGCTGCTCGATGCTCATTGTTACTGCCTCGCCACAGACTCGAATATCACTGCTTGACCATCATGACTGAAGTGTGTGCTGCCTCTGGCATTTACATGGGGATGACTTGAAGGGTCATTTATGAGACAGGGTGGCAGCGGTTTACCTGTGCTGTCACCTCATTTATTTAAGAAAACGTCAGAAAGTGACATCTTCCAATGAGATTTGAAGTTGGGCATTAAATCTTCCTTTGTACTTGCACCATTGGTTTCTAGAACAACTATATTATCATAATTGTAGGTGATAGATTTGTATAAAAGAAATGGGTGATGTATAACACACTAGGGTTGGGTGATGTCCCCTTAATTGGCAGATTATGATGTTTGTAATGAATCATTATGACGGACGATGATATCAGGAGGGGGTGTGTGCTAAGAGTTCTGATTGGTGTTAGCACCAACCATGCTATCGCTTATATTCTCTGAAACAATCATTGTCGTGGATGACAGAATTCTGCACAGTTCATTTAACTTTGAGCAACTTTTTATCAATAAATCATACCTTTTTAAATGTTTTGAGCCTCAATGCCTTCACTGTGATCATAGCCCTTATATCCCCAAGGATAGATCCAATATTGACCATTACTGTCCACATTTTATCAATGATTGATCATATAAATTGCAGCTAGCATTGACGCTAGTGGACATATTTGTTTCCTCATAATGCTTTTCTATTTGAGAGAATCTTTTGACCAATTGGAGGCTGATCCAATCGGAAATAACTCTTCTTCTCTTTTACTTTCTACTGAACCCTGATTACACAGCAGTTATTTTAGAGAGTGCCCTACAACAAAAGGTCAGTATGTGTTTTTTCATGATGGACCTTCTATTGTCCTGTTGGGTCATCCATCACGATAGAAGATGATATCGTCCATCAGAATAACCTTTTAACCATCAATGATATATATAACATGGTCACAAGCTGAGTTAGACAGCCCAAGTTTGGTAGGAAGAAAAAGAAAAAATAGCCCAACACATCCATCCAATGATTCAATTTGTATTTCCACTTAAATATGGTGTTTAGTGCAGCATTGATTCGAAAGAAGCGGCTAAATGTTGCAGCCACATTATCCCCTAAAACAGGTAGCCCGTCCTCACGGCGCCGCTACATCTCCGTCCAAAACCAGCGGAGGCCGAAGCGCGTGTTTCCAATGAAGCCGTGCACAGATGGCGGGTGTCATTTGCCGTGTTCGCTCTACGCCACCAAATGGGCCGGCTGCATCTGGCGGCGCCTTGTATACCTGTCAGTCAGCAGCAGCGCGGCGACATAAGAGCATCCTTTAGCCTCGCAGTGTCTTTTAAACGTCCCACTGGGAAGACAAAGACATAAAGCAGACGCTAAGCAGGAGGTCAAAACATGGCGGGGTCAGCTGGCACAGCCGGGGACGGAAGTCAAGCCCAACAAATATGAAGCGGTACTATGACAGCTTTATCATTTATCTTTAATGTTTGCTACTAGATTAAATACAACAGTGGAAAAATCCAACATATTTTATTACTGTGTATTTAAGACTGTTGGGTGATTTTAATAGTTCACTAAGCTCTGTACCTTTAGTGACTGCAACAAAGAACATTAAAAAAACAAATAGAATTACACTGATGTATTAATAATATGGGCTTTGGGCTAAAGATGGATATCTTAAACCAGCAGTGTGGAGTGTTGATATAAATAAATGTTTGATCCATTGAAGTCAGCACTGGTAAAGCCCAATTTGGATTATTTCTGAAATCCATTTTTTTTTATTTTCTAATTAAATATGACTTATATGTGATATATATACACCTACAATATGGTGATTTTTAAAGTTGCTGTCCTTTTGGAGCCAGCACATGTACAACATCTTAGTTTAGGATTGAGATTAAGTAAAGTTTCTTCCTGTTTAGACCTACTTCAGCGTAGAGTAGGGACGTTTGTCGCTTGTGGATGACGTGTAGGTCGAATCTGTATCGTTCAGGATGTTATTAAAGATCAAACACAGGTCGCATAAGAGTGAAAAAAATCAGGTTTGGGTCACTTCAGGCTGCAGACTGAATGTAACCTGAGCTATAGAATTCCTCTAGGTTAGAATCCCAGAGCTCTTCTACACTCAAAGTGTCAAAATAGATTCAGTGTTGTAGATTTTCGTTTGGTTGACATCCCATATCACTGGTTGTGAGACACGTAACAAAGGCTTAATTAGTGAACACATCATGTTTAGTTACCGAGTCACTGTGACGACATGCCTGTAATGCACTGTACGCTTAAATGACATTCACGCGGATTGTGGAAAACAACATTATGCCAAATAATTGACGGAACGTCCTTGTCACTTGGGTTTAGACATGCCTAATTACATGCCTTCCCCGGTGAGCATATGGCACATAACAGTCCAAAAAATTGCTTTTCCTCCACAGAGTGGCACACTTGATGATGGAGGAGGCATTAAGTCGAGCCGCGATTTACGGGCTCTGCAGAAAATCACGTATGAAGGACGACCCGTTGGTCTTTCATGCAACGTCTGAATAAAAACGGTTAAAGTTACAAATACATGCAAGGAAATATATAACTCATGCAGTTGTTGTTCCATAACTAAAGCCTCCAGCAGTCTTTATTTAAGACACAGAGGAATAAGGTCATGGATCTGTTGATCAAGGAAAAAAAAACATTAAAATTTCAACAGGACAACAATAAATCATTTGAATACATTTATAAAACATTCCACAAACTGTTTTTAGTTTGTCATTATGAAGTATTGTGTGAATATTAAAATAAATAAGAATTGAATTATTTACGATGAGCCTAAAACATACAAATGTAGGGTTTCAAGATTTTCTGCAGGATCTTTTTCAGGATGTATTAACACTAATGTGAATACAGGAAGCCGCCATTACACGCTATAGCAGCAGGATTTGTACGTTCAGCCTCTACTTTCATCGCACAAACCTGCAGCGTTTCTGAAAGCAACACACTCGTCCCCTGTAATTGATTGTATTATGTCCTTTACACCTCCCATGAGAAAGCTCCTATGCACTTCAATATGTCACCGTATTGTGCCAGATGTCTCCTGACTGACAAGGTGTAAATACTCGAGCAAACCCGCAGAGACTCTGTGGAAAATGGCAAATGTAAATGGGTGAAACCGACAAATAATAGCGCGGCACCCAGAAATATTTAACGGAGCTCTGCTGTTGGCCATTAGAGGCAGTGATGCCCATTATACTCACAATATGAGGCACGCTGATGACTGCTGCTGTATATTTGGTAATTTAGCACTAGGAATAAAAATGTTAAGTTTGTCCTAAGGATGGTGCTTGAGGAAAGGTCACTGGATCATTAAAATCAACAGGTTTTATCTTCTGGGGATCATTATTGCGCCGTGAAAATATCACGGTCATCTGAATCTTTGATTACGAGTTTGACCCGATTGTGGCGCTGGAAGAGAGCTGGTAGCAAAATATAAAAAGTTAATGCCCCGGGGAGTGGTAATATACTCAGTAAATAGCAGAGAGGGCTGCCATTATACTTTGGAATTAAGCTGATGTTTTACCAGCCAATATCGGTGCTGGGAAGAATTAATTTAAGTTGTCAAGATATAGATTTCGACCCCTCAGCTTTATTTAGTGACCCCTATGTTGAGACCCACCACCCTAACCTAAACAGGAACATGCAGACAAACACACAGATGCTCCATATCTATAATCTAATGTCCTAATAGTCAGAAACCAGTACTGCTCAGCTCGTATTTCTTATGTGATTTCTCATGCAGGACTTGGTTTGGTGATACTTTTACCTCAGTAAATGATCCACCACCGTGCAGAACTGACCAACTTCATAATGCCAGAAGCGTCAAAAGGAGAAAAAAATTTGAAAAACTAAACAAAGGCAATGTTTGACATGAGGAATTTCTGTGTGTGAATGCAGACGTTCGCTCATCTAAAAGCTATTTAAGATAGCGCTATCTGTCTGAACTGAACTCCCACTTCATGCTCGTCCCTCTTCGAGTCGAAACGCGTTTTAAATGGGAACCGACAGGCCGCCTAAACACACGGTACCATTAGAGACGCAGGGTAAAAACGCAGGGTGCAGGGAGGCGTTCTCAAAGCAACTCCCCGGACTTTCATCTCCTGCAGCCCCACGCGAGGCTGTCAGCTGAGAGGGATCCAGGTCTTGAAGTGTCTCTGCAGGTGGTTGCACACACAGCAGGTACCCAGACTCTTAGAGGTTTTATGCAGTTTTCAGGTCCAACAAAAAGATATCGTTGGGGGGTCGCAGCACGGTGGAATATTTACTCAGAAAGAACAGTGCTAACAGGGGGTAAGACTCATTTATGAGATAGTAGAAGTAAATAATGAGTTGTTTAAAGGTGATGCATACACGACTGATCAAAATCTGTGGTCACTTAGAAATATTCTTCTGCTAAAATATACTCTCTGCATTGTTAATGTGATAAACGACTATTTTAGGTGCAATTGCACTATGCAATATCCACATAGGTGTATAGAGGCCCATTTCTCCAGTGTTCTAATGGTACATTGTGTTTGTTAATTGCATTAGAAGTTTGCATAGAGCATTATTTGACTAAAGCATGCATCATTTTGCAACTCATCTGATGAATAAAAGTGTGACCTTTCTTTGGGTGACCTGGAACCTTTGTACATTTATCATTTTACCTATGTGTTTATTTAATAACTTATGCATTAATAGATAAGATAAGATAAGATAAGATAAGACTTTATTGATCCCACAACGGGGAAATTTGTCTGTTATTGCAGTGTACAGAGTAAAGAAAGAAAATAAAAGCTAAAGAAGATAAAAGCTATAAAAAATAAAATACACACAACACTATGCACAAAATTCATAGAATTGGTTGATGATAAGCATACACAGTATGCATTATGGACTTAGAATAGAGAAAAAATACTAATAAATAGCAATAAAAAAGAAATAAAAAAAAAAGAAAAAAGTATGCATAAGCAAAGCATATATACATACATACATGCACGTACACACATATTTACATATTTGCATATAAATACGCACATACACACATGTACACATACACAGCTAATGCATACTTAAGGTGCAGGATGTGTGTGTAGAGAAAAGTGACGAGTGGAGGAAAAGTGACTACAGTAGATTCATGTTTATGTTATGTTATATATTAGCTTTATTATTAGCTTTAAAATGCAAACTAAACTTCATTGTTAAGTTCTGCAAACTGTAACGGAGAAATCTGGATGGTTTTGCCATGCAGTTGAGTTGCAGTTTAATGAAATAGATCAATATTAAGGAAAATAAAGTGCGCCTTCTCTCCAGGAGTGAGATAAGGAGATAGAGATCAGTGTCGCGCCCGTGCTGTTTGACACGCCGGGTAATGTGCTCCTTTGCTTTCCCCTCGCCGAGAGTTATGCAAAGATCGATGCCAGTCAGTAAGTCTCTGTTCAATGAAGCCGGAGCCAACAGCAGTTATCTCAGATTAGCATGGAGACTGGAAGCTGTGAGAATCAGGCCCTGGACCTGTCCAGAGGTCACAACCAAAGGTCACTAATTAGCATGCAGGAAATCATTGAATCATTGAGAGAAACCGAATAAGTCAATGGCTGCCCCCCAAAAGTTGCACAGTTTTCTTTCTACGTGTGAAAACCTCCTTCTGCATGATTCTGCACCGTGAAGCTCAAACATTCAACCGTAGAAATAAGAGGAAGAATTGTTTGAGTTTGAGAGGTGTGGCCGTTCTACTCGTGTCTGAAGTTAAATTCCTGTTCCACAGAAGTGGCCGTTGTTGCGTAAAGATCTTTGCAGGGGTGTGATGATTGGAAAAGGCCAGCGGGGAAACATGCACTTCTGAGCATCTGCCGGATGACGCTGTGTTTTCTGAAATGTCTGGTCACCAATTGATTTGCCATTTACAGGTGACATTTTAAACCACTCTTTTATATCTTGTTCCGGTTTCCAACCTACAACATGAGTGCAAGCGCTTAACCACTTAACCTGTTAGAGTCCAAAGAACCCTGATGCATGGAGTGTATTGACTTTTATTCATATATTGCATGAAAAAAACCTTTTCTAACACAATGTTACTGTTACAGCATCAATATATATCATCAATACCCACATCATCAATACAATGAGATAATAACTTACTGTAATATCAATGTCTTTATTTAATTGGGTCCTTTATAACCCCCTTTTTTAAATGTTCTGTAATGATCCTTTTTGCAATTTATAGTATTTTATGGGCGAATAATTGATCTTTGAATTCTTATTGTATTAATTGTTAAACTTTGCATTGCAGATAATATAGCTTATTTCATTATTTTTAATTTTTTTTCTGATGTGGGTCAGTTTGGTCTTATTTTAAGTTATAATATATATATATATATCTATATATATATAAATATATATGTATTAAGTCCAAAACCTCCAAAAAGTCCATTTATTGTCATTTATTGCAGAAAAAAACGAAATAATAGGCCTGGAGCTTATGTATCTATGACAAGGAAGATGGTTTACCTTTAACCCATAGCACAAGATTCTTTTACATTTTATTTATATATATATATATATATATATATATATATATATATATATATATATATATATGTTGTGATTGGTTGACCAGACACATCAGAGTTAACACGGCCACTGAAGGAAAATTCTGCATCCTGCATCCTTTTGTGCTCTAACCCAAAGACAAATGTTCCCGTCCAGAGTTTTCAGAGAAGCAATCAGACGCTGCAACAGCCAGGTAAAACGGCAGAATGCTTATCAAGTGAATTACGCCACAACGCCGCATCAGCTGTTCTGTATCTGCCGCCGTGACGCCATAAAACATCATTATCGCCGAAACAGTGTTGGAAAGCACAGAGTGCTGTAGATGCGGTGCCAGATTAGAAAAAAAAAAAAAAAAAAAGAGAACGAGCCGACGGATCGTTTCTGGATTCACACGGACAAACAACATATTGGGCCATTTAATCTGGAGGAATTGTTTGGTTTGTGGAGCCAAGAGGGTCCGTTTCTCTGGGAAAACTTCAGCGGAACTAAAGTTATGTCGCTGACTGGTCAAAAACGAACCCCATGGAGGCGAGAACTCACTTCAATCCCTCTGTAAATAAGCTCCGGGTGTCACTACCATTCATATTAGGATGAGGGAAGGAAAACGTATTGATGGTGAAAACAGAGTGATGTAGTCACTGCATGTGTGGTGGAGCGGGAGATGCAATCAAGAGAGAATGTGAGAAACAAAGCTAGAAGAAAAAAATCTTAATGCTGTTGGGTTTCCTTGCAGTCACATTCTGCAGCAAAATAAACATCTGTAAACCTCTCAGCACGTTTCTACCTTTTATATGTCAGCGAGGGTGCCCCCAGGTTCCAAATAAATGCAGCGAAAGGGGCCTCCTGGGGGGTCTGAGTGGATAGAGGCCTTTAAGGAGGCCGAACCATGGCCTAGTGGGTACAGGTCTGTCATAGGTAACGCACCAGGGGGGGTCATTCACAGCAATGCTTGAGTCGTTGGTTTCTGTGCACAAATACCACAGTAATTACGGTCTTGAAAGTTGTTTCGCATCAATTGAAGCATTGCAGGAGCAAGACAAAACTTTGGTTTGATGGACAGCTGTGTGACCCAATGGGAATTCCCCATGACCAGACCATCCAAATGTGATAGCCAATAGACAGGGATGTATTTAACAAATAAAACTGATAAATGGGGGGGCGCGTCATATGAATGGTTATTATCCAACAAACAATCCACTATACTTATGTCCATATTGGACAATTCTGCACTTCACAGTTTATAAAAAAGATGCACAGGAGTAAATAACATTTGCATTTTTATTAACTTAAAAACCCATCTGTTTGCCAAATATTTTATAGTTCGAAAACTGCCACTGACGAGAGTTTGGACACTTTCCCATCCCATTCAATGAGGAACGTTTGTCGGACACACTTTGGGATTTGTGTGGTGGTGGATGAATGAAGAAGAGGAAGCCTGAGTGTCTGCAATAATTAGGAATGGAAGCTGTTAGAATTTATTTTATTATGTCAAGTGGTTGCACAAATGTATTAATCTAATGGTAGTTGCATTAATTATCTTGATTAGAATATAACTATTTTTTTTATATAAATACATTATTTTTGGTATACTACAATTAATTATATAAATTCAGTCAATCTAAAAGTTGGACTCCTATTACATAATACTACTACATATTTATTTTAATCCTGATCTAAAATAAACTTTTAGCCTTGTTTTATTTATTTATTTTTTGTATTTAAACCTCCAATATAATCAGTTTTCTTTTTCCATTAACAACTGGCCATTTTATGGATTTTATGGTTTACTGAACATCCTGCTAAGGACCGCCGTTGAAAATCCTCCTGCTCGCTAACGCCGGCACTTTCACAGCAGCCCTGATTAATGTGCGTCGTCTTTTTAAATAAATAAGTGAGAGAAAAGAAACTGTCAAGAAGAAGTGAAGCTAATCTTTCAGCAGAGAGACGGGACGCTCGCTGGCAGCGAAGCGGAGCGTCAGCCGCAGCGTGGCGTCGCCCGGCGGGAACGGGGGGGGGGGGGAAGCCGGGACAGATGGAGGCGCTCCCATGTCTTTTTCTCCAGCTTCTCCCACTGTTCGGCATGTGGACCCCCCCCACAACCCCCCACAACCGCCCACCGCCCCCCCCGTTCATATCTGCCGTTACTCACGTCCAGGTTTCTCAACACTCCTCACCTCCGATCCGCTGGTGCTCGCTGCATCGAGAGGATCAACCACGCAACAACACGAGAGATAATAACCAAAAAACGAGAAATAAAAAACACAGCAGCCCCCGGGTCAGAGCGATGAACAGGCCGCACTGTGGTTACGTGAATGGTTTTCTGTTTGTTTGCGAACACATGCACGTCAGAAATGGAATTATAATAACGCAGAACGCGGATAAAACCGAACCAGAGCAAGAAGAAAAGTTTATTGGAGGAACAATGGCATTTATCTGAACACCAGCGCCGTGAATGCAAATGTGCTTTCGACGCAAAGCCGCGTCGCGTGTGTCTTGTGTGTAAGCGAAACCCTCTGATGTTTCGGGGGTTTAACGCTCGTGCTCTTATCAAAGCGTCTCTCTGTGTTTATTCCGTTGTTGTGAATGTCACTCGCTCTCTGTGTTTTGCGAGAGAGAGCGAGCGTGGACTTTATTGTCTCCAAATAACATGCTACAATGCCCAAGACAATTGAGTGATAAGACGATACAGCGGGAGCTTTGCAGAAAGCGCGGAGCCGGTTGCTGTGTACTTGACAAAATAATCACTGGATAAGCAAATTAATTAAATGTTACAATGCCTTTCCTGAGATGTGCACTGTATTCTCAGGATTACAGGACAGTATTTTCATAGTTAATATGCAAAAATAATAATAGGCTAATCAAATAAGGCTTAAGATTGTCACATTAAACATACAGTGTGTAGGATTCTGTGTCACTCTGGTGGACAAGACTTATCAGAAATGGAATAATTAATGTTTGTTTGGATGTTTTAATTACTGCTAGTGCCTGCAGGAAGTATGCCTTTCTATACAATTACAGGAGAGTGCTGACACTTGAAAGCAGATGAGAACAGCATGGTGAAACGCAGAAATGATGAATGAGCCAAGGCTACAATTTATGTTCAAAGTGTAGATTTTTATCTACATATTATTTTTTTATATATTATGTTGATAGACCAAGCAAAACGTTGGCTGCATGATCGGTGCAGGAAGAAAAGGGACAATGTTGCTTTGGAATGCAATGAAAGTGCTGGAAAGCAACATGAGGAGGAGCTGTGATATGGAGCTTTACACTGGAACTAAAGCGCTGCTGCAGATAAGTGATACATAAGTGTATGGGGTTTTAACTTTTCAGAATGATAAAATTATTTTAAATATTTATCAAAAAAGGTTTGCTTAATAGCAATTAAACAGTAGTACTAGGAAATTGTGTTTCAATCATTCTGCACATGCATGTTTCTTTTTTTATGTATTGTTTGCATCTTAAGCAGCAACCATGGGATTTCCTCCGTACTCAGGTACTCGAGTATCTGCAACATTCACAGGCGGACAAATCTTCAAACTCAACACTGGCTGGACAGATATTTTTCTTGCTTTCAGCCCAGTTTAACAGCTACTACAATACCCTGCATTTACTGCAAAGGCCAGAGTCTGAGACGTCATGCAAGACAGCGGTATTATAGCGAACGTACAGCTGCACGGCGGCACAATGCGAGCTTTAGCAGCACCGAGCGATGCGAGTTCACAGGCAGCAGCGTCAGATCTGCATAAATCAACCGTGATGGAATTTAATATCTCACCTGCAATTCATGTGTGTCAGCACCGACATTATTTCACTGCAGCCCAGTGATTTTATGAAGTGCCATTTCCATGGGATGCGTGGACGGGCTGTCGTCATGGTGATGCGACACCTTGACGACAGCTTGTTTTCTGACTGACAGGGTGAAATCACTCCATCAGAGCCTGTAGGACTAATACAGTCAGAGGGACAAAACATTGTGAACGTGCACCAAAGTAATTTGGATTTCCCCTTTGGGAACCTATAAATATCTGTAAAAACAGATATTTTTGCTGAGATATATTAGTCTGGGCAGATTGATCCTATATATCACAACTGAATCCAATATGGAAATAAAGTGCTTGGTTTTAATCTCTAAATTCAGACACTATCATGAGTTTCATTTTTTGGAACTGAATGCCCTCCCAATAACATTTGAAGACATACAGAATCTTTAACGCCTGCTGTGTGTGGACGTTGATTGACAGCTGTGATTGACAGCTGGCTCGCTGCCCTGTTCCATCTAAGGTTATCGAGAAGTCCAGTTTGACTATTTTAGCCTGTTCTCCTGAATCATTCAGACAAACTCTGATGATTCCACTTGAGAAAAAAACAAAAACAAATCATGCAAATTCTGCAGAATAAAAGGTAAAACTGGCATAATTAAGTCTATACACTGCTTGCAGATATGGGTTGCAAAATGTTTGTTTTAAGACCAAACAAAGCTCCACCACTGCATTCGTAATCACAAAATCTCCAACGACGCTCTATATTCTGTCCTAAAAACACGGTTAATATACATCATCCCATTTCCTGTTAATATATTTTGCACAACCTGTACAGCAGGCCGTAAACACTGTGCAGGCGCTGGCACGCCGTGTGTATTGGCAGCCGCTCGCGAAGCGGGTTGATGATAAAAGCTTCGGGCCGTGCCAGAACGGCACCCTGGTTGATCCTCCAGTTTAATCCTGCAGCACCACAATCACTATTTAAACCCAGCGATTCTCAGCACACAGCGTACACATTCATACAGTCAGAAAAGGTGGAAAACCGTTTTTAGCAGGATTTATCAGACTGGTCGCAACAGTAAGATAGCAGAAGTTTTTAAAAAGTGTTGTTCATATCTACAGCGTGACAGATTCTGATGTTTGCGAAAATGTGTTAATCAGATTTTACTGTGAACTTCCACGTTTTGGCAGACAAATAGCTAAAAGTGTAATTACGGAACATGGGTAAATAAATATGACCTGTGATTCTCTGCTCATTTCAGCAAGAATAATGAGCAAGAGCCTCGCTGTGAGGAGGCAATCAGGTGTATTTAATAACAACGTGTTTCATTACAGTGGGTTAAAATGACGACAATATTTTTTATTTATTTTTTTCTGACACGCCAAAACGCGAGTGATTGAATACATTGCATCGGCAACTGATGAATATCTGGTGGCGGATCCCTCCGAGTGGAAATATGATTGTAATCAGCGGCACCTCGGAGCGGTCCGTGCACCTTCACGTCGTCACGGCGACAGCCCGGGACCGAAATTGTCTCGGTGTGGTGTGAGCTAACCTGAGGCGGCCAGATGGTTATCTGAAACAAACCATCTGGGATGTCGGCCTCAGGAACCGTTTGGGGAAAAGGGCAGACACTTGAACACACACACACACACACACACACACACACAAAAAACGTACTTGGCCGTTGATTGGATGAACCATCTGTCTGTCCAGGTGAGACGACGTCCCCTGATTTGGAGATCATTGGAGACGCTGATTGATTGGAACCACCGGTGGTTTGGACACAAACGGATGATTAAAACCTCCCTCGAACGGACGTGACCTGGCAGATTCAGCCGCCTCGTATGTTCGGCTGTGTCTGAAGTCTGGAAGCCTTGTGCTTGGACACAGGAGAGTTGCCTTTATAAAGTTGTGCATAAGTAAAAGAGTTGAACTTTTAGCTGAAGGAATCTGCCGTTACACTAAAGCACAAACTTAACCTATGACCTAGGTAACCTGAAAAAATTCAAAACCCCCTGATACAGCAACAGCATTGAGATTTATTCATATATTGCATGAGAAAACAGCTACACTGAATAACGCTGAATAAACAGTAAACATATTTTTTATCTGCAGTAAAACCCAATGTTCCTGTTACAGCATCAATATATATCATCAATATCCACATCATCAATACAATAAGAAAATAGTTTAATATAATATCAGTAGTAGCTGCAACTAACCACTATTTAGAGATTTGATTTAGATTGGAGCTGTTTGTAGAATAATCTTCTTTTGTGCAACTTTTTTATAACATCATACAGAATATATTGTTCATGTTCTGTAATGATTGATTTGAAAGTGTGATTTATATGATTTTAGGGAAAAATAATTGACCTTTGAACCCTTATCTTAATAATCATTGAACTTGGTATTGCAGATAATTCCTTGTATTTCTTTTTTCCCCCTAATTTGGCTCAGTTTTGTTTAATTTGTTTAAATGAAATAATTCTTTTTGTAGTGAAACTCATTTTTTTGCAATCTAACTAATTTTTCTCACAGCATATTGATTGTTTCTGATACTTTTGGTTATGTCACATTCTTCTAATACCAGATTAAATTACTATAACCTTTGTGGATGTAGAGATTCGCCAGATTTATCATACTTCCTTTTAATTATTATTATTTATTAAGTGATTAAACTGGGTATGCAGGGATATTTCTACAGAATGCAGTAGCCTCTTTTATCAAGTTTTGATATTTACAAAATAAAAGCACGTGTTTAAGGATGACTCCCAGATGAAATGTTTGCAATCACAATCGTAACGACGCTGTTGTTGTGTCGCTGCGGTGGAGAACCCAGCTCTGTTCTCTGACTCATGTATCTCAGATTTCTTATTTATATATTTATATATGGCATAAAATTCATAAAATAAAAAAAGATAATTAAAAAAAACACCCACACACACTAATAGTAAAAAAGGAAATGAAGACATGATCAAAAAAGTGACTTCTAGTAGTTGTAAAAGTAATTACCCAGCAAACACTGAAATCTCCTGAACAGGTAAAAATATCGTAGCAATTGGTCTAATATTAGGTAGAATTATCTATTAAGGTAAAATAATTTATCTTATTGCATTTTCTTTCTTAATTTTGGTTAAATAATCTTTTTTTTCTTTGAAGAAAAGGACCAAATGGACCCATATGAGAATTAAAAACATGTCTGCCAGTGGTATGAGATAATTGTACTCAATATTGGACTAAGCGTCACCTGTTCCACAGGTGTTTTTCACAGTTTTCATTCAGTGACGAAGGCAGACGTTCAGCGTGTTAACATAAAATGCCCCCCAGGGAGAAACAAGCTAGCTTCCACTGCTGGACGTGTGATTGTTAGATTCAGATTCAGATGTGCTACGACGTGCTTTGACAGCCACAGAGACGGAGACGTGACTGAAATGGATGTAGTTGAGGGACGGGGGGTTGAGAGCCGGAGTCGGGAACCAGGCGAGGCGTCCAGGAAACGGGTTAGAGGGGAAACACGAAAACAAGATGCTGAATAAGGGGAAATAAAAGACACACAGAATGGGCTCTGCTCCAGGTCACACACATTCTCCCCCCCCCCCCCCCCACCCCCCCCCCCCCCCCCCACACACACACACACACACACACACACACACACACACACACACAGAGGGAGACACTCAGGGAACGGACAGGTTAGACAGCGACAGCGCTGCATGTCACATGATGTCCCAGGGGCAGATGTCACGTTGTCACTGTGCCGTTAGTCCGACACAGCACCTTCTGTCACTGGAGAACCATTTTTTTTTTTATTTATTTATTTATTTATTTTTATTGCAATGCAAATACAGACAGTTTCCAACTTGCAAACTCAATAGGTTCCGACAAGCTGTTCGTAAGCTGAATTTCATATAAGTCGTTCTATGTTAAATGTCAATCTACTACTGTAGTGCCTCTAGGAAGTTTGTATTCCTATAGAAAAGTAGAAGTTTAGGTCAATGTTTCATGTTTAAACGAGGGTGTGTTTTACTGTTCTATAGTCTTACTTAAATTATACATTAGGTAAGACATGAACATACAGTTATTGTAAGAAAAAGGCCACAATTTATTTAGAAAGTGAGTAGGTAGTCTACATATATTTTAGATTGTGGTTAAGCCCAGTAAAACCAGACTCACTACCTGGAGCTACCTAGTTTAAACGAGTTTAGTCCAGGATTCTCTTCTGTTAGGTGATAGTGCTGGGATTTCCTGAGGGTCTACAGTAGCCTGTGTTATCATTAGGAATAAAGTAGCAGCTAAACCAGCTAATATTAGCATGTGGTGTTTGAGAAAAGTTACAATACTTGGGCAATACTGGGACAACGGAGCTTTGAAATGTAATGATAGTGCTGGGAAGCAACATAGGGAGGAGCTGAGATACGAAACTTTACACTGTAATGAAAGTGCTTATTTAGGATAGTGCTGATTATATCTAAGCTTTAATGATAATAAAAATGTTTCTGTTGAAGTATCTATCCAAAAAACTCCATTAAAAGGATGTACACCATTGTGCCATGGACACACCATATCCAAAAGGTGAGGTTGATCTGTCAAAAAGTCAGAGAGATACACAAGGCACAGACACACAGATGTTCCTTCCTCTTTTGGACAAATAATTGTTCCAATTGTTGACTGATTCATACTATGGGCACATGTCGCATTAGCCATCTTCTCACCACTGTCCTTTCTGAACTTTTTGTCTGAACTGTTTCAGCAGAAATTGCTTGGCGATCACTAACCTTACGCTTTCTCGCCACTAGCACTAGCACTGGCCTTTGCTTCATCAGCCACGATAAATAAGGTCAAATTGCACATAAACTATCCAAAGGGAAGAAGCCTGCGGTGCTCACAGAGACAACTGCAAGAAGGAACTGGGCTAGTCAAGGGAGACCAGTGTTGGACATGACGTATGGAGCTGATACAAACTTAATACAGCAATTTATGATTGTTCATATCTAGTCAAGTCCATGAGCCAGATGTCTGTATCTTTGGGAACTGCTGTACACTGATTGTTTCACCATCAATACACATCTCAGGGAGGCAGAAGGGTTCCAATGGTGATGCTTCAGAACCTACTGGTGTAACCAGGACATACATGCAGTCCGCGTTGTGTCTCTTCATAAAGCAAACGTGTGCATTAAAAAGCTATCCCGGCCCTGCAGAATCCAGATGGTCTCTTATTGTATGTTCGGAATTGTTAGGTTTAAATAGTGATTGCTGTTTTTCTACCCATAGTGCAGGATTAAACTATAGGATCAACCAGGGTGCCATCTTGGCACAGCCTGAGGCTATTATCATTGCGCCACTCGTCCCGCTCCATCAGTGTCTGCCAATTCTCACGCTGTGCCAGCGGCTGCAGAGCTTTTATGGCCTGCTAAACAGGTTGTGGAAAATATAGTAACAGGAAACAGGGATGATGCTCATTAACCAAGTTTTCTGTATGGAAAATGGAGCGTAGTTCCATTTTTTTCCATTATGCATGCCGGGGTAATGTCACTTGGTTTCCAGAAACAGGCATTTTAACCCATATACCCAAGCCGTGAATAGACTTGAATGTTCCCTGTTATTTTGCAGAAAGTATATTTTAGTTAAATGACGCTTTAATATATGTTATTATTGGATTCAGGCTGGAGTGAAGGCCACAAATGCAGTTACAGTTTCATTTATTAGGCATTAAACATTTTAAAGAGGCTATATTCCAAATATTCCAAAACAAATATTGGATTGTTAGAGGAATCCAAATTACTTTGATGCATCTCCTTGTCTGGTGCAGGAGTGGACTAGCAACATAACATATTGTTGCATATATAGTCCAACTTTAACATATGCAAATACATATACTCATGCATTATGCAATATATTTGCCTCCTTTTTCTTCTTTCTTGTTCAGAGCCATGTTCACCTGTCTGTTTAGACTGTAGAGTTAGTGTTTAACAAATCATTTTTTTATTGCTTGGGCTGGCTATCAAATATTATGTGGCTTACGGGCCGTAATGCGAAAAAGAATGATGAACAGTCTAAAAAGAAAATGATAAAATTTACATTTTTATTTTACCCGTTTACAGTGTAATATGATGACTTTAGCACAGCAGTCTACAAATGTTTGTACACCGGGTCTGACTAAATAAATCAGTCAGTGCTGCTGCAGCAGGACTCCAGCGTTCAAACCCCAGTGCCAACCAAAGAAAAAAGATGTTCTATCCATGTTTCTGCTACGAGTGCTGCATACTTTCAGCTTCAGTTGAGACGGCGACTGCTAAGCCGCCGTGAACGATGTGTCCGACCCCCTACCACGGTGGACACGGGAGTTCTTTGAGCACCAGCATCCTATCGCACAGCGATTCTCCACAGAGAGACACAGGAAATCACTCCTGCCTGTGGCCATCAAACTGTTTAACTGTCAGACCTGATGAGTCAGTGCGATGGACCCTAGACTCACTCCTGTGAAGCTTTTTCCTTCTGTGTCAGGCCCAGATTTCCTGAGGGTCTGTGAATGCATCTTGGATGAAAATGGCTAAACCGGCTAATGATAATAACAATGTTTTGAATATCCATCAAAAGAAAAACCCTCAAATAATGATGCACACAATTGTTCGAGCCCAGATTCTGTTCTGATAGGTGATAGTGCTGGGATTTCCCGAGGGTCTGTGAATGCATCTTGGACGAAAATGGCTAAACAAGCTAATAATAATAACAACGTCTTGAATATTTATCAAAAGAAAAACCCTCTAATGATGCACACAATTGTTCAAGCCCAGATTCTGTTCTGATAGGTGATATAGCTGGGATTTCCTGAGGGTCTGTGAATGCATCTTGGAAGAAAATGGCTGAACCAGCTAATGTTAATAACAATGTGTTGAATATCCATCAAAAGAAAAACCCTCAAATAATGATGCACACAATCGTTCCAGCCCAGATTCTGTTCTTTTAGGTGATAGTGCTGGGATTTTCTGAGGGTCTGTGAATGCATCTTGGATGAAAATGGCTAAACCGGCTAATGTTAATAACAATGTTTTGAATATCTATCAAAAGAAAAACCCTCAAATAATGATGCACACAATCGTTCCAGCCTAGATTCTGTTCTTTTAGGTCAGGGGTGTCCAAACTTTTTGCAAAGGGGGCCAGATTTGGTGTGTTAAAAATGTAGGGGGGCCAACCTTGGGGGACGTTCTTTACATATAACAGCAATTAATTTAAATACATTTCAGAGAGCCGTTCTGTGTTTCACGTTTGCTTTTTATCTTAATTTCAGCTATCTTAAGCATATGTTTTGGTTCATTTGAAACACGCATATCAAAATTCAATTGACATTGAAAATTGAAATTAAATATTCAATTAACTTCACTTTTTTGTAACAGTTGAAGAGAAGTATTGTACTCTTGGGTGCAAATTACATTTGAAACATAAAAAAAAAATCTCATCATGGAAGTTTAATAGTTACAGAATTTTTAAACACAATAACAGAGAAATTGTCATATCAACAAGTGCAGGGCTCATTTAAAATATGACAGTAACTATAAATGTTGACAGGACGCGCGGTGGTGATGTGCGCACTAGCGGTGTAGCCCCCCCCCCCGCTAGTGCGTACCTTACAGTCCGATTTTTCAGGAATTACTATTATATACAGTTAACTGCCCACAGTTTTACAGCTTTTCCTCCTTCTTCACTTACTTTGTTACTTATTAGTGTTGCTAATCCGCTTTGTTTGCCAGTCATCGATGGCGCGCCATCCGTAATTATCCCAGAAATTTTATTCCACGGGAGTTTCATGTTATCCACAGCAGCGCCAACAGAAGAGAATAAATCTGTTCCTCTTGTTTGGTTTTTCAGGCTCTGTAGGTCAAGTAGCTCTTCAGTAATATTCATTTCGTTGTCCACTCCTCTCAAAAAAAATAAGTAACTGAGCAGTGTCAGAGGCGTCTGTGCTTTCGTCGCAAGCTAGTGAAAAAAAGTCAAACTCCTTTCCTCTGACTCCCAATGGTCTTTTGATGTCCGATGACACACAGGCAGACTTTGGCAAACTCTTGCTGCTTCTCAGGACAGATATTTTTTACCATCACACAGTCTTTGATAAATTCACCCTCGGTGAAAAGTTTGCAATGCTTTGCATACATACTAATTTGTTGTTCCTATTTGAGCCTGTAGATGGCAGCACTTAGAACACGCAGGTAACAGCGCTGCTGCCCAATGTATGACGTAATTGTACATGCGGGCCAGGCGTTATTGATTTTATGATGGAGGCTGCGGGCCGGATGAAAATTGACCACGGGCCGCATTTGGCCCCCGGGCCGGACTTTGGACATGTCTGTTTTAGGTGATAGTGCTGGGATTTCCTGAGGGTCTGTGAATGCATCTTGGGCGATGATGCCTTGTGTATCTCTCTGACCTTTTGACGATGATGCACACAATTTTTCCTGTGTGCAAAAGAGATAGGTGAACCACAAACACACTTCAATAGATAGCTAATACATATTTAAAGCCATATGTATGTGCATTAAACCATATTCAATGCATATTTAGTACAGAGCAATCAATCCTGCCCATGATTGTAATTGTACACATCATTTTACTCTTTTAACTTACACACTTGAGTTGGAGATGTCATATCAGAAAGCAATTCCCCCTCTGGGATTAATGCAGTTTTCTGTTGGTGCAGACAATAAGCCTGTGTGTGTAGGTATAACAACACTGGCCTGCATTCACTTATCTTGTGAATGCAACTTAGCCGAGACGTTCAGCATTTTTTTCCAGGACAAACTAGTCCTCCAGACCCTGGTCAGCCCCTTCGTCACAAAACCACTCTGTCAATCAAATACGAGCTGTTTGTCCGCCCGTCCGCTGAAGTGGAACTGACTGGAATCACTGGACTATGGTGAAATAATGTCAGTGCTGACAGAAATCATTGCAGGTGAGACGTAAGACTCCCCGTCCCTGCTGTCCTGCCTATCATAGTTGATTTATGCAGATTGGATCCTGCTGTCTGCGAACTTGTAATAAATGGCGTTGCTGTTTGATGCATGTTTTTTTTTTTTTAATAGCTCTTGTATTGTGTCTTTGGTGTAATATTATCGCTCCTGCTGTTTTCTACCATCTGTAGTCATGTGTGCACACATGTGAGCACCAGGCTGCGTTGATGTGATTTTCTTTCTTTTTGCTGCATGTGATGGTGACAGGCATTTCGCCAACCAACAGCTTGTCAAGCATGTCTTTTATTTAATATACATCAATCTGCTGTAAAAATCTGAAGATTTCACAGCAAGTTTTACAGTGGAGTATTGAAATCGAAGATTTCTCTAAATGAAGTTCATCATTCATGATTGAACATCCACAGCAGCAATGGTGAAATAATTCTTCTTTTCTAGTAATATGTCAGAGCTGCATGCAAACACACACACACACACACACACACACACACACACTCCTGCACCTCTGGGTAGGCAATGCTATTTTTTACGAGTGGCGTCCTCTGTAATGTAAACGTCATCTGTGCTGAGACAAACCGGATTACACTCCGCTTACGCTGCGATGAAATAAAAAATATATAAAATATGTAATAAATAACAGCGAGTCCAGGTGTGCCAGCACGACGTATACATCCCAGCAGCGAGAGGCAATTACATCTGGAGGCCGTCCAGTTCAACGATACTGCACCGCGAGCACAAACTTTGAGCTCAAGTCCTGTCAGAAAAAAAGCAGTTTGTGGCACCGAGTGTTTCCCGACAGGACGTTTTAGCAAACTCACACACAGCAACTCTCCTTAAGCTGCTTTCCAAAATACTCCCAACAGTTCCTGTCCACAGCTCGTCGCCGGATAATGTGCAGAATCTGAAATGTGATGCATTTTTTTTTTGCTTTTTTTTTCATTTAAGAGCAGTGGGAAACAAACATTACACTGTCTGCATAATGAGACCATCTTCCCCCTGTCGCCTATTAAAGGAAAAAAAAAAACAACTAAAACAAAATGAGCGTGTTTAAATGACAACATGACAGTTTTATAATTGCTGCGTTCACCAGAATGCTGTCTGAAGCAGAGAAGGGATGTTTCCTGTGCAAATGCATCAGTTGGAATATGAAACAGCCTGCAAACCAAACGATGCTCAAAAAAAAAATCACGTTTTTGTTGCCTTCAGTTTAACTTCCAACTGAATAGTCCAAAGGTATAAATTGCATTTGCCATGTGATGCTAGGTTTGGAGGCGTCCGGCCTGGTGGATGGAGCAGCGCTGGGTTTTATGCCCCCAACGGAGTCGGAGCAATTTTTTCCCAGAAAGCAGCAGGCCGGCTGCAGCTGATTTATGTGTGTTTTATACCTGTCCTATTCTATTTGTTTTTGCCGTATACTCGCTCTTTAATGACCTCTTTTAATTGTATTTAAATGTCCTTTTATTCTCGTGCACTCTGTCTCAATGCTTCTGATGTTTTATGTAAAGCACTCGGAATCGCCTTGTTGCTGGAATGTGCTCCATAAATAAAAGTAACCAAACTAACACATACACATCAAACAAACGCTTCTGCAGATAAATCCTCTACCTATTAAAGTAATGGCCTAAGTCATTTTTTTAAAGTTTTGGGGAAAACACAAAACACTTTATAAAATGCAGAGAATATTAAAGTTATGAATCATTTTAATTAAAAAAAAAGCTTTGACAGTGGATGACTTACATACACAGAATGATGTGAGGTCACTTATGTAACATTAAAGAATAAAGCGACTTTATGAACATTCTAGTGTGACTTTAGTCGACTTTAAACCTGGATTAAACTAAACTAAGGAAGTAATGATATTCAATGTGAATCCTGCAATATGTTCAATTGACTGAGGATCTGGTATCTTTTTTTTCTTTTTTATATATTATATGCTCACAGATCTGATTAAAATGGCCTTTGTCCTATTGGGAATAAAGAGTCTGATCCGTTCAGCTCAGGATTAAGGTGATTAATCTTCATTTATGTCACTTAAGAGTGAGAAAATATAAATATATCATACATGTATTAAAAAATAAAACATAATAAGGCAGACTTCATATTGGGTTTATAGGTAGGAACTAGATAGTTAAATGTGTGTTATTATTGGCAAATCAAAATTACACCATCCATTAATCCATTTACACGTTATTATGGAGGGATACCTATGAAAAAAGATTGTTATTATATCCGTATTTTCAATGTTAGGTATGTTTTTTAAATGACAACCTGAAGTCTCAGCTTATTGGCCTTTCAGTGTTTTTGCATATTAACAGGCGCGCGTGCACACACACACACACACACACACACACACACACATATTGTGGGTTAGACGCAGGTAAAAAAAAATATAAACACAAAAACAGTTAGAATGGAACTTTTTAAATGTCACCTGTAAATGGCAAATCAATTTGGGACCAGACATTTGAGAAAACACAGCGTCATCCAGCAGAAGCATCTTTCCTTACTGCCCTTTTCCAACTACCACACGCTGCAGGGTTACCCTCGGAAAAGAAGTAAAAAATAATTTCACTTAAACACAAGAAGAACGGTCATGTCTCTCAAAAATGTACACGTACATGTACAATGTACATGTTAATTAGTGAATGTTAGTTGGTTCTTGTATTTATGATCTTTGGATTAAACCTCTGCTTCCAGTCTAAACTGGCGGTGTTGTTTAAAAAGTGGTATATATAGATATACATAGTATGGGATGGTAATAATGCATCATGTATGAAGGACAGAATTTATTGGAATATGTGAGTGAAATCAGATCTGTTTAATACGGGTTTCGGTAACTGTTCATTTAATTGTCCATTTCCGAGTTCAGCCTTGATGCCACTTAATAGCACTTTACATCTGGCTTTGAAAGCGTGTTAGAAAGACTCTCTTATACAGTTTCCACTTAAAGTTTTGGAATGTAAAAATTCGCCTTGAACGGAATAAAAAATTCTCGACATCCAGCGACTCTTCCAGTAGCCTTCCATCTCACTTTACCATAATCACTGGGTTCATTGGAATTGCAGGACATTTTTTGCCATTTCAGAGGGGACATAATGGACAGGAATTATGCAAATGCTTTTTAAAAAATTGCACAAAATGAGTTTTGAAGTGACTTTTTCTGGGGTGGGTTGCCCTGCTGCGGCTAAATGTTCGTATCCGGTGTTTAAGCCCTAGGTTTTTGGTGCATTCTGCTTGATGATAGAAAAAAAAGAAACTCCTCTGCTCAGTCACATTCGTTATATGCCGTGGACGTTCTCAGGTGGAGGATGAGAGGAAGCCAGATCCATTAGAACTCAATCTGCATTCACCTGCTGAATCGACAGACGGGGAATACAAAGTATCTGAGCCTCTGATATCATTAGGCCTCTCTGCCTCCGCCTCTAACGCTCATCTGTGTCCATTACCCAAGTTTTGAATCATTAATCCTCATTAATCTCTCATATTAATCAAATCTAATCCGATTTGTGTTATTGCTGTTAATTACGCCCATAGCAGTGGCTGTGATTACACACTATCTGGGGTGTTGAGTGGGCAGGAGGAGAAGAAGCAAGGCGTCATTGACTGCAGCTAATGCAGAGAGCCGGCTATTGACATCTCCGAGGAACACTTCCCTTGATTTACCTGCGGCCGAATGAATTCCTGTCGCCGCCATGTGAAATACAGCTGGCGGAATAGCGCTGTATTTTCTTTAGGCGCGAGGGCGAAACGCACTACGGGCGCATAAACACGCCCACCGCTCCTCACGCGCTCTGATAAATCACACGCGACGGCTCCTCGATATTCAAAGATGGGAATTCTGCATTGATTCCTGCACGCCGCTCCGCTCCGTGGACGGGAGATGGGAATTTCGGAGGAGCGGCTTCACATTTCGGCTGCAGGATTGAAGCAATTTGATGCGAGCCGGGGGGGGGGGGATTCTCACATACACATGTGCACATGCACACTTGGATACTTGGATTAATTAGCATTTTTCAATCAGAAGCACTAACAAGTAGTCTGCCGTCATTATACATGAACAATAGAAAAAAACACTTTTATCTTAACAAAAAAGACTTGAGATTTGTTTGTCTTTAGAATGGTTTGTCATCATAGTTTCACATTTTGAATAAACATGCCTCACACTAGAATAACAAAACAAATACTCATTATTTTAATGGTATGATACACAGGTCCAAACTTTGACCTTTGACCACAACATAACCAACAAAGAAATACAAACATTTTTTTCCCAATACGCAAAACAAGGCTTATTTCTTCTTAAAGTTTCTAAAAGAAACCTGTGTTAGTAATGCACTTCTCTTTTCTCCAAAATAATCCATCCACCTGACAGGTGTCGCATATCAAGATGCTGATTAACCGCGATAATGATGATGATGATAATGTGTGACTATTGCACAGGTGTGCCGTGGCCATGCGCACAATCATTTGGAAATTTGCATTCCACACGCCTGGGCTACAGATATGCATTTTATTTCTTTGGTGGCGGCGGGGCAGAAAACAGGTAATTATCTGGTGTGACCACCAGTAGCGACACACACACACACACACACACACACTGTGAAATATGGCCTTCACATACTGTAATGTTGGTCCACTTCTCCACATTGCTTCATACCAGCAGGAATTATACATACAATTATACAAGCTGATCCCAAACATGCCCAGTGGGCGACATGTCTGAGTCTGCAGGCCATGCAGGGACTGGGATGTGTTCAGCAGATCCATGCAAGATGCGGCTGTGTTTACAGAAATTGGTAAATGGGTGGAACATGCAAACACAACGGTCCAGAACCAGAACCTTTGTGAGGGGAGAAGTCTCTTAAGTCTGGTAGAGTAGCCAGGACCCCATCTTTTACCTTGCATGGAGCCTCAGTCTGAGTGTGGACCTGAACAGGAAGCAGGATGTGGCAGTGACCTCCCTCTGACCAGATATGGTCTTGCTATCTAGGAGAAGAAACACCACCATTGTTGAGAGAAGCTATGCACAGCCCACCAACTGAAAAAAATCCAAATACCAGGACCTAGTGGATGAAACTTCCCATTGAAGTGGACTGCCTTGGGTTCCCAGCAAAATCTGTGATCTACTTCCTGCAGAGGGTGGGGCTGCCTATAGTTAGGACCCTTCTGCAGGTGAAGGCTAGCCCCCACTCAGACGAGGTGTCCAGATTATGAGGTAAAACAAATAAGACCCTGAGATCTCTGCTGATGATGAGGAAGGGTTCTACTTCTAAGGTAGATTTGCAATCTACCTTAGAAGAAGATCTGCAGCATTGTGTTTAGCGTAATACCTCGTTGTAGCTGTGGCAGAACATCTATGATGTCAATTCCATGTGTTTCACTGGCTGCAGCCCGAGTTGGATGAGTAGCGTACCACTGGGCCTCAGGATCTCATCACGGCATCTCTGTGCATTCAAATTGACAAAAACAACATGCTAATTACAAATCTCGCCACATCTGTGGCATTGTGTTGTGCGATAAAACTGCATAATTTAAAGTGTGTGTTTTTAATTTGTTTTTTGTTTTTGTGTTTTTTGTTTTTTTACTGGGACCATCCAAAGGCACCTGTGCAATAATCACACTGTTTAATCAGCATCTTGATGCACCACAACTGTCAGGTGGATGGATTATCTTGGCAAAGGGGAAGCGCCAGCATGGCTGTAACACGGCTACCGACAGAATGACTCTCTCAGAGGAGCATAAATGGTGTTTTAGAGGCACCCGGTAACTCTTTTGTGTTTCATGTCTATCTCAACACTTCTATCAAATAAAGACTAATGGAGGGAGGAAGTTGTTTTAGTGACGGCCACAATCACTGACAACCACGCCTTCGCAGTGAACTTATTTGAAAGCCTTTTAGTACCTGCTGAAGGTCAGTTTCAACTAAAACAGAGACATGGATGTCGTTATCCACTTCTGTCACTGCCCCATAATGCACTGGGATATTCTAGTCATGTAACCATCAGTCCTGGTTGTAGAGAGGAGAAGGACATGCTTGTCCTGACAGGAGGGTTAAGGTTACTCGGAGGAAACATCCAGAAGGTTGAGCTTGCTGTCACACGACATGATCTCGGACGTCCGGTTGCTCATGGTTCAGCGCGAGTCTTGGTTTTCATGTCATGACTCCGATCCTGTTTACAGAGCCATGTTCGGGCTCCCGCTGACCTCAACCTGCCTCCACGTCTGCGTAGCGTGTTCGATTTCTAAATGGACCCGGTGTGATGGGCATCAGCAGCACATTGAGATGCTGAGCCAGTTGGATTTTTTTTTTTTTTTTCCGTTGAATGCTGATTAGTGCTATGAGGGGCTTTGGATGCCATTTAAATCTTATTCATGTCGATTGAGATCAGTGTCACAAAAGGAAGCTCAATCCGTCCGACCCCGCTTTAAGTAATGAGATTCTTATAAATGCATACATTACAGCCAGCTGTCACTGCTGCCTCCGCATTATGACTCATTTATGCATGTCATATCCAATTTTAAAGTACCTTTTTACATCCATTGATTTAACCAACTCACTTGAGTTTGTCCTTTGGGCTTCTTGACAACAATGTCATTTTAATGACTTGTCTCGAAAAAAAAAAAAAAAAAAAAGTAATGTCATTTTCACTGGTGATGCAGTTGGGGGAGACAAGCGGCAGAACAGTGAAGCATTTACTGGCTGCAAGCCACGGCTTTGACCTTAGAGGAGTTGGCGGGTTGTAAAGGTAGAGTGTTTCTGGTGGCATCTAGTGGTGCAGGTTGCAGATTAGAAACCAAATGAGTACCCGAGGTGTGCAGGAGAACCTGTGCATGGTGCATGCATTCTGGGATACAGAATGTTATGAAAGTTATGATTTAGCTCAAGCTATGCATTTTTAAATAACACATTCATTTAGTTTCATTCTGTATGTCTAACTTCATCAAAAAAACAGGTTTTTAAAGTAACCTCTTGCTGATATGTCTTTGTGAAGCAACAGGAACAAAGTGCTGCTGTTGTGCATGGTGGCTCATTGGAAAGGCTATGCTACACTAAATCTAATGGACACATAATTAGTATCATTAGCAACGCTGGCGTTTACCTACTATTTCATGTCAACATGTCTGCTGTGTGTCATTGTTGGGCATTTGCTGAAATGACTCGAGTTTTCTTGGACGCAAATTATCCAATAAAACAATGTTCTTATGTGTCCGTGCTCGATCCTCCTTTGATAACCATCTCCGCCCCCAGGCCTCTGCGTGGACGTTTTAATGCCGAGGTTCACATGAGGATCGAGGAGCAAGGAGAGCTTGAGTAATACAATTGGTATTTACCCACATGGACTGAGTTTGGGATTAGATACCACGATGTCTCCTACAAACTGTCTGTTGGTTTCTATTAACAAGAATCACAATCTTTCCCTAAATAAAACCAATCGATTAGGTATTAGTGTTATGAAGGTATGAGAACCCATTCTTTCATAGTTTAGTGCTCACATGCTCTCCGAGTGTTTCCAAAACTCTTATGTCGCTGTATCGTTGTTTTCGGTGAAATTATCACATAGCAAATAGCATGCAGAGCACTCCCGTCCCTTTGTATCCGACTCACCTGAGCGATTCTCTCTAATTGCGGCGTGTCACGGAAAAGCAGAGCCGCGGTGAGCCAGATCAAAAAAAAAACACACGAGCGACTTTTACTTCCTGAAACTTTAAATTGAGCGTGAAAAAGCCCGGCTCGACGGAGCACACAGCACCGAGCCTGAGCAGTTTTCACTGCCCGTGTCCCCATTTGCCGCCACTCCTGTCTCCCATATTTGTCTTGGCCTTGTTAAAGTAGCCATTTGTGAAGACAGGGATGCTTCTAAAAAGCACACAGCAATATCTGATGACATGGCCTTCGACAGCAAGCTGCACAACTCCATTTATCCTGCCCTGTTTCCACATTCCACTAAAACTGTGACCAGCTAAACTCTACCAATATATGGAATGCATTCATACGTTTAACATTGCCTGGCAACGCCATTCATTTTGTGTGAATATCTGATAACTGCATCAAGTCATAAGAAGCAAATGACCTGAGCAGGTCATATTTCATTCATTCAATTAATATAATTTCAATTTGAATGATGAATTGCAAGGTTTTCTACTCAGACTCAAAGATTGTCCTCTTACTTAATAAGTATGAGTAATAAGCAGAATTAAAGGGCTAGTACACTCCATCTGAACTGCCTGTTTATGGTTGAATAGCTTTGTGACACTGGATCCTTCTGGGCTTTGTCCTATGCAGCTTTAATATATGAATTATGCATATTCTGGTTTCTAGCATTGGGATTTTGCAAACCTACAATGAAGCCCCAAAGTGAAGATAGAGGAATTCTACAATAAACCCTTGTGATGCCTTTTCTCTGCAGAGAAAGGTAAAGCAGGCACATTATAAATTGAGTTTGATGTGGTCTTACACAGCATTTATGTGCATTACCAGCAATTTCCCACCCGATTCTGTGCCTGTGTTTCTGGCCGTACTTTCTAGGCGAAGGAATCCCCCCCTCACATCTGCAGCTCAGCTTCACAGGACAGATTATGGACGTTTTGTCGTGGAGGGGCCTCTGGAGACGGCAGAACGCGCCGGCCCCCGGGCCTATCTGTTAGTTCCACAGAGGGAGCAGCAGCCATTAGAGGAGGAACCTCCGTCCCTGCGGGAGCTCGCCAAGAAAAAAGAACAACGGCCACGGTTGATTTAATAACGGGCGTTTTCAGGTGCTCGGCACAAAATGACCGGCAGCCAATCAGCACGTTGAATTGGATGTTCAGGGGGGTCAAGACGGGATGAAATGCAGTTTTCAGGTGCAGCGTTACACGGGACAAAGGGGCAATCCACCGATTTATACACAACGATCAGCTTACCAGTCATGAGGAGTACGACGCCCCTGCTGGGACAGAATAATATCTTTTATGGTTCTTTCTAGGTACAATGCATCAGGTGGAACATACTTGGTAAAAATGCAATATAACATCATGTTAAGTATGTTCTAATTAGTGTATATAACTTAGATTGGTAGATAACTTCCTGGGGTTGGGTTTAATTCTGATATTTTTTGTATATTTATTGCATGTTTTAAACTAAAATTCTGGCCAAATCTTACACGTTGCAGCTTTAAGTGATTAAAATGACCCATTTATGCAGTGAATATCACCTTATGAAAGTTGACACTTATCGCAGCTCAGTGTATCCTGGAACGACAAGTCCTTCCTGTTGCCCCAAACAAAACGTAGGCGTTTATCTGAAGCACAAAAACATGCCAAAAAACTAATGAATTAACAGACTGCAGATGAAATGTGTCACAAGCCCAAATGAATTTGACAACTTTTGATGCAATGGCAACTACAAACCAATTAAAAAATGCATAGTAATTAGGACATGCTGTGCAGTATGGCAACCGGCATCATCCTTTTTTTTTAAGGAAATCCCATTTGGCATTAGGCCTGTAAAACTGTAGTCATGTTGTTTTAATGAGCACTGCTGCTTTTGCATACCCACGTAGCCCATGCATGCTTCCTAATTGCCCAGAGGATGTGAAATATACACCTGTAGGGCACGAGGGGTCACGGCAGAAAGCGAGGCGATGTCCACCTCAATTAGCCATGTCCGCCGTATCGGGTCGGTAAATGAGACCTCTGCAGTGACCCCGAATATGTGCAGCCACGGTAAATGAACATGTAGCTGTGGACAGCGGCGTACTGGACGGATTCATCTCTGGAGGTTGGACCCAATGGGTCCACACCCGAGGCCTTAATGCTTCTAATGCTCCATGAACAGCCTGTGATGCTGTGATGCTCGAGAATTCAACAAGCCTGTTATGTTTGACAAATATTGTTTTGTGCAACAGAAAAAAAAACATTTTTAAAACTTATTATTACATATTATCTATTCAAACATTATTTGGGAACATATAGAGAGTATCATAATATGGCAAAACAATGCTAAGAAGTAGTAGGAGTATGTAGCTGCAGATGCATATCAATTCAGTTCTATTTTATTTGTGTAGCCCAGAATCACAAACAGCTGATTTGCCCCAATGGGTTTTACAGTTTCTACAAAAGCAACAGCCGACAACATGATAAATTTGATCTCTTTAAATGTAATCGGCCAAAATGTTATAAAGAATAAGGTAATAATTAAGGTTATATAATTCTATTCCGATAATGTAGTAACTTAAGATTTGCAATATGATGAAAAAATGATCTTACAGACCAATAACATACATTAATTTGTTATTGGTTAAATACTATTGGTTAATTGTTTCAGCACTTTTGTTATATTATTGGACAAATATATAATACATTATCAGCTGTTACCACATTGTTCATCCTGGGTTTCGATAGACTGAATTCAAATAAAAAAAATCACATTTTGCTCCTCCACAATATTCAAAGCATCAAAGGTGTGAAATAAAGGCCTGTTGGTGCCCCCCCTACCCCCCTCTATCCCCACCCCCCACAAAGGGCCATTGATCCCAGGCTTTGAAGCATTGTCTGCCACATGGGGCAAACAGCCGAGTGCAGGAAGTGGAGCCGCTGCTCCTCCGTCTCCTCCTTCAGGTCCGAAGTCTTCCATTATTCCAATCAGTCCAGCCTTCAAAGAGGGTCCCTCTGCCGGCCCCCGGAGCACCGGCCTGCATAGGTGAGGCAGACAAGTGAAGTGGTAAATGTGTTCATTTGTAGGCAGCCCTCATTTTATCGACTTTTCCGCGGCTGGCTGATAGATGCTTGGCGGGGCCGGGCTCAGCGGGGCGAGTCACTTAACCAAAGGGCATCTGTCAACCCCAAAAATAGGTTAACGCATTCAAAGCCACAGCTGATGAATCTTTAAATAAGTAAACGTCCTATACGTCGCACGCATAACCCCTCGGTCTTTTGGCCGAGTGCGGGAAATGTTAATGTTTCTTACCCAGTAGAAATATCCAAAACGTCACAATTAAACATCCGGAAAAGCCACATTTGAAACTCAGAGATTTTAGGTGCATCACCTCGAATCTTTTGGATTCTTCTGTCCCCGGCATCTTTCTCCACTCAGGCTGCTGCTTCGCTGTAGAAATATGTCCACGTTGTCGTCTGGCTTCATATCAGAGCATTCCCTCTTCATTTCTGTCACAGCTCCGTCGACACGTTGCTGGAAGCTGGATTTTCTAATATTTATTTTCAGCTCCTGACACTGATAAATGTGTGCGCTGATTTCTGACAGCGAGAATCAACTCTTCTTTTTTTTAACCTTTGGGAACATGTCAGTCCACGGAGTAGAAAACAAATTCCATATCCGGACAAACACCTTCCTGACAAACAAATCAAGACAATTCATGACAGGCTTGTGCAGTTAGGATAGTTGAGGGAATCTGACCTGGAGCAATAGCCAAACATTGCAAAAAAAATACATAAATAAGGATTAGACGATGAAATGTGATGTGATAACAATAACATAATTGCTTTTCTGATCATGCTGATGCATCACTTCTATAGTTTTGTGATTGAATTGTCAGTAAATCCACCAGACTGAATCTGCTGTTAGAAATTAGCATTTACAACATTTCCTATTCTAACATTCTTATATGTAATATAAGAGTGAAAATAATGTCAGAAATTAGGCAAATTACAAGCTGAATCTGCATGACAAAAGTCACGTAACGTAGGTTAGATTAGTTTGGAATCTCTTGACCCACTGGGGGAAAATCAGCCACTCAATCAGTGAGAGTGGGATCAGGTCTGCGTCATTAACCTCTCAGCTGGAGCACCAGGCTAGGAGGAGGAAGATGTTCTCTAGTGGGGGGTATTTAGCTGAGCGTTTTGCATTCAGGGATTTTTTTTTTGTGGTTAAAAGTAAAGTGACTGTCAGCAGATACAGAGGAATAATCCAATGCTTTTAACTGTGCAGTGTTCTCTGTGCTTTGAAAGCTCCTTGTTAGCCCACCCCCGCGTACCTGAGCAGGTGGTACGTCCCAGGTGCTTCTGGTTAAAAGGTGGAGGTAAGCAGCCGGTCAGTTGCTATGGGGGGAACAGGCGGCTGCTCAGTGAGCGGCTGCACTTTTTATTTATTTTATTTTTGGGAGGGAGGCTTGTTGTGTCAAATAATTGTTCGGTAAAAAAAAAAAAAAAACTCAACTAGTTTGACCAGCTGAACTGTTTTTTTTTATTTTCCCCAACATGAAATTATAAATCAATACCCAACAGTGTCCTTGGCTATTAAGCTAAAAGGACCTGTATTTAAAACCATAATAGAAAATGTCAAAATGGCCAAACACATGCATCCTTCACTCAGTAGTAAGGGATTGTTTAAGGTGCAGGGTGAGGTCTGTGGCACCATGATGAAATTAGAAAAGACATGTTTTTTTTGTTTTATTTCCTCCTTATCACGACCCACTCCAACCATCAATTACCTATCCTGGTGAATAATGCAGGTACCTTTAGTTAAGGCCTCCCTGAGCCACGCAGGGCGCTGCACTTGTTTTCTTCCTCTCTGAATTTTTAATCAAGCGACATTATTAATTCGCTTTTTCCCCGGCGCGCGCGGGTTTGACATACGGGGGCGGCTGTGAATTGGACCGCACGAGAGGTGGCCTCTCTCCGGCTGTCACGCCCGCCAGATGAACTCATAATGTAATCGCCGGGTCTCGCGGCGGCCGGGGATGGACCTGTCACCGGCGCCGGCGAGCTAACTGTGGGCAGAGATAGCGGCGGAGTCTGGAAACTCAGATTAAATCTACATCCCGCGTGCGCTGTTTATTGAGACGTCAATCAACCCCCACGCCCGCTCCGCCTCGCACGTTTCCACATTAATTCCCCGACTTTCAAGCCTGTTTATTACCGCCTGAATCCTAATATCAGTCGCGGCGCGGCCGGCGTCGGCCTGTCCATCAATCCAGCGCTTTTCCCCCTAATAAGACACAGCGGTTGTGTGTTTGTTTATGCACCGAAATAGACGGGATGTTCATGGATTGTGTGTGGCGTAATACATGCATGTTAAAGTTGTCCTGTCAGCCTCAATCACAATGGCTTCAGTAGAGAGATGTACGGTGGAATCCGCGCTGGTGGGGAAATGAAAAGATAAACATTATGTTAGAATCATCAACATTTGCAGGACTTCATCACCTCCATTTCAGCAGGCAGGAAAGTGGTTAATTTTCTCACCTGGCAGGTTTTTTTTCAGGATAATTAAGTCCTTAAAATGTTAAAAAACAACTGTAAATGGCCAGATGTTGATGCTGATCAGTCGCTTCAAAAGGCTCCAGACTTGAGCTTTCTGAACATCTCCTGTCCAGTTGTCATTCTGCGAGGAGCTAACGCCGCCCAGAGAATGCTAATGACATTGATGATGTCCACAGCTTTCTTGTTGCACCAACCTTGGGTCAAAATTTCCATTAATACACTAAATACTATTAAGAAGCTACAGCAGCTCTGCAAGGCTGCGTGTGCTCGTGTAGAAACAGCAATGGAGCAAGTGGAGCAAATTCATCCTTTATTTAATTAAGGGGAGAAAAATCTACCCTTTATTTTATTTATTTTTAACTTAATAGAGTTATCAGTACAAGTGTATTTAAGCACTGTGAGTTGCTAGGTCTTTGACGCACAAACTGGGTATGTGAGGAATTAGTGGCGATAATAAGAAAAACTCAGATTTGTTAACCGCTCTTAAGAGAGTCATGATCCTATTGCATCTCATCTTGTACAGAAAATTTCCAAATCACATCATAATTGATGAAATGCGGCGAGCGTTCGCGCCGTGTTATTAAATCAATGACAATTTGATGAATGTATCTACGTAAAAAAAAAATAACATTAATTTACCACTAAAGTGTAAAGATTTTCCCGGCCGGGCGTATTGATTAGATTTATTCAGCTACAAAGCCGTTCCTGCCCGGACACGGCGTCTCAAAATATGTTTATTTCACACATATGGGCTCCGCAATATTGCCGTAATTAGTGTCGCGTGGAGGGCAAAGCAAGGATATCAGCACATTGTGCCGCTTTAAATCCAGCACTTACCCAGGTCCATGGTCTAATTTAAATTAAGTAACAAAGGTACCTCAGCAGAAGGTGAACGCTGAATCTTAATTAAATCTCCAGCTCCAGCTGCTCTTTAATTCATCTTAATATAAGAGGATCACATACTCTAATAAAGTCTGTTGCAAATTAATCGCAGCATACGGCTGTGTCTGTACCTGAGTTGTTGTGGAGTCATGTCTTTTTTACGACTTGGTCATTTATGTCTCAAATGCCAGACGAAGGACGGCGGCAAAACTGCCTTTCTGCTTCGCAGGAGGTTTTTGAACCAGCTCTATTTGAACGTTATGGCTGGATCCTACACAAACGCCTCTTAATTATCTGAAAGTTGTCATTGCTGCTGCAAAATAGACGTGAATTTATTATTCAGCAATGTGTTATGATTTTATAGGAGATTGAAGGCAAATTAATTATAAGGGGGAAAACAGGCTTGTGGGCCTCTATTGATATGCACTTTGGTAATTATTATGCAAATGTATTTAGGGATTATGGAGCGGATAAACGCTGACCCTATAAGACAGGTCAACAAGAAGAGTAATGAAGCGAAAGTGGAGAAAAAATGTGTTTGAATGACACACGAGATGAAGTCATTTTGCTCCAAATCACCACTAAAAAAAAAAAAATGTTTTATAACATGACGATGTGGTTAAGTTCTCGTTAGATTTATAGATTTTAATTGGTGTTAAATTGATTCTGACTTCCTGAAGGTTGAGAGTCAAGTCTAAACGGGCTTGAATCTGTCACACACGTTCATATTCGTAAAGCGGGGTCCTTTAACAGCTCACTTCACGCTGTGCTGTGGTGTTGTGCGTCTGCACCAGAACAAATTATCAATTAGCATCGGCGAGGCCTCTGACGGCCTGAGGACCCCAGGGCGTTTTCCAGTTGTTAATCCTGCCGCCCCTTAATCACTCCAATTAACTACTTGTTTGGTTATATAAATTACGTTGGCCAAACGTGACAGGGCAGAATTAAGCAAAAGGCAAATATGTCCAATATTGAGACTGTTTTTCGTTCCTGATTTGGGTCAACTTGAGTAATAGACTAAAGTCAAGAGAGAAGAAAAAAGAATACTTGAAATAAACTAAATTTTGGACCAGTGGATAATTCTACTCAATGCTTGACCACTTGTACCACAAACAAGACATTTCCACCTGTTGGGATTTCAGTTTTTGCAGTGGTCTATGATTGGCCACCTGAGCCTTTTTCACTGTGAAAATTGAATTCAAGGAGGATTTTCTGAAGCTCTCAAATCCTAAAAAGAACTCTTGGTGATTCATAATTTACACTGAAAAGGTCAACCAGTTAAGCCTGTGAGTTTTAAAAACCTGTGACAATAATATTCTTTCAATGCGAAGCGCTGCAATGTTAAAGTGGTTCTTTAACTCCGTCCAAAATCATTATTAGGGGCTGATATAATGAAACGCGTCATTTATTGAATCTGCTAAGTTTGCTGTTTAAAACTTGCCCAAGGTGCTGCTTTTGTATTTTGCAGCGGCTTTTGCAGAAACGATGAGTGTGTAATCTAGCATGTATTTCTTTAATTGAAGCAGCGTGGCTCCTACAGCAGACTAAATTGACTTTCATGAAGTAGCCTTAATTACTCTAATCATTCTCAATTAGCCTCAAGTGTAATAATTATAGTTGAAAGTACTCCTTGATGCCCTGACGTGCTTTGGAAATGTCCGAGCATGTGAGCATTTAAAATGGAAATACTTCAAATGTTTCTCTGAAGAGCAGCGAGTAGTGTCAGTAGCTCACACATTAACATGTTAGAATACACAACAACCATTGTATAATGTATAATCTGTCTTGTGTAAATGTGTATTCTGTCTTTCAGAGAATGGCTTTAATAGAAACAAGTTTCAGTGTTTAAAGTGAAAGTATTAAGTATTATTAAAGTATTAAGTGAATAAACTAACTAACTTAGAAAATGGTTAATTAGAAGAAAATGGTGGCATTTTTTATCATTGAAGTTAAAAGCAAAGAAATAGAAAAATGCAAACTTTAAATCATGAAAATTAAAGTATATATATTTTACATTATATTGTTCATGACCATAATGACACGTTTGCAGGTATTTTTCCTGATGAGGGAAAACGAAGGCATTTTCTTTTTAAAAACAGAAGTGAAATAGTAAAAGGAAAACGAGTGCTGTATGTTGTCACTATGATATGTGAGGTCCAGTTACAGTGTGGAGTAATAAGGCTCACAATCTTTGTATTTCTCTTGTGGGACCTTTGAGAAAATGAACACATCCGTTGAAGGCCAAAACAGACGCTGCCTGTTTAGACTCCTTTTATGGTCAAGTTCCTGTGTTGAATATATCAAGTGTGGTAGAGATGAAGGGAAAGGAATGGCAGATATTTTTCAATATATATAATCAATCAGTTTGAACATCTACTGATTTTTCCTACCATTAAATTCACTCAGAGTGCAGATCTCCACCAAGCTTATTGTGACATCCCACCCAACATAGTTGATCTATACCAGGGCTAGGCAGTCCTGTTCCTAAAGGGCTGGTGTGTATGCAGGATTTGCTCCAACCAAGCAGTTTACACACCTGATTCCACTAATGAAGGTTCACAGCAAGCGCTCTAGTGGTTAATTAGCATCAGGTGTGTAAAAACCAGGCGTCTGAACAATAGATTTACTGCAAAGTTACCAAGCAGACAATTCAAAGTGATTCAGAAACCAGGATTTTTCCGGATCATGACCAAAATGTAATCATCTGTTCATGGTACCAACCCCAAGATTTGCTGAAAGCTTTTATGGTAAGTTCCTGTGGGGAAAATATCAAGTGTGGTAGAGATAAAAGGAAGGAATGGCAGAAATTTGTTTTTTTTTCAAGCAGTTTGAACAACATTTAGGGTTAGGATTGGGTTTGCTAAAGGCTTGATGAAAATCCATCTAGACCATAACCTCCATGACTGAGGTAATTAGTGATTAGAAATGAATAGACCACTACTATCAGTTAATTGTCTAATTGTTTCTTTGAGTAGGAGGTGCTATTATTTATACAAACAGAAGGTGGAGTTTCTCCCAGAAGTTTAGACAACCTCCCAAACTTTAAAGGAAGCACATTGCTTGCTTTGTTTATTTTTTTTTCTCCCCCATTTTTAATTTGGCAGCTTTGAGATATTATTCTTGTTTTTCCTTGGTTGGCCAAGCTGATCTGCAATGTAAAAGGCCTGCACTAATTTACTGCTGGAGAAAAAAGAAAAAAGGAAATAAAGAACTTGGATGGTTGAACTATATAAAGGCTTGTTTTGTTTTTTTTTTTGCCTCCACTGCTCGCCGACCGGTGGACGGCTGCGCTACCTCTGGGCCGCGTCCAGTCTATTCTGTGAATAAGTTCTTGGAGCTGAGGTAGCAGAGAGAGCAGTTTCACAGAGTTGGAAAGGTCTGCGAGGCTTTCATTGCTGATGGAGAGTGGGCGGGATACTCGCAAATGATGAGGAAGTGGTTGCTGAGCCGAATGCACATTTAAGTGCACCATCATTCCTAATGTCAGGTCGTGGCCTGCTGCTCATTGCTGGCAGTGGCAGGAGGAGGTGGTAGCAGGCGGGAGTTGTTGGGGGGTGGATAGATGATGTCGGTTCTTGTCGGATGTCCTCAGCGTCAGCCTGCTGGCCGACACAGCACGGACTGATACTGGGTTACTGCCCAGTCGTTATGGACCAATGGAGCGAGAACCGAGCCATTTACACCATCGTATAGTACTCGGGCGCATTTGTCAAAGAAACTAAAGTAAAGATATTAGGAAAGTCCCCCCCAGCTCATCAGGAAAACCATTTGAATGTCAGCCAGGGGTAGGCAGTCTATCTACTGGCTGCCTGGCTGAAACTAATTTGATATCTGACAGGCTGTGAATATGCTGTCTATTACCAACCACTTAATGTGATTTGGTAATAGATAAAATTTGATCTGAAACCAACAGTCGAGTTACCAATGACCAACATCCCTAATGAAACTTAACCTGGAATTAACCTTAATCAGGATGTACTCTGATAGGATAGGTTGGTATCAAGCGGATTCATTTTACATTCTGAGTAAAGAACCCAAAAATGTCGACCGCCTCCTCCAGACCGATAGCATGAAGAGGAGGGAGTAAAAGAATGTTGAGCGTTAATAGGACAGAAAAGTCTAGGGGAATGAGCTCCGTAATCTTCACTTTCAGTCGGGCACAAATGACCAGCGGGATTAAAATCGCTGAAGAAAGTTATGTTCATATATTTATTTATATCTGTGGAGATCTTGATCTAGGAAAAACGTTTTCTGGCTGAATAGCGGCGCAGCAGATGAATGAATTCCCACAGTCTCAGGAATTATTACGACTTCTCTAGGTGCCTCAGAGCAAATGGCCTTATCATTGCAAAGGGAGGAAGGCAGTAAATTTGATATGCCCTGTGGTAACTGAACCTCTAGTTGCCAAATAAGAGGTGGTTGTGCAATAGGAGAGAGGATTTCCTTGGAAAATCACAGCTCCAATGATTAACACTCAATCAATCTATTTGATCAGGAGACAACTTCTGCAGCTTTTTCTTTAAAAAAAAAAAATGCAAAATCTTGAATGAGTTACAGTATGTGGGGCTGTCAAATGAAGGAGAGAGGCAAAGCTTAAAAAGAACATAATACTGACAGACAGTAGGAAAGGAGAAGGGGAAAAAAAGATTAATTCTTGAAAAAAAAGCTGTTTTAGTTGACAGAGCGTATGTACATTCCTGTGGTATGGATAATTCCATCTCGCAGAAATGTGAGGTGATGCAGACATTTCGAGCGTCTACAGTATCTCTGCTATAAGGTTCAATTTAACTGTCTGCCACTTGAGCGGCGGACTCGGCATTCTTATGAATACAAAACAGTCTCCACATTGCAGTTCCACGTGTGGCTTTGCTTCCATCCAATTTCCCTGATCCATTTTGTAATTTTACACCTAATGTAAATGTGGTCAAGTCTTTCCCTCTAAATCAAGGCATCAGCAAACCAGCAAGGATGAATACAGGACAGAACCTGTCATATATAAGAAATATATGCATTTGATCCTTCCTTTTTATATAGCACGTCGACCACGGAGGTGTTATATGATGACATTTTAAATAAACAGCACAGAAAAACTGCAGTGCAGTCACCTGTTTAAGATGCTATAGTAATGCAATCTTTGTTTATATCTCTTGCAGAGTGAAATGGAGTGCACAGAGAGAGACATGTTCAGAGAGCTGATGAAGAGCAAATCAAAGGTTGCCTCATATGCATAGCAATCACCCACTGTCGCCATGGCCACCTCGCCGCATTCTGAGAGCTGTGTTTCTCAATCTGGAGGCATTAAAGTCTCTATTTGGGTCTTATACCTGTTCTCCCGAGAAAAGATCTCTTTAGTAATCTTGTGTGCCGCTATTTGTATTGCAAACCTCTATTCATTCATGCCTCAGATGGAATTAAACGGATCACATAATGCCACACATGAGCATAATTCTGAAATGCCAGTGTACAGGTCTATTGCAGATTGTTCACGTGGCCAATCACTTTCTTTGACCAAAGTTGCTAGCCAAGCTTAATGCAAGAAGCAGATTCTTAATGTTGTGACTGATGTTTATGTGACGCCAAGCAGGCCGATCCATCTCCCAGCAGACGTTGCAGGAATGAAAGATTAGCTTAGATTCAGAAATCAAAAATGCAAACCCAGATGACCTATCAATAGAAAGTGACCATAAATTACACTGGTTAATCTTTATGTTAAAACAAGAATCATTTGATCAAGCGACCCTGTGAACTTTTCTCTACTGTAACACCCATTATCACACCTTAACCAATGCTTGTTCACATGTGGTTTGGCTGGAAACTTCTAGAAAATGGTTGAAACCTGTTGTGCATATTTATGGTTTTGATCACATGGTCCTCGTAGTCCACTTGTGCACAATAAATATCTAAACCTTATGTGGGCAGATTGCCATGAAATGTACTTTCAGGAGACTGTTTTATTTGCTTAAAATTCCCCCTGTTTGCACACTGCACTAAAATTATGGGGTCATGAATCCCCAATGTTTGCACATTAAAATTAATGGACCACACCCCAAAGATTATTGGAAACATAATGGGTCTCCAATTGTTACCACAGCTTTCAGTTAAATGTCCCACTGCAGCCTCCATCCTCTCCTAATTCTGCAACCGAAGGAGGAATAATAAACCCAAGGAACCCTTACAAAAAGACCTCGAATTACTGAGCCATCTATGGAAATAATGAGTGGAGTTTTACAGATTTACTGAGTCTGATCCAGGACGAGGTGCGAGCATCTGTGGTGGAACAGCGAGCCAGCAGGATGGTTGGAATGTGGCAGCAGGGAGCCTGGACAAGATGGGAGCAAGTGGTGGAGTGCAGAGTCTCATGGGATGAGTGTTGGAAAGCTGAGCCCCATCGAAAAAGATTCTTAATCCAGGCTGTATATGACGTTCTACCAAGACCATCCAACATGTTTTGCTAGGGGGAATGTGAAGTCGCCAGCTAGCTTGGCCTCTGAGCCAAAAGAGCAGATCCTCAGCTGCCACTGCCCTGGGCAAGAGCCACGATGGCACCGTGACCCAACCCTGAAGGCCATGGTGGTCACCACCTGCAGTGGGATTAACTACTGCAAGCCATCCGCCCACTGAAGAAGGAGCATTCATCAGGGCTGGGGAGAAGCCAGCATCAGCCGCCAGGACTTTTTTTTTTCCTCTGGCCTTTGAGCAATGGCACAAAATTGTGATCTGAAAGTTGACCTTAACTAAAGATTCCAGAAACTGTTGCTACAATCATGGCTAGCTCAGACAATCTGCTAATCTCAGAAGCCTACAAGCAGAAGGAGTTTATCAAAACTGTTGCCTTGGAAGGACTGCATTAAGGAGGCCAATGACAGGAAGAGGGGGAAGTATGTTGGGATTGACAAAGCAAAGTGCATCCATTAAGGTCAAACTCAGAGGCTTCGCAGGCATGTCCTTCTGCAGCATTTCCCACATGCTGGGTATCACAAGTTGTTTCCATCCACCCTGTCACAGTTTGTGGTCTGAACCCCTGAGCAGACACTGAGACAGAGGCGGAGGTGGGTGGTGAACAAGGTCTTTATCACACTTCAGAGAGTGAGATGGGGGGGCTGGTTGGGAGCAATGTGGTAGGGTCCAACAGTGCAGCAGGACAGGGAGGAGGTGAGGGGGGCCTGAAAACTGGGTCTGGTGCAGGCGAGTGTGTATTAGGAACAGGGTAGAACCAGAAAGCTGGAAATGACAGAGATAGAGGGGAGACTGGTTGCAGGAAAAATTGTTGGAAGTAGGTAACACTGCAGTCGTAGCGTGCTTTGAATCGCAAGGAGCGCCATAAGTTACCGAGGAGTACGCGGAAAATTTTCTGGTGATGTTTAAAAGATGTGGATAATGAGGGTGATTGTTGAACTCTCCCTCTCCCACTAATCACAAAGGATTAAAAAAATAATGGATAAGGGCATCAATGCAATTTTTTTTCACAAAATCTGCGGTAGGTTGGATACACTGGGATGGAAACCCAGTTACTTGGGCCAGTAGGCAAAGTGCCTTCAAAGTTGACCACTGAAGTAGCAGGAATTGCCAGGATCAGGAAAAGCAGATCCGTGGGTGGGAAAGCACCATCTTGATGGATGATTGGTAAAAGACCCAAAATGCCCAATAACCCCATGACGTGTTTCTTGGTGCATCACAAGTTGAATTGTCACAAGTTTTGCTGATAATTGTTGCGTGTGATTTAAAAACACATTCGACTTTTCATGCCAAGAAGCTCACTCCAGAAAACTTTTACATGATTGAAGATTTTGTGAATGCGAACCCAATAAATGAGATTCTAGAAAGAGTAATTAGCTGCGTGCTAAGTGTGTTAATCTTCCTTTTATCAACAGGTGAATTATTTTTTATAATTATCAGGTTGAGAGGCTGAAGACACCCGAGAGGGCACAGAGGAAATGGGTCTTTAATATCCACTGATGAGGAAACCAGGTTCCTGAGCTTCCCTCCTCGTCTCACTTTGTTTGTGAAGTTGACTAAAACTCTGACTGTTTACGGACATTCCTCTATTTGCCTAATGCAAATATTGAAAGTATGAGCAGGAACAGGTCCGTCCGAAGGCTGATTACAGGTGGCGAGTGGAAATTACTTTTTATTGATCAGGGTTCAGACTCTATGCACTGTTCCCATCACATATAATTATGGCTAAAGATTGAATGTGGAAAAAAGGATAAGGCAAAGCAATCATTGTTTTTAATGTTCCTTTTGGGAACTGGCTCTATAATTTAATTTCCAGGCAACTTTTCCCGCACTGTAATGTACATTCCAGCCCCAATCTTTTCAGGACAGGGAACATTTAATTGTCTTTATTCCATTAAATGAGGTTATGTTTGCAAAACCAGAAGCTGTTTTCGTTTATCCCTCTTGACATCTATGAACATGGGGTATTCTAAAATAATGCAAGAAATCTGAAGCTTTGAGAGAATAAACTGTCAAGGTCAGAGTATCAAATCACCTTCTGTCTGACATGACAGGGCGACCTGACGGCTGTTCTGGAGCACAGATTCAGATGATGGAGGGCTAACGGCGTGTCTACACAGACGAGGAATCCCATCGGCCGTGTCACATGCATCAGACAGAACATTTATGCTTCTGTTTTTTCTGACTTTTTGGCATTTTATGCTTATTTTTGATAGTGAGGAGGAAGTAAATTGGGAGGGGGGCAGAGAGAAGAAGAATGGCATGCAGTGAACTAACTACAGGGATCAGATGCAATCAGGTCAGGTGGACATCTGGATGTCTTTATTTAGCTACTTTCACTGCTAAGAACACATGTCCAAATCTCTGCCCTCTCATGTGTCTTGCAGCTTTCTCTGCTTACTCATGGAAACTCTGGAACACTTTACCAGCACCTTTGTGAAAAGTGCTATACAGATAAATAAAGGTAAATTTATCTGTAAACTGACAAATACCTGGGTTTTAAACAAACTAGTACAGTGTCCATAGGAAGTATGTATTCCTGTAGTAGATTGTTCACATTTGGCTAAATGAGGGTGTGTTGCACTGTTACATATGTGTTAATAGAAAAATTGTACATTGGGTAAAACATGGGTGAGATAAGGAGACAACTAAATACAGGTTTTGTTAGAAAATGTTAAGCTTTTTTGTGATGAGAGGCCAAGTAAAACTAGGCTTATAACTGACAACCCACTCCCATTGACAACCCCCTCCCAACGACAATTCCGTGACAACCCGCTCTTGTCGACAACTCGCTCCCACCGACACTCCACCGACGCTCCGCCACCGTCCTCCCGCTCACCTTCTCACACTCTTGCTTCATACTTTTTTCCTGTATAGTGCAACAACCCGGGCATGTTGCTATTATGTCTATAAATAAATGAGTTGAGGCCCAAATTCTGTTCTGTTAGGTCGGGGGTAGGGTACCCTGGTCCTAGAGAGCTGCTGTGGGTGCAGGTTTTTGTTCCAACCAAGCAGCAACACACCTGATTCTACTAATGAAGGTCCTTACCCCCTGGTGGTTGATTACTTGACTACTGGTAGGATTGCCTACCTCTGAGTTAGGTGATAGTGCTGGGATTTCCTGAGGGTCTTTGGATGTGTCTTGTAATAAACTGATATAAACAGCCTTTTTCAGAATGAGTATTAAAGTAGCAGATAAACATGCTAATGTCTCAGCATGTTTATGTTGGCTGTACGATCGGTGCAGGAAGAAACGAGAAACGCTTTGAATTGTAATGAAAGCGCAGGGAAGCAACATGAGAAGGAGCTGTGATATGGAGCTTTACACTATAATCAAATTGCTGCTTTATGGTAGTGCTACGATATGCAAGTCTATGGGATTTTAGGTTTTAATGATGATGATTTAAATATCCACCCAAAAAATTTAACAAAAAGAATACACATCATTGTGTCATGCGAAACATGGAAATAACTTCACTATTGAACTTCAGTACAGTGAATCTGGTCTGTTTTATTCCCTCACTGCTCATACCAATAATACAGATAAATGTGCATTTCTGCAACTATTATCACTTCAGCTCTCTCACATAAACACAAGTCAACCTCTGAATTTCAATTTTAACCATCACAGTAATCTGTAATGCATTTAAACAGGTGCGCAAAATTGCATATAGTCATTAAAATTTCAATCGGGAACCTTTCATTACTACAACATTTATTTCCTACGTTTTCCTTTTTGTAATTTCTATAAAGTTTTGACAGAATTAAATACGTTCTTATTAAACTTTGTCCATCACTCTAAAAACTATATAAAACAAGGGATTTCATGGTTTCTCTACTCTACAGAATGGAACTTTTGAAAGAAACAGTAGATGATTATCCTCATCTGCACTACATATGTATATATAATATTCCATAAAAAGCTTTATGGCAGATACTAACCATATGATACTGTAGAATAACATGAAAAAACAAAAGAAGATATTACATGTATGGAGACAGTAGAGGTATTACAATAAAGACAGATTTTTCTATTTTAAAGATATTATGGCCTAACGTTGAACATCACTGGATATCAGACAATATTTCGAGTACTGCAGCAGCAAGCTTTTGTTTCCAGATGACCAATTAGATGTTGTTTAGTGACAGCGGCTTCATATTTACTCTGCTGCAGCTGCTCATTTATATCCTGTTGAAGTAACATTGTTTTCCGAATATTATAATGTAGAAAAAGAAATTCAATAAAATGGGTATAAAGGTCTGAAAATCAGTCTGTCTCTTATTTTATTCTTTTTTTTCTATCAGTCTTTGGAGACAGTATTTGAAGGATGAAACACAGTTTGAAGGATCAGTTAATTTTACATCATAATAATGTCATGTATAACTGGAGCACACGTGCTGCTTTCTGTCTTCCGTGCGGATTATTTGCTCCTGTGATGCTTGTTTCAACGAGTTCTCCCCCCTCAGCCACTGCCACATATTGAATTTCTCTAAATGAACATCCCCTCTGCCCCGGCATTATCACATTAATTTGCGGCAGAGTTATCAAAGGTGTATTTCTATTAGGCAGACACGCAGCTCCAGCCCTCCTTGGAGAGACTTACAGTTTTTATCCTGTTTCTGCACAGAAAGGGAATCAGATTATGCTAATTTCCTTTTCATGTTCGATTTGATAACGGCAACTTCAAAGTGTCGGCTGATTCTCGCCAAGAATCGCATGCGACTGCTTTTAATTCCAAAAAGGGGAAAAAAGCTCCGGCTTCAAAGAGAAGTCATCATCGGAATGCTTCAATACCATCAAACAGCGAGTCAATTAGAGAGCGAGCAGAACTCCGCTGGACGAGGGAGGGACGTGATTGGCTCTAATATTCTGCCGCTGTGAATTCAGATTCTCGTGTTTCCTGCCGCAAAAAGGCTGCAAATTGGTGGCAGCAAATGTTTGTGATTATCTAAATAAACGCTAAATGAAGGCGCACCTTCTGCATGTGTCTGTGTTTAAAATAAAATAGTGTCGGGCGTGATTTCACTTGTGTCTTTGACAGAATCTGAACAAAATCACAAGGACAAAGAGCCACTTTAATAGAATCATAAAAGCAAATAACTAGAATCTCATCATGAAACTGAACTAAACTTTCTATATCACTTAATTTGATGAGTTTAGTAAATGATCCTTCAGAGATTTAGTGAAATAATTATAATTCATGAATGTTCTAACTAGACATTTTAATAACTTTACTGATGAATTATTTCATTCTGCAACAGCATCCATCCATCCATCCATTGTCTATCCCGCTTATTCCCTTTCGGGGTCGCAGGGGTCTGCTGGAGCCTATCCCAGCGCGTTAAGGCGAGAGGCAGGGATACACCCCAGATGGTCGCCAGCCAATCGTGGGGCACACACACCATTCACACACCATTCACTCTCACACTCACACCTATGGGCAATTTAGAGTTTACCAATTAACCTGAGCATGTTTTTTGTATTGTGGGAGGAAACCGGAGTACCCGGTGAAAACCCACGCAGACACGGGGAGAACATGCAAACTCCACACAGAAAGGCCCCAGACCCAGGCCCAAGGCGGGTCTTGAACCTGCGACCTTCTTGCTGTGAGGCAACAGTGCTACCCACCGCACCACCGTGTCGCCCTCTGCAACAGCATATTAGGGGAATTGTGGGTTTGACTACTTGTGAATGTCGTTCTTGTGAATAAATGCAAAGATCAGATGTACACACACACACACACACACACACACACACATTTACATTTTGCCATTTGACAGACTCTGTAATTCAACGTGATTTATAAGCAAAGAAAGGCAATTGCGGGTTTTAGTAAAATGACTCAGAAAGAGTCATGGTGAGTTTTTTTGAAGAAGCTGAGCAGGTTTAAATGACAAAAGTTTTTGAAAAATCCATCAATCGTCCAAATTCCAAATGACTCCAGCTTCTCTTCTTTCTTTAGTCTTCTATCACAGCAAACTCCATATTTGTGTTTTGTGGGGCATGGGGAAAAAATGACATTAGAAAATAACCAAGTAACCTTGAACTGGTGCATAAAATGTCGGAATATGGTTTAAAACACCATATTGATCACTACCTCATCAGTTAATTGGGTATGCTGTATACTCAATAGATCCATCTATAACGAAAATAATCATACGTTGCAGCCAAAGTTATGAACATATGGGAGCGTGCATTATTATACATTTTTACAGATATCTGCTTCACTTGCATTATAATGATACAGATTCTCCAGGAACTGAAGAACTGGAAGTTTAATAAGCACAATCGGGCATTGGTTGTTTAAAAAAAAGAAGCAAATTATGTGTTATGCTTAGATGGAAATACTTAGGTCTTTTGTTCCTGCTAATACACACTTATTCTGCTGTGGCCTGGTCTCCACTGCAGTGTTACTGAAACAAGCCATTTAGAAAACTGCCCTGGTTGTGATGTCACAGCAGGAGTGGGAGGAGTCATCTTCTTCCATAGACGTTTCCAGGCTTCTGAGGGGCGGGGCATTTCCTGTGTGACGGTGCTCGTCCAATCACAAGAGAGTGTTTCGGTAGGAAGTAGAAGGGGGAACCTGTGTGTGTGTTTGTGTGTGTGTGTGTGTGTGTGTGTGTGTGTGTGTGTGTGTGTGTGTGTGTGTGTGTGTGTGTGTGTGTGTGTGTGTGTGTGTGTGTGTGTGTGTGTGTGTGTGTGTGTGTGTGTGTGTGTGTGTGTGTGTGTGTGCGAGAAGGCAGACTGCATTGCAGCAAAGGGTCTAAAGCAGAGGATCTGAAAAACCTTGCTCCTAAAAACTGGACCAAGGACCCAAAGCTTAGATAGATATATTATAATGGAAAGTTACGGACCTGTCACTGCTGGTATCTCAGTACAAGAATATATACACCAATAAATCCATGTATTTATTCAATTTTCCCTCTAATGAACAAATAAAATCTATTTATTTGTGTATTTTTTTTCCTTTGCACATACTTTTTTCACAATTTCCACATACAATTTTACATAAATTCAATTCAAAAGGGACATGAAAAACACTATGGAATAAATCTGTCAATGGGAAGTTAAAGCAATTAAATTAATTCTGGCAGGTTCACGTCGTCTGTACAAATGCTTCTACATTCTGTCATTGTGTAGTTATGGAAGGACTTATAATGAAAATAAATATTTCTTCTATATTCCCTACTTTTAAGAACCACTGGTTTAAGGTACTTTTTTCTGAACAGATCAAGACAATTTAAAATATAAAACTGCGAGCATAAAACCTTTAAATACATCAGTGTGCAGATGTTATTGTACCATTGATGGAACCTATGGAATTTCGTTTAAAACCAACATAGCGTCAGTGGGAGGTGACCAGATGTGGAGGTGAACTCCTCCGTTATCTGTTCCTGTTACTGGGCGTGCAGACGGAGGTGAAGCCACCATTTCTACCACATCTGTTGTCAGTTTTTTTCCTTTTTGTTGAGGCAGTTCCAGCTCATGAGGAAGCTAATAGCATATTTGTATTCTTTGTATCTGTATGCAGGGTCTCAGGCTGGCATTTGGGTGAGAGATATGCTTGTGCAGCACGACATTATGACAGCCTTGACATTTTAGATCTTAATGTTGCACGCGCTGTTTTGCATTATAATATGTCTCCCTAAAATCATGCATCTTATTACCTCTACCTTTTTGATTTGCAAATATCAACGTTTGACCCCGGCTTCACACCCAAACGTGGTGGATGCTAACAGCTACGTCTCCATTGTTTATTTTTTTATTTTTGTATTTAGGACGAAAGCGAGGATACGTGTGAGGCAGGATTACATTTCTCCCCAGAGGCCACATATAGATCTAACGGCTCCTCTTCAAACGGAGCGACCAGGGGAACAAATGTTCCAAACACACTCGATATTGTTAATCAATGTGTTTAGAAGGAAGAAACACACACACAAGAAATGTTGGGTTGCTCATTAATGAGTATAAGCTGGGTGTAGGTTGTGTGTAGCCCCACTGATACTGAAATTGTGAGTCTGATAACACAATCAATCCCTCGATAATCTGATTCTGATTGATCGGATGATCTTGTATAAGACAACAGCACTGCTGAGGTTCCCCTTGTGTTTCTTAAACCTGCAAAAAAAAAAAAAACCTGATTGTTGGAGCACTCGTGTCAACACCTCTTAAGCTGAAACCTTGAACTTGTTAGTGGTTATTTATTTCCACGTCCGGCAGTTAGGGAGCAAGGTTATTGTTCGTTTGGAGTCATGTTTCTGTCCAATATTCTGTCTTTTGGCTCTTGTGTTCACTATCTGCCAACTCCAGGGGGAAATATCTGCTCTTTAGCTGTTCAGTTCTCCGTCGTGTGCACCGGTCCACACTCACAGACGCGTGTTGCTGAGCATGTAGAATGTAGACCTTTTTTTTTTTATTTTTTCCTTCGAAAACATCTGGCTGTTTCGGCCCAAAACGACAATAAAGCGTAGAAGTTGCAGCTGGACAGATGAACAATGAGTTGAAAATGCATCATGAAGCTCCATAAGAGAGAAGCTGCACAACCGCTGATAGTTTTTTTTATAAATATACCAATTACCGCCACTTCAGAGGGAGAACAGTACAAAAGAAAACTTGTCAGTGGACAAACTATATAATAGTGACACCGTTTATAATTGAGCTCTGAATCGTATTTGGCCTTTCTGTCGTGTGGTGTCTCGTTACCCGGCTGACACATCAACACCAATCCAGATTTTCTTTCCTATATTAATTATAAAATGTCATCTCAGGCTGTCTGCTGACACAGAGAGCCTATTCAATGTCAGTGCTCCACAGCACCCTGTCTGGAAGTTGGATTTTTGTTTTAATGTGAGCTATATGAGGCAGGGGATTGCTGTGCGTCTATTGACAAACAAAAAAAAACAGAATTTAATGTGGATCGGCAATGTTAAAGTTCTAAAAAGCTCTGGATTGCACCAGCTTCCCAAACACGTCCTGCACATCAGAACTGATATGTCTGTGCTCCGCTAATATTGACCTATATATCCGGCTGCTTCATTAGCTGTACTCTGCTGGGAAAGTTAAGATGGTTAATTATTGAAAACGGGCAAAAGAGGAACGAGCCAAAAGGTCTGCATTGATCATGTCTTCAAATCGTGTTATTCCAGAAACTTGTTATCCATTGTCAGATATTTAGTTGCATCATGAATCCTGGTTCAGTGTTTTAGTGATGTGGACCATCCTATCACCTAATGCATGTTGGTTAGATGTACTGCATGTACAGTGACTCTGAAATGTTAACCAATGAGAGCAAAAAACAAATAGAAAAAGTTAGTTCTGCTCTTTGCTGCTGTGTTGACTTTGTATAAGTTTCTTGCTCAATAATAATTTCCTCAAATCCGTCAGTGTCTGTGGCTTCTATACGTCCACAGTGTTTTATCAGATTTTCCCTGACACGGCCCTGAATCTTGTTAGTGACGCCGCTCGGCATCTCTTTTCTTTGAGGAAACGCCCTCGGGGAGAGGAGGGAACTTCTCTTTGAATACGAGCACATGAAAAGATGTACAAACCTTCCTGCGTTTGACCCTTGAAGGGCAAAGCTTTGGTACTTTATGGTACCCGCTGTTGTCGTACCAACAGGATGTTTAATTACTTGTCTCCATCAGTTAAGCATGTTATTATACTGCGTATGATGGATGCATTGGTATGCTACTTATTATTTCAGGCCTCTGCTTCCTTTACAAGAACTGCAAGTTGATGAAAATTATTTGTTTGACAAACGAGCAATGCGATGACCTTGGGGTAGTTTCACGCCAACAGCAGGTTGGACAGACCATAGACATTAGTGTGAAACCATCAGTCGCACACAAAACTAAGCAGAATAAGACCTCCAAAAAGAGGAGGTCTCGGTCTGTTAGGTCAAATGAAAAACTTTGGTGTGGCCCCAATGGTGAGAACCTGGACTCGGGTCCAAACGAGGGGATACTACCGTAAATTCCGGACTATAAGCCGCTACTTTTTTCCCCAAACTTTCAACCCTGCGGCTTATTCAGTGATGCGGCCAATTTATGTAATTTTTCTAACAGCCACCAGGGGCGCTCAAGTAGAAAAGGTAAGATTAAGACCGGTGGAATATATGCGTCGAGGAAGACTGCAACTTCTTGTCTTGTGCATAAATTAAATTAGTGTGAACATACCCTCATCATGGAGAATGCAAAAAGAAAGGCATATGACGCAGCTTTCAAGCTAAAAGCAATCGAGCTGTCCGATAAGGAAGGAAACAGAGCTGCTGCACGTAAACTTTGTCTCAGGATGAGAGAGAGGCTGAGGGAGTGTGTGACGACGTCTATATGACACTGTTTCATTCCCACACTGAGGAAGATGACTTCATGGCTTCAGTTCAAAGGAGGAAGATGAAGACGCGTACCGTGATTTTTACCAGTATGTTCTTTTACCAGACCTGTTATACTGTGTTGCTAGCGTGTTGCTACCATGTTGCTACCGTTTTACTGCCCTGTCACAGGCACCGTTTGGGAAGAAAGTTATATTATTATTATTATTATTAAGTTATATTATCAAAACTTTGAAAACTCTCTGTGTGTGCCGTCTTTCTTTGTAAATATGTTTACATGTTTTAATGTGAGCACATGCGGCTTATATACAGGTGCGGCTTGTGTGTGTACAAAATCGGTTTTACTCTAAAAATGTAGTGGGTGCGGCTTATAATCAGGTGCACTCTATAGTCCGGAAATTACGGTAATTATTTCATAGCTACCTCATTGGTTTTTGAGACAATTTTCGTCCCAGATGATCTCATCCACAAAAATAGTGTCTTCTATGGCTGAATCGTTGCTCAATACCTCCAACTTCTGATTTTCTGGATTGGATATTTTGCAATAAATGGCTAATACAGAGGATGTAACACATGTAGATAAGGGCAAGTACCAATATGTGAAAGTGTCACTCCATAATGAGTCAGAATTGGCGTTTATATCAGAAGATAAACAGTGAACCGTCAATCAGACCATTTTCTGCAATTTTAAAATTGCACCATTCTGGAGTCAGTAGGATAACTACTTAACATTTTATTGCTCAGTACGGACAGAATACTCAAACCAGTGCTGTGAAAGTGCCCTCAGAATGGAATTTCAAACAAGTACTGTAGCTGCATAGTTTAAATGAAGTGAATAACGAGTACAACCATCACCCGCCTTTTATCATCTGAAGGACACGCAGCACAAACCGCATCACGGTGGTTTGCAGGGCTCCCCTCTCTTCTCCAAAACCCAGTAAACACACTGATGCTGAAAATTGATCAATGAAGCAGGCTTTTTTTCTTCTTCTTCTTCTTCTTCTTCTTCCATATACTCCACCATCACCTGGGACAATAAGCTTTTGGTCAACTTTGGACCGAGGTAATCAGTGAATCAAATCAAGCCTGTGCCGTTCTGCCTCCACCGCCATCACGGCAGATTTATTAGATGTCTATCACGGGAGGTTGGGAGAGAGGTGAGGATTGGGTTCAGACAGGGGGAGCCGGCGAGGAGAGGAGGCCCGATGGAGCTATTAGCTGCTGCAGAGGAGTGATCAGCCTGTGATGAGCTATCGGACAGGCCCCGGGATTGGGGCGGTGGGAGATGCTGCAGGGTTCATTAGTTCATCTTGTGTTGTGCTGCCTTCAGCTGCATTTCCCACCCAGGTCCGCTCCCCAGGCAGCCCCGGCCCTTATCTGGCCCCCGTCTAATCAAGTTCTCTTCAGTGGTGGAAGCTTTTCAGAGGGCTTGAAAAGCTAGAAACAGCAACCTGATTGCCTGCCAGGACTGCAGAAGGCTGGCCGGGCCAGACGGGACTTTAGACACGGGTGTGAAATTGTTACCGTCAAGATGATACCGCTGGTAATTTCACACACAAAGGAAAGGGACATACTTGTGGATTTCTTAAAGAAGTTCAGTAACGGTAACATCCGTATTTCATCTGTTCTAATATCACTGCAAGGCCTTTACATAAAGGGCTTCACGGTCTGAAAATGTGGGGAAAAAAACAGTATTCACACCTACAGTATTTCATTCCAATTTGAGGCAGCCTGTGCGAGATGCACAAAAAGGAAGAGACAGTTTTAATACCTTTTGCTGATATGGTCCTGTCCCTGCTCTGCCTAATGTGCAGGTGAATTCATGGTATCTCCAGTCTACAGATGCTGAGGCTGTGGCAAACAGCTGTTGTATGTTAAACTGCTTGTTATCTACAGATAACATTTGCACCACTGCCAGCGTCATTATGGCATTATGGACGGCGTGCATCTATTTATAAGAACATGTTCTAATGTCACTGCTAAGTACTAATATGGGAGTTTTTTTTCATGAGATTTCATGCCAGCTGCTGCATGATGTTAACAAATCATCATTGGTGTCTACACGCCGTAGCTAAGGTGCTTTCACGCCAGCAGCAGTTGGTCCATTCCAACCAAAAGACGCTTACCATAAATTACCATCCGCAGATTGTTCTCCAGATGCAGCCGTGACTCATTTTGGAATCAAAAAATTCAAAAAAGGCCAATACAGAGAATAGAACAAAGGAAGACAAGAGGAAGATAGACATTAATGAAACCTCAATCAGACCAAATTTTGTTAGTTTGCAGATGTAAAAGCGAACCATGCCGGAGTCTGTATGCTGAGTAGCATCAATGTTATCAGCTGGTGTGGACCAAAAATTCAACCAAGAGCTGTGAAAGCGCCCTAAGTATCATTTAAAGGTACTTGCACCCAAGCGTAGACCTCTACTCCACCATATTTAAGAGGGAAGTGATGGTCCATATCTGCCACCCAAGCCCTGGACTCACCATTCACGCACAGCTGCATCCGTGCACCCCACCCCCCACCACCCCCCAGCCTGATACTCATCCTCCTTGGAAGGTGTCCATCCTGGCGCTGTCTGACCAGCGGGAGGCTGGAAGGCATCCAGGGATTTTTGGGGGGAGGGTGTCGATGAAATTCATGTTTTAGCATATATTTAACGTTTAGGGATCGTTTATATCCAGTCATTATTAATGCTAATTTAGTCATAGTCACATATTTTATTTAGGAAGTCAACAGCACTGATGAAAAACACGTGTGTGTGTGTGTTTGAGAGCCAAATATGGAGCTCAGCTGAGCATAGTTTACGAGTATGTTGGAAAACAAAATCCACAGAAACAAACCATAATGTGCATGATTACGGTCTCCAACAATAGCCTGTAAAGAAAGAGTAAGGGAATTTGAATGAAGTTCTGGCTGCAGAGCCACGAGGAAGTCAAATAATAGCTTTCCTTTAATAATTCCCACCATAACCAAGGTCGGACTGACAGCTGGAGGATTTATGTCTTCAGCAGATTCATTTGTGGGAACAGTGGCGTACGCAGAGTTTTAGAAGGGTAGGACCAAACAGGCACATATAGCATGTCCTCACCACCCAAGAGGGCACTTTCGACTCCTAGAGGGCCCTTTGGCATGCATGTTTGTTCCAAGAGGGCACTTTAGCACACATCTCCGCTCCTAGAGGGCACTTAAGCATGCATTGTTTTTCCCAGAAGCACACTTTAGCACATGAGTTGGCTCCTGGAGGGCACTTTAAAGAGGGTACATTAGCACACATTTGGACCCCTAGAGGCCCTTTGGCATGTATTTGTGTCCCTAGAGGGCACTTTAGCACACATCTTGCCTCCTAGAGGGCAGTTTAGCATGCATTTTTGCTCCAAAAAGTGCTCTTTTGGTTCCTAAATGGACAATTTAGAATATGTCTTTGCTCCTGGAGGGGACTTTTTTGGCTTTTGACTCTTAGAGGGCACTTTCGCATGTATTTTTGCTTCCAAAAGCACATATTTTGGCTCTAGAGGGCACTTTGGCATGCAAATTTGCTCCCAAGTGGAAACCACACCTTGCCACTGTGTGTGAATGTTCAATCTTCATCATAATTTACATCATTCAACCACCCAAATCAGCCAGTCATTCCACCACCACAGTGCCATAGTGCATGGGAAAGGCTAGGGACACATGGAGATGTTGTTTAATCCCCGATGGGAAGTGCACACAGCTGCTACCTTCAGGTCGGTGCTGGGGGGTGGGGGGCACACCAGGGCCTCTTCCTCTGGTGTCTGTGTCCGGCCGAGAAGCAGTAATTACCTGTAAATGTCAGGTCCCTGGGGTGGACTTGGCGCCCCCACCTGTCATCTGCAGCCCTATGCTTCCCGCCCCCAAACCCGCTCCCCCCCCTGTCTCATTGATGGCTCGGAGGCACACACCGTCCGACGCCTACGGGATGTCCGAGGCCGGGGACTCCAGTATCTCGTGGACTGGGAGGGCTACGGCCCTGAAGAGAGATGCTGGGTCCCGGCTCGGCACATCCTGGACCCTGGTTTGGTGAGGGACTTTCATCGTCGGCATCCCACACCACCCAAAGGGACGCCAGGAGGCATCCGTTAGGGGGGGGGTACTGTTAGTATCCGGGACCGTGACTCTGGCCGCCCTGCTGGTCAGCAGCGGAAAATACAGTACTCTGTATGGCCTACCCCTCCCTTCCTGTGTCTTCCCTGATTGTGATCCTGTCCAGCTGTGCCTTGTTACCTCTGTGTGTCAGTCTGTACTTAAGCCCTGTTAGTCCTTCCCTCTGTGTCCGATCGTCTGTGTGTTTCCCCCTGTGTATGAGGCTCCTGCTCCTGCTCCTGCTCCTGCTCCTGCTCCTGCTCCTGCTCCTGCTCCTGCTCCTGCTCCTGCTCCTGCTCCTGCTCCTGTCCCAACAGTCCTGTTCCTGCCCCAACGGTTCTGCTCCTGCTCCTGCTCCTGCTCCTGCTCCAACAGTCCTGCTCCTGCTACTGTCCCAACAGTCCTGCTCCTGCTCCTGTCCCAACAGTCCTGTTCCTGCCCCAACGGTTCTGCTCCTGCTCCTACGGTTCTGCTCCTGCTCCTACGGTCCTGCTCCTGCTCCTGCTCCTGCTCCTGCTCCTGTCCCAACAGTCCTGTTCCTGCCCCAACGGTTCTGCTCCTGCTCCTGCTCCTGCTCCTGCTCCAACAGTCCTGCTCCTGCTACTGTCCCAACAGTCCTGCTCCTGCTCCTGTCCCAACAGTCCTGTTCCTGCCCCAACGGTTCTGCTCCTGCTCCTACGGTTCTGCTCCTGCTCCTACGGTTCTGCTCCTGCTCCTGCTCCTGCTTCTGCTCCTGTCCCAACAGTCCTGCTCCTGCTTCTGCTCCTGTCCCAACAGTCCTGGTCCTGCTTCTGCTCCTGTCCCAACAGTCCTGGTCCTGCTTCTGCTCCTGTCCCAACAGTCCTGCTCCTGCTCCTGCTCCTGCTCCAACAGTCCTGCTCCTGCTACTGTCCCAACAGTCCTGCTCCTGCTCCTGTCCCAACAGTCCTGTTCCTGCCCCAACGGTTCTGCTCCTGCTCCTACGGTTCTGCTCCTGCTCCTACGGTTCTGCTCCTGCTCCTGCTCCTGCTTCTGCTCCTGTCCCAACAGTCCTGCTCCTGCTTCTGCTCCTGTCCCAACAGTCCTGGTCCTGCTTCTGCTCCTGTCCCAACAGTCCTGGTCCTGCTTCTGCTCCTGTCCCAACAGTCCTGCTCCTGCTCCTGCTCCTGCTCCAACAGTCCTGCTCCTGCTACTGTCCCAACAGTCCTGCTCCTGCTCCTGTCCCAACAGTCCTGTTCCTGCCCCAACGGTTCTGCTCCTGCTCCTACGGTTCTGCTCCTGCTCCTACGGTTCTGCTCCTGCTCCTGCTCCTGCTTCTGCTCCTGTCCCAACAGTCCTGCTCCTGCTCCAACAGTCCTGCTCCTGCTCCTGTCCCAACAGTCCTGCTCCTGCTCCTGTCCTAACAATCCTGCCCCTGCTCCTGTGGACACCTTTCGTTGTATTTTGAAAAGTACTCTTGCTACTGCCCTCGTGGATGATTTTTGTTGTGAACTAGAAAAGTATTTCCTGTGGCTTTAAATAAACCCTATCGGAGCTGATCTGCATTTGGGTCCCTGTGTTCCCGTACGAAAATCCTAACAGAACGATCGGACCAGGATGGACCCAGCGGATCAGAATCTGATGAGAACCTGCCTGGAGCACCGGCAAGTGCTGCTCGACCGGCAGGCCAGTCTCAATGCTCTACAGGAGAGTATCCGGGACCTCCAAAGGGCCTTGGGAATCCCCACGCCAGCACCCGAACCTGAGCCTGAGCCAGAACCCGAACCTGAACCAGCACCTGAGCCTGAACCTGAGCCTGCACCTGAACCAGCACCTGAGCCTGAACCTGAGCCTGAGCCTGAACCGGAACCTGAACCAACACCTGAGCCTGAACCAGCACCTGAACCAGCACCTGAGCCTGCACCTGAGCCTGAACCAGCACCTGAGCCTGCACCTGAGCCTGAACCAGCACCTGAGCCTGCACCTGAGCCTGAACCAGCACCCGAACCTGAGCCTGAGCCAGAACCCGAACCTGAACCAGCACCTGAGCCTGCACCTGAACCAGCACCTGAGCCTGAACCTGAGCCAGAATCCGAACCAGCACCTGAGCCTGCACCCGAACCTGAGCCTGAACCGGAACCTGAACCAACGCCTGAGCCTGAACCAGCACCCGAACCTGAACCTGCACCTGAGCCAGAACCTGCACCTGAACCAGCACCTGAGCCAGAACCTGCACCTGAACCAGCACCTGAGCCTGCACCTGAACCAGCACCCGAGCCTGAACCAGCACCCGAGCCGGAACCAGCGCCTGAGCGTGCACCTGTGCCTGAACTGGAACCAGCACCCGAGCCTGAACCAGCACACGAGCCTGAACCAGAACTGGAACCAGTTCCTGGGCCTGGTCTCCCTCTGACTGTGCGCCCTGCCCCCAAGCCTCCCCCACCTGGTCCATGTCCAGGGGACGCCAGGAGGCGTCCATTAGGAGGGGGGTACTGTCAGGTCCCTGGGGTGGACTTGGCGCCCCCACCTGTCATCTGCAGCCCTATGCTTCCCGCCCCCAAACCCGCTCCCCCCCCTGTCTCATTGATGGCTCGGAGGCACACACCGTCCGACGCCTACGGGATGTCCGAGGCCGGGGACTCCAGTATCTCGTGGACTGGGAGGGCTACGGCCCTGAAGAGAGATGCTGGGTCCCGGCTCGGCACATCCTGGACCCTGGTTTGGTGAGGGACTTTCATCGTCGGCATCCCACACCACCCAAAGGGACGCCAGGAGGCGTCCGTTAGGGGGGGGGTACTGTTAGTATCCGGGACCGTGACTCTGGCCGCCCTGCTGGTCAGCAGCGGAAAATACAGTACTCTGTATGGCCTACCCCTCCCTTCCTGTGTCTTCCCTGATTGTGATCCTGTCCAGCTGTGCCTTGTTACCTCTGTGTGTCAGTCTGTACTTAAGCCCTGTTAGTCCTTCCCTCTGTGTCCGATCGTCTGTGTGTTTTCCCCTGTGTATGAGGCTCCTGCTCCTGCTCCTGTCCCAACAGTCCTGTTCCTGCCCCAACGGTTCTGCTCCTGCTCCTGCTCCTGCTCCTGCTCCAACAGTCCTGCTCCTGCTACTGTCCCAACAGTCCTGCTCCTGCTCCTGTCCCAACAGTCCTGTTCCTGCCCCAACGGTTCTGCTCCTGCTCCTACGGTTCTGCTCCTGCTCCTACGGTCCTGCTCCTGCTCCTGCTCCTGCTCCTGTCCCAACAGTCCTGTTCCTGCCCCAACGGTTCTGCTCCTGCTCCTGCTCCTGCTCCTGCTCCAACAGTCCTGCTCCTGCTACTGTCCCAACAGTCCTGCTCCTGCTCCTGTCCCAACAGTCCTGTTCCTGCCCCAACGGTTCTGCTCCTGCTCCTACGGTTCTGCTCCTGCTCCTACGGTTCTGCTCCTGCTCCTGCTCCTGCTTCTGCTCCTGTCCCAACAGTCCTGCTCCTGCTTCTGCTCCTGTCCCAACAGTCCTGGTCCTGCTTCTGCTCCTGTCCCAACAGTCCTGGTCCTGCTTCTGCTCCTGTCCCAACAGTCCTGCTCCTGCTCCTGCTCCTGCTCCAACAGTCCTGCTCCTGCTCCTGCTCCAACAGTCCTGTTCCTGCTCCTGTCCCAACAGTCCTGTTCCTGCCCCAACGGTTCTGCTCCTGCTCCTACGGTTCTGCTCCTGCTCCTACGGTTCTGCTCCTGCTCCTGCTCCTGCTTCTGCTCCTGTCCCAACAGTCCTGCTCCTGCTTCTGCTCCTGTCCCAACAGTCCTGGTCCTGCTTCTGCTCCTGTCCCAACAGTCCTGGTCCTGCTTCTGCTCCTGTCCCAACAGTCCTGCTCCTGCTCCTGCTCCTGCTCCAACAGTCCTGCTCCTGCTACTGTCCCAACAGTCCTGCTCCTGCTCCTGTCCCAACAGTCCTGTTCCTGCCCCAACGGTTCTGCTCCTGCTCCTACGGTTCTGCTCCTGCTCCTACGGTTCTGCTCCTGCTCCTGCTCCTGCTCCTGCTCCTGTCCCAACAGTCCTGCTCCTGCTCCTGCTCCTGTCCTAACAATCCTGCCCCTGCTCCTGTGGACACCTTTCGTTGTATTTTGAAAAGTACTCTTGCTACTGCCCTCGTGGATGATTTTTGTTGTGAACTAGAAAAGTATTTCCTGTGGCTTTAAATAAACCCTATCGGAGCTGATCTGCATTTGGGTCCCTGTGTTCCCGTACGAAAATCCTAACAGTAAATCCATGTCAATGCCAGATCAAGGCAAAAGTCTATTGTCGGGGATTAGCCGGTCAATAGCCCAACCCCCGGCAGAGTCGCCCTGTCCCTGTGATAACATCACGACTTCATCCACGACACCGGTGACTCGCTGTGTGACAGCAATCCTCCGACCGAATGTCCACTGTCACTCACACGGCGAGAAGCAAATTTCATCGCCAGAATTGACCACAAAGACGAGGTCGAAAGAGGGCGCAAGTGCCGTGAATCCAGCCCGCTCCTCTGCCCTGAAGAGAGACTTCCTGTCTTTGCTTTTCACATGAAATATTTTTCTCTCATGCAGAAATGCATTCACATTTATTAGGATATGAGTTGACTTTTCATTTTATTATGAAAGGCAACAATGCACGGCAAAAAACTAGATCCTAACATATGGAAATATCTATTTTTTTGTACAGTCTAATAGTCTAATATTAAATAGACTATAAGATATTGGAATATCTTATTGGATATGGAATAAGAATTTCTTTTTTTGCAGTGTGTAAATACACTAAACAATCATTATTAGTGATTGTTCAATAAAAAACTATACATGGCAAATTTTAATTTTTAATAAATAGAAACATTGCATATTATGTTTTTTTTGTCTTTTTACGGCCAGTTAAATATATTTTTTAATATAACAAATTTAACTTAAAAGTACATTTCACAATCCACCTTGATAAAATGTGAAAAGATAACCCTAAGATATGAGAACGATAATATTCAATGTCCCGAATTGGGGAGGACTTGACTTATGTCAATGACAGAATGTCGAGTTTCTCTGATACCTCTGACCTGCTGAAGTCTTACAAAAAATAAAGAGTTAATCATCTGAGTCCTTGTGAAAACATTTCAATTTCAAGTAAAACAGAAAAGACATGCTTTGCAGCAAAATGAACTAGAAGGCATCAACATCCCAACAGCAAGTTCTTCTAAATAGCAAATAAACAAAGTGAATTTGTCTGACGTTTGTTTTAAAAATGGCCGAATGCCATGAAATACAGCATCAAATGAGGATCTGGTGACAAAAGCAGCTGCAGAGAGATGGTCAAGTGAGCAAGGGCGTGAATTGAAAGAGAGAGAGAGCAAAGCAGCTACTGAGGGAAATAAAACATCATTTTCTGCTTGTTTCATTAAATTCTAAATACCCTCCGTTCAACTCATGCAGCAGTGAAGGCGACGGGAACTCGTGTTGCTTCTGTGTGTTTGCTGCCTGCAGGAAGCTTTACGAGCATCTGAGACCTGCGACAAATGAGGCACATCAATTACTGCTCAGTGCACTTGAGCTTTAACCCTCATGCCCTCCTTGGGCTTTTTTGTCACCTTTTTTGTTGATTTTTTTTTTTTTGGCTGTGTTGCAGCTTTCGGCACAAATCTTTGTAGAAGCTGTTCTCGACAAATTTTGTACCTTTTCAAACACCTTTTGTGCCTAAAGTGGAAAATCAACATCTTTTCATCACTATTTTTTGCTTTTTCATACATTGATTAACCCAATGAAATGTCTGTAGCAGCAACACACTCTGATTCTGACACTTCTGCTATAAACTCATGTTGTAGAATTTCATTTCAAGTCCATGTACGAAACCCCTTACATACAAATATGTACATAAATCCATTAATATTAATGTTGTTTCAAGCAGGAAAACTACACAAAATAAGGCCAGGGGCCAAAACAACCTTTATGCCTGCTGAAAACTACCAAACATCCAATAATTTTCAGGAGTTTAACCCTATAAAAACCAATTAACTATCAAAATTCATTCATTATTTTTTGCAAAAAAGAGATACGGAGATGGGGAAGTGTCAAAGATCAGCAACAAAACGGCATGGGTTGCATTTACTTTTTATGTAGTTCCTCCCTCTAGTGACATAAAGTGCCTTATTGACTTATTATAATATCACACTATAAAACCACACAATCTATAATGTCAGCATTTCAATTTGAAGAAAAGTATATTAGATATGAGATGTAGGGGGGAACAAAAGCTGAGAAATATATTGATGTGTGTATTTTGCAGTTTGTGTGTGGACATTTTTGCCATAAAGGTGTCAAAAAGGGGTCGAATTTAAGGAAGGCTTGAAGTTTAAGATAAAGAAAGCCTTCCTGAATAGAAAGTGAAAGATGAAAAAAAGGAAAGACTCTGGTCTGTGCTGCCCTCAGATGGTTAGAAAAGCTGCAGAAGAGAAGGCTCCAAACCCCGAAGGTGCAGCGCTTATGACCAGGACCCGGAGGAAGCAGAGAGACGCTGCCGTGAACGGGGACGCTGCCGTGAACAGGAAGGCAGAAACGGGCACGTCGGCGTCTGACGGGGTTAAAGAGGGCCGCCGGGTCAGGCTGCTTCTTTTAAAATGGCAGGAGGAGGTTTTCCATCTGAAGAGTGTCAGCGTCCTCATAAGAGGAAAAAAAACATGTGTGCTGCATGTCAAGCACACGGTATACACACAGTGTGTGTGTGTGTGTGTGTGTGTGTGTGTGTTAATTGGCCAGTGTGAGGCAGCTGGTGGCTGCTATAGGCTCTGCCTTCCCTTCCTTCTACAGTAGCTCTCCACTCTGATGTATTTCCCATACGGCCTGGGATTATTGGATCCTAATGAGACGTGTCCTGCCTACTCATTTAAGTCCTTTCTTCTCTCCTCTTTAGAGGCAGCGAGGAGGACATTTGCCTTAATATGCATCAAGCATATTACCAATGCCTCAGAAAAGGGAAGTGAAACATGCAGAATGTGGATTTTTTGGTGTTTTTCACCACAGTGAAGGAATTATGTTTCTTTTATGTCTCATCATAATTATTGTCCGACCATCCTAATTCTACTTAATCATGAAATATGAGCCTGAAAAATAATTACAGTGAATTAAAAATAGGCATGTTGATCAGATTGATGGATGGATGACTCTATTTATCCCCGAAGGGAAATTCAGTTGTCATAGCAGCAGTCTATGACAATGAAAGACAATAAAATTGCATAAAACACTAAGGTAGATAATAAATTAATAGAAATAGGAATGAAATACTTATACACAAGATAAGTGGGTAGACAAGGTGCAGTGGCAAGATGGTGGTAATCATACTGATAGGTGTAGTATAATAATATTATAGTATAATTTATTATAATATAAAAGCATTGCAGGTTTAATAGTGCAGTTTTAGTACAATAGTAATACCAATGTAATAGTGATTTATTACAATGATATAGTAGTACAGTACAATAATTAAAGTATGTTTTACAGTGCAAGTGCAGTATAATAATAATTTAATATAATATGAAAGTATAGTATGGTGTAATGGTCACACAACAGTATACTAATTCCAGTGTGTGTGTGTGTAGAGCAGTGACAGGTGTGTTTAATCCAGGTGTGTGTGATTGTGTATTCTGACCTTTTTTAATCTTCACGTCTTGAATCCGTGACAATAATCACACGTTGATCGTGCTGCTGACTCGATGCTTTGCATGTCGCCTCTTTGTTTGTTTGTGGCGAGGTGTGTTCTGTCTCCTCACCTGACCCCCCCCTCCCGCCCGGATCGGGGTCACATTGAGATACCGGCCGTGCCGTCTGCCTCGCCACGTGCGTGCGTGGTCGCATTTGCATACGGTATACGCCGGTTGATGATCGATTTGCATTGAAATCAGTCAGGACGTCCCACGGGGGGGGGGGGCCTTCCCCTCACCTTTGCTTTTCATGTGGTACATTGTGGGTCAGCGAAGTCGTGGGATTTATTATTTCAGCTCCCCGGAGGAAATGTGAAAAGGCCACGGAATGCCAGCGCGGACTTGATTGGCAAGTCCCCGACCGGTGGGCGAGCGTCTGATATGAATGCAATTATAACTGACCCGCACGAACCACAAATACGTAATGAGCCAAAGCGGCGAAGACGACAAGTTTTTGATCAAGCTGTGACATCTGAATCGTGGCTGTTTAAATACATATTCTATATATTTCCTATTGTCACCAAAAAGTCATGGGTGGACCAAACCAACAGTTAATTAATCTACTTGTGTGTGTGCATGTGTGTGAATTTAAATCCTACATTTTTTTCATGCAAATCCAATGCACATGTTGATCGAAGAAAACTGGACGAAAACACAATTGGTGACAAGAGCGAAGTCCTAAAGATGAGCCTTTATGCTCCTGGACTGTCTTGTCTCCTCTGCAGAACTAGCCCGAACCGGTTCCTCTCTACTATGTCTCCGGCACCCTGAGGGCTTCATCTTTACTGCCATCACATTATCCCTGTCAAAAGTTATAATGCACCTTAAATTCAACACTAAATAATTCAGCAGTGATTCAGCAGTTTTTAAACTTTCCACCACAGTCTGTGTTTTGTTGGTTTGTTTATTGGGATGTAGACATTGTTCGTGTCCATTAAAAAGAGATGTGTGATATAATGTCTTATATTTCACTTTAAGTAGGTTCCCTGCTGATTATTGCACGTCTATAAAGTTGCAGCTCAATAAAGAGTGGGGGGAAAAGTGAAGCAGTGGAGGCTAAAATATCCAGGCTTTTTGTTCTTCGTGTAGTTCAACAACCGAAAAAAAATGTATCTCAAGTTTCCCATAATGCAACTTTCATTACACACTTTCTGTCTGCTGAACATGTTAAAACTTCACAACCTCATCTAGTTACACAGAGTTTTTTCACATTATAGTTAACTCTGCACCGCAGAGCGTTGAATTACTTAATCTTATATTTCTAAAAAAGCTGTGATATAAAATCTGTTTTTAAAATTAGGTGTGAAAAAGGGTCACATGACCAGTCCTGTTTGCTTATGGCCATTTGATATGAGCATTATTGCAAAGCTGCAGGTTTTAACACTTTTCCACCAATTAAAAGTTAAGGTTTTTTTTTTTTTTTTTTCATGTATTAACTTTTAATCTTATAATTTTTGTTTCTGATATGCTGAAAAAAAGATTTGTTGAAAATTTCTAGTGCATAAAACCTAATGGAGTCCCATTGATTTACAAAGCATGAAAAAACTAACCTGACGCTATGCTAACAGCTTGTTTTTTTTTTGCTATAATACGTCATAAAAACACAGTTTGCCATATCATGCAATAGAAGGTTAATAGCAAATCAACAGCATATCGTGAATAGACGTGTTGGTGTCATAAAGTTCCAACTTTCTACCTCTAAAGAATCTCAACTCTAACATGGCCTCCATCCAGAATCCCATTTGAACCTGACAACAGGTTTTAAAGCAGCCATTTAAACGCATCAGGTCATGCACGTCGCGTGGCGTCCGTCGAGGCCCCCCCCCCCCCTGCACCCCCCCCCCGTATCACTCTGCCAACCTGGCCCCCGCGTGTAATTGGAACAAATGGTTTATTAATACGTTTTGATACCAATCAGGTCAAACGACCTTGGCAGCGTGGGGACGGCGAGGCCGGCCGGCGCGTGCATTAAGGAGATGGCAGTTGGCATCACTCTCAGCCACTGTATGCTGATCTCAGACCCGCAGCGCAGTTAATAATGTGGAAGAGACACACTTTCCATCACTCCTAATAGAGATATTGTCATAGCCCCGCCACTGCCAAGGCCCGCAGAGCCGCTGGGAAATAGATGGCACCTGCAATCTCCATCTCTGCTTCCTCCTGCGGGTCCCATACTAATGTGGATCCAGCTCCTACCAACGCGCGTTTATTAATTAAAGGCAAACGCTCTCATCATTGCCATTGGATGTAATGAACACAAGGAATTTCCTTATCATCAGACTTTTACTTTTTTTTCTATTAAGCCTCAAACAATAATTGCATTTATATTTCTTTGTTTTCCAAAAACAGGAAATACACAATTTTTAGAAATTGGTATTTTTATTGAAGTACATTTAGCCGTGTGTGAACAAATGTGCAAAAACCGAAATAGACCCATCATCAATTGTCTGACAAATAAAAAATGACTTGGGCAGAATTGTGCCTTGACTTTTGCATTTTTGCTTTAAATAAATTCAAACTATTTCTATCGTACATTGAAAAGGTCATTTTCAGTTTAAATTCACAGTTCGTAATCCCTTCCATTCAATGAAATCACATTGAGCGTGAAGAAATACAGATGCTGATACAGAAGCGCATAGTGTTTGTGGATTCTAATAAATGTTGTGTTTGGCGAATGACATCAATATGGTCAAAAATGACTAAGGAAATTATGCTGTGAGGCTAGAGAGACTTTCAGTATGTTTTATGAGCAGGAAATACCCTTTACTTTAAAAATAGTGTTTTTTTTTCCTATTTATTCCATATTTTCCTGAAAAGTCTGGAATTTCACTAAATCTAAATCATAAAAAGCATCTTAAACAACATGGTTGTGGCCATATTGGCCTTCATCAGAACACAGGAAGTGGAGCAGAGGTTTAATAGGACACTACGAGCTGCTTCAGTAGGTGGAACCTACAAAATAAAATCTATTGCAAAGGGTGAGAAATCACATTCCTCCAAAAGCAGTGGATTCAACCGTATTGTCACGACGGCTGAAATTCCCACATCTGTGATTCCCGTTACGTTTCCATAGACACTCCCAAGTACGGCCCAATTATTCTTTATTAGCTTTTTAATTTCAAAGCTGCTCTGCTGTGCCTGGAAATCTTATCAAACAGGGGTCCTGTGGTCTAATGTGTGTTAGGCTCCACTTTGTAGTATTTTTTGTTGCTCTCGGGAGGACATTCCCTGGCAATGATGGACATTCCTGTCTCACAATGCAACGGAAACGTCAAAGCATTTCACTTCAACTCTGAAACAAATTGTACAGAAGGAAAACAGTGTCTGCATCTGAATGGATTCACTCGTCCTGTTGTGACAACGGCGTGCGACACAGCGCCAACACTAAAATACACGCTTTCTCCACTTCTGAGTGTCAACAAATACAACATAAACGTAATGTGCGATCCTGTTACGGACACTGTTGTAATAACGGGTATTTTTGATAATAAAACGACAGCTTCACGGAGCTTTATGGCGACTTTCAGCTCATTGTTTATTTGTCTGGCTGCAACTTTACTGTTTCAGTTTATTTTCGGCAAAGCTCTAAAACCCCTTTATGTGCGCGACATGCTCGGCAACATCCAAAATGCACAAGAATGTTGATACAGAACGCGGTTATTGCCGCTTTAAGCAGACTGATGCAGTTAATGAATGAGAGGACTCCACTTGTGTTTGGCACAAGAGGCTTCCTGTGTTTTTATCCTTAAATGAAATATATGTGCAGAGTTTTCTCCATTGGCCTCTCCACTGCTTCACTTCGCACAAGCTGCAGGAGAAAAAGGATTTTTTTTTTTTTCCAACATTTGTATTCATTGGTTTTACTTATCAGGAAGGTAGCAGAGTTAAACATTTGTTAGGGGAATATTAGACCTCTGTGCCATACTCACAAAGTCTTGCCCAGAGTCAATTGTGCTTAATAGTAGCTTTATTCCCTCTAAATAATCATTTGCGTTTTATTGCAGCAAATCAGGCTGGGAGCTCGGGGAGCCCTGCAACTCAATCACTTCATTGTTCCCCTTAAGCACCGCTGTGGTCTGCAATAGCTTCACTCGGTTTTTACTATGCAGGCTTTAGCTCTGCTGCTTTTACTCTTTATCTCACGCAACACTTGGATGGAACACAGAGCAATTGCAAGGATGGCTGAATCAAAATTAAAGTTCCACAAAATTCTTTTTTTTTTTCAAGGTAAACAGCAGGAGCTGAAGACATTTACAATACCTCGTTGGCTGATGGTTTACTCCTCAGTATCCAGGCTGTATAAAAGCATATGGACTGTATGGCATTTAGTGCAAGATTAAGAAAACGAACACAGTATTGGATTAAATGGGATCCTTAAAAACACAGACTGACAACTGAAGATATAGCAAATAAAATTGTGAAACATAAAAGTGAATGAGAATAAAAGTGTACTTTTACTGGGCTGACAACTGCTATCTCTAACATCCTCATGCTATTGTGTTATAAATCAGAAAAAATGAAGCATATATGCATATATATTAAGATTGTACTTAAGTTAAAGACTGCTTTACATCCCCAAATTACTTGTCAATCAAACACTGTGATCAATACTCTGCATCTCCAGCTCCCATGTAGATGGTATCGAGTTATAATAATACATCCATGGTTGATTGCTGGAGGAAATTAAAACAGCCAGACCAGATAACAGGAATAAAACAATTACTCTTTGCTTTTGCATGTGCAGCATAACAAGCATCACACAAACCACAGCTGTCAGTTTTCTTCTTTTGGAGCCTTGAACCATACTCTAAAACCCACAGTCGGCCATCTTGTATTGCAGTTTGGTGAAAAGTGTGATTTGGGCCATTTTCACACGTCACATCCTCATATCACCATCATCAAAGGTGGCAAGCTCTTTGATCTGATTGGGCGACGCTCATGGGCGGGGCTAAATGCCTCTATGGTGCTCCTTTTAAATATTCAGAACCCATTGAAGTCTCTAACACACACATATGCGATCCGGACCGGTCCCTGAACATGTGGCTGTGCTGCTGCCCCCTGGTGGACACGGCGTTAACCCGTCATAACTCTGTGGTGCGTTGTCCCATCTGCTCCAAACTTCTTGTGTGGTTACACCAGTGCTTCTCAATTATTTTCTTAAACCCCCCCATGAAAGAAGAAAATATATCTTGCCCCCCCATGTGACTATAAATAGTATAACTTGTCTATAAAGTTGTTCCACCTCTGCATAACACTGTATTCTTAACGTATAAGAGAATAAAAACATAAAATATGAACCAACCTACAACAAAGAATAGCTTTATTAACTAACAGAAAAGATTTGAAGTGCATCTGAAGTTCACAAATTAAATTAAATCCTTTTAAAAACATTTGTGACTGGCCATGTCAAACCATATAATACTGAAAAAACAAAATTACATAAAATCGGCTTCTCAGCATGATTGCGGTGTAATGTCTTTACACCTTCTCCCTGCACACACTCTGCCAATGAGAGCGCCGCTGCCCCCTAATGTAGTGGAGGTGCAATTGCACTTTATTCTAGGACAGTAAAAAAAAAAATCTGAAATAAAAAAAATATAAAAGCATGTCCCCAAGGTCAAACGCCTCAGGGGGGCGCTGGGTTTCACCAACATCTGGTGAACCAAAGGAACTTTTCACTTTGCATGAGTCCAGCCGTACGAGCAAGGGCCCGTTCAACAACCCACTTGCACTTTGATTTCTCTTTAGATTTCCTGTTTGAGGGTTTGTAGATTATGGTGCACCGTTCAGGATCTGAGTCCCAGTATAAGAGTTAATGGTAACACATGCTTCTTCTAGTGTTTTCCATTAATTCATCATTTACCACAATTGAATTCCACCATAATTGGACCATAAAGTGGTGGAAGCACACTGTGTTATTAGGATATGACCCACATTACATCTTCACGCATAGAGTAGGCTCCACTTTAAGTGGTCTCAGTCCACTGTAAGTATTCATCTATAATCTGACAGGGTTAAAACACAGGGGACGTAGCTGAAGATTAAAAATATATAGAGGGATAAAACAGATAGTAGATATGCTACAGAGAGAGATGATTGTGAGCTCACAGCCTGCACCAGTAATAATGTGTTTGGGGACTCGCACTTGAAAAGGCGTCGAGGTTCAAACCGAGTAAATGTTTAGACGTCTGTTTGGAGCTCGGCTCAACGGCGTTCAGCGACTGTGTTTTTTCTTTTTTTTTTTTTAACAAATGCAAGTAAATGCAGTAAATCTAAACACTCACTGAAATGCTGTTAGAGAATTCCAAGACTGTCAGTGTGACTCCAACCAGAACAACACGGCAGGATGCTGTGCAGCTGCCGGAGTCTCTGTGCTGTTCCCTGCTGCTTTAAAACAAGCAAACGCCTCGGAATATCAAACTTCTACATGAACTCCTTTTACAGACTCTGGCTGCGCTCATCCATCAAACGGCTGTCAGTGTCTTACAGCGGCCGACGTCTTTATCATCTACTCATCTGCTGATTTAGACACAGAAGATCGGTAATCAGCCCCCAAATGTCTCTGTAAACTTTTCTAACAAGGACATTTGCACGTTTTAAAGCTGCATTAATTAACATATGATTATAATAATATATTTAGCTTTTTTCCTCAGCATATGACAGAGATATGTACTGTACTACAGTTTGTAGAATAGGTTTGTCATTTAGTGAGACATTTATGAGGTATGTGTTCCTATCATAGGTTTTAAGTCAAGTTAAGGATAATTTGTGTTTCTGAGTCAGCAGGTTTATGGTTCACCTGCAGACTACAAAATAAATGTGTGTGTTCGAGCTTCAAGGCGAAGTAAAACTTGTAGTAAGCAACAAATCTTCACTAGCATTTACAGATCTGTGTATGCATATAGATTTTCTGCACTTCTAAACCCATATTTGGGCTCTGATTACATTAAATCTAAATACACATTTGCAGAATCACGTGCATGTTCTTAAATTCCAGTACACATTTTTTTATGCAATCACAGATCTGTTTATGCACATAAAGTGAGATACAGACACTTTGCTTTCTGTACACTTCTACTCTTCCCATATATCTGCTGTAGCTGTACAGTGTTGGTGCGATCAGTGTCCCATCTGTAACCAAATCCACAGCAGCTCTGTCATAATGACTGGCCAACGCCAATAATCTGCTAGATTTGTATCTAGAATGAATTTCATTACACAGACACTTTCATTTATACAGGACAGGATTAGTAACAGAGGCAATTACACTGCTTTCTCCGAGATAGAAAATTTAAACAGTGTGAAATTGGATTTGAAACGTGGCCAAACAATAAAACAAGTCTTATCATAACTCTTTTGTTTGCCTGTGTTCGGCGTACTGTCAGCCCCTCAGAAACACACCTCTCACTGCACATACAATGTCCTTTCTCAACACATCTCCACCTAAACCTGCTAAACTAGTGCATTACCTGTAGGAGGTAGGTGTTCCCATAGAAAAGTGGATGCCTGTGTAGATGTTTGGCCGAATGAGGATGTGTTGTACTGTTATATGGTGGTAATAGATAATAAAGAAATTGTACATTTGATAAGAGATGGACATACATTGAGATACAATTACATATCTGATTTTAAAATGTGGTGTTTAGAAATAAATGAGTTTAGGCTCAGATTTTTTCTTTTTAGGTGATAGTGCTGGGATTTTCTGAGGGTATGTAAACGTGTGTTGGAGTAAGATGGCCTGTGTTAGCAAGAGGAATGAATAAGCAGCTGAACTATTTTAAAGTGTTTTTTCAAAGACCTTACAATACTCTCGTTGGCTGCACAATCGCTGCAGGAAGAAACGGGACAACGGAGCCTTGAATCATAACGAAAGCGCTGGGAAGCAACATGAGAAGGAGCCGTGGTCTGGAGCTTTACACTGTAATGAAAGTGCTGCTGCCGGACACCACTGTGATTGATACGTTAAATTTAAATTCCAATGATAATAATAATGGTTCGGGTATCAACTCCCCCCCAAAAAATATATCCCACACCATCATACCATGTATAAACCGCTGTATGTCTGTAAAGCTGAATATGATCTGACAAACACACAGACGTTGCTTGCTCTTATAGACCGATAAGTCGCTTTCAGTTCTTTCAGTTCACCCACCATATGCTTACACCAGCTCAAGTTGATTGGATAATTAAAATTCCCTGACACGGCCTTTGCGATTCAACAGAAGGTAGGCTTTGCCGTGCGTGGCGCCGAGTGATGGATTGTTATGCGTAGACGTTGGTTAGCGGAGTCAGAGAGGGTTAAGGGTCCTTCACATCAATTAATTTCAGGCTGGCGGATGAAGAGTGAGAGATGAACTGCACCACTGAGCAATGAGGGACACGGAACAAACTCCTGCAGCGTCCACCAAAAAGCAATTGGAGTTATATTTACAACGGTAAAAGAGGAACTTCTCCAGAAGTCTGTGTTGCTTTTAGCTTCACTAACCACAAAAAATGCAGAATAATTAATTGGGTAACAACTCTGCTGCAGAGGGTTCTGAACCTTTAGCTGAAACAAGATAATGTCTTTATATTTTATCTTTTACTAATAAAACTTTAATTTGGCATACCTGCGTATATGTCTTATTCAAGAAAATCATTATAAAGTACATTTCCACACCTTGTTCTATCAGTACAGCCTCATGTCTTTATGAAATATTGCACTCATTTCAATTGCACTTCTTTGACATGACTCATATTGCGTTTGAGCCATTACACTACATGTATTTTCCCTCCCACTCAAATAAGACACGTTACCATTATGTAAATGACTTTAATGAGAATTCACACAGAAGGTAAATATATGGCTGAGGTTTGAAAGGAAAATAAAGTACAAAAGTCCACAATATGCTTTGTGGATGGCTGGTTCCATTCCTTTGTACCCCTTAATTGTGAGCCTTTGTGTAGTATTATAATCACACTATATTTGCCAAAGCTCCTTAAAGAGCATATTTATGTGGCGGTTAATTTTTGTCTAAGACAGCCGTGCAGAAGGCTGGTGAATAACGGGAGCCAAGTCAGCCTCGGGGTAATTTTATTCACGCCTTGCATTAGAGGCACCTCTTCTGTTTTACTAATTTCACTGTTGAGTGACCTGCCTGTAGTAACCCATTTTATTTCTGGGCAGCACCCCATGGTGCCGCTTTCCACTGGATCAAATGTTGGAAACTATATTAAAATGAGTGGCTGAACTGAACGTTTTTCTCCTGAAACCGGAACCTCGGGGCCAAACCTTTGTATCCGTGTGTGTGCCGGTATTCATTCATCAACGGCAAACAGGACCTTCCCGTGTCCCGTACTTTCAACACAGAGGAGATGGTGTTGGAGAGAATGTTCTGGTTGGACGGGGTCCAAGGTTAGCAGAGATACAGTACCTCCAGAGGAAGAATCCTACACCGTACAATCTCCAAAGAGCGAGCCAAGACACTAAAAAAGTCATGTTACCATGTAAGAGGTCAGCAAAGTCCTGCTTTTTTGGCAGCGTACAGCACATTCTGCTGTAATACAGAACTGATGGAGAATGTCTGGGTTAACGGTTCACCAGAGAAAAGACATGAAACGAGTCTTCGGCTGATGTTTAACCTCAACCACGCCGGAGAGACTCGATGGCTTAAACGCCGGCTGGGGTTAAATTACATGTCTGTTATCACTTGTCCTGTGTTCTCCTTTAAATCAGATGGGAGAAACTAAATATGAATTGGTTTCCCCTCATTTCTCCTCTTCCCTGCAGGTGTACAAGTTGCACTGTAAATAACTCTGACAAGGAATCAGTCGTTCCAGTGCACTTTACATGCACAGCTTAATCAAGCTATGCTCAAAAATTAGATTTTGGCATCTAATTGGACTTCTGTTGATCCGCAGCAACAAAGAAAACTGACTTACCTCTGAGATGTAAGAAAAAGGGTACAACTTATGTACGAAGTATGGATATCAACCTACTTTCAGTTTTGAAATGGATTATAAAGTGGTGAAAGCATTTTTTCCTGTAAAGTGTAACAGACTGTGCATGTTACAGTTACATGTAAGATTCCATTCTGTTAGGTGATAGTGCTGGGATTACCTGTGTTAGCGTGAGGAATAAATCTCGTCTCTGTCGCGAGGTGGTTTGGAGCTTTCTCACATGCTTTGTCTACTTTAACTCCAGTTACGAGGTGTACATGCCGGGAAAAACAAGTCCAGTCGCATTATCTGGATGTCTTATTAGGAGTTGAACTCCGATATTAACGAGTAACATGTTTAAATGCACTTTAATTGTCCAGGACAGATCAAGGAAAATAACTAATGTATTTTTTGTGTGTGTATGTCATGAAAACTTACTGACTAAATCATCCCAGCACCCAGAACTTACAAGATAATTAAAACATAAGCATCTACATCAGGGGAGCAGTTTTAGATTCACCCTGGAGCCTGACTTACCCCTCAGCATCCTGAACTCACCTGACCCAGGATGTGCATCAGGCGCTCTGCAGCCGGGTGATTAAAGAAAACATCCAGAACATCATTGGTAACCATCTGCATCAGCGCTTGTGATGAGGTGTCTGTGCAGAGCCCGTCTCCAGACAAAGACCGTTCACCCTGCTGCTGTCTGATAGAGAAGTAGCCGGCGCCATCGCCGCCGCCGCCAGACTACAGAGCAGCTTCTGTTGTCAGGCTCCTTGACTCCACAACGAAAGTCCTCTCACAAACCTTCAGCATGTTATACACAGATATGTCTACGTATGAATCTGGTCGATGTGTAAAACCAGAATTACCATAAATAACCATACATGAAAGCTAAGTTTCAATTAAATGCAAGGTCCCCTTTAAATGCTGGCTGTATATTTATATAAATAAACGCCGGTTCCAAATAAACGCCAAGTCTAACTTATAAAAAAATTAAAAGACGTGACCACTGGCGCTGCACGTTCTTCTTTTTCACCTTTTTTTTTTACTTGACCGCATCACTGCCATGCTCCGATGACGTTAGAGAACAACCTCTCAGGTAACACTGATTAACTGTCCATCACCGTGGCTCCGGTGCAGTGGAAAAAAAAGAGAGAACGACATGAAATTCAAACTTGAACCTGCAGACGAAAACTCGGGTGCGAAGCTTTTAACTACAGTAGTGTAATCTTACTTTTCTAATTGGAGTAAATTACCTTAATTTTCCAGTTTTGCTGAGCAAGATTCTTGAATCTCCTGTCCCAAATTGCCACATGGTCTCCAATAAACAATCAATTTCTTAAGTGATTGAAACAAATAAATCGCCCTGATATTATATGGTAATTTGAATTTACAGATGTATTTTATATATATATATATATATATATATATATTTTTACCATTTTCTGGTAGCACTTTGTTCAGTCTATCACAATACATAGATAAAAATTCTTTTAATCCTGCAAAAAGCCACATGGCTGTAACTAATGGCGCCATTCTAAAACGTAAAAGCCGTAGTTTGACTATTTAATATGACAGTTGTACGTTATTACTGTATGACTCGGTCTAATCGTATTGACATTGTTATGCACGCGTTATCTTCCATTAACACTAGTTGAGCCACAGTGGGGAATCATTTGCATTAGCCGCGTTGGAATCGACTGTATATTGGTTTGTCGTGGATGATGAATGGCGCGACGCGGCCTCGGCAGCAGCATCCCCAGCAACAGTGATAAAGTGTCCTTGTAATACAGGTAGTACACTGGCATTATCTCTAACCTGCTTTCCTTTTCCAAAGCCAGTCATGTCACTGTGGACTTCCTGCGTGATGGCAGTAGTTTTTCATTCAGACACTATTCACCGGTGGATACGGCGACACACACACACACACACACACAGATGGAAAAACTGGAGCTGGAGCAGCATCTCCAGTTTGCCCCGGAGTGACTTGAGATTTAAGACGTGGAGATCGTGACTGCGGGCGCTCTGACAACCCAACTGTGGAGCGTGTTTTCCCATCAGCGCGGCCGCGGAATTCACAACAGCAAGCAGACGTCTAAATCACGTTCTGATGGATGCAATAAATGAAAGACCGTATGTAATCAAACTTCTATCGATTTAATACGCGGCGCAAGAGAGAACAATCCATAAAAGATATAAGGGCCTGGCCACCACCACGCTGGAGAAGCCAGTCTCCTACAAATGACCCGTATATTCTCTATACACTCGTCTAATTGGTTTTCACAAGTGGTACCAAACTTAATTAGCGGCTGGTTTGTTTTCACGGGCAACTTTTCTTTCTTTTTTTAATTTTTCTTCCTGAGTGACGTGTGTTTAGGCAGCTGCACTGTTACTGAGAGTCTGGAGTAGGCTAAGCTTCCCAAAACTGGTAAATTACTGTGTATTTATTGATATGTTTAATATATTATTAATAATAATAGTGCCTCTAGGAAGAATTTATTCTATAGAAAAGTGGAAGCTAAAGTAGATTTTTTATATATATTTGTCCAAATGAGGGTGTGTGGGACTGTTACATAGACTTAATAGACAAATTGTAAATTTGGTAAGACACGGGCATACACTTAACATTTAGATTTACATTTAGATGTGAATGTAGATCTACTAATCAGTTTTAAAATGTATTATTTATGATAATCATAGTTTTTCCTGCATATTGTCACAACCTGGGCATGTTACTGTTATATGATTGTGTTTTGTTAGGTGATAGTGCTGGGATTTCCAGTGGGTCTGTGCCCCCAGTCGCATGTGTTAGGTGCTAAGTCGGCTAACGTGCTAGCTGCTAAGTCGGCTAACGTGTTAGCTGCTAAGTCGGCTAACGTGTCAGCTGCTAAGTCGGCTAACGTGCTAGCTGCTAAGTCGGCTAACGTGCTAGCTGCTAAGTCGGCTAACGTGTTAGCTGCTAAGTCAGCTAACGTGTTAGCTGCTAGGTCGGCTAACGTCTTAGCTTGTGGATTTAGGAGAGACGTGACGTTGGCTGCATGATTGGTGCAGAAAGAAACAGGACAACGGAGCTTGGAATTGTGATGAAAGCGCTGGGACACTGTAAAGAAAGTTGTATAGCGCTGTGATAGTGATACACAAGTCTATGGGATTTATTGATAATAAAGATGTATTAATATCCATCAAAAAGGGTATACATACATCCAAAAGCTGATATATAGGTGTTTTTCCTTCCAGCATTATTAGCCAAAAAGGATAGTGTGTTGAGATATTTTTTTGTAAAATTTGCTGAGCAAATCCATTATCCCCTAAACACACTTTCCTGATGATTTGGAAAGGTTAAAAACAGGGTTTCCTTGTTCACGTTCTGCTACAGGGCGAAAATATCCATGGCAACAATATCGATTTCATTCGCAAATTCAGCCCCCGCTGTGCTGTCAGAATGACTGCGTGTTACGTGTGATGTGAGACCGTTTTTCCTGACACCATGACACAAAGTGCAATAATCTGACAAAACATTTGTTCAGTGTTTCTGCAAACACACACACACACACTTACACACACACGCTAAATCAAGTCCTCATGTTATATAGGCAGGCTTTAGTTGGGTAGCTTGTAGAAATCCTTGTTATTGCCCTGACATTTACAGAATCAATTCACTTGTCTAGTTTCTTTTCACATCTGTTAATTATGTGAACAACTATTCCGTAATGAATTAACGTATTTGATTGTGCCTCACCTTTGGCTACGAAGCAGCCTCATAAAGGTCGCCGAAGACTATTCAGCAGGTGATGTCGTCCTTCAGAAACACGCGAGTGAAGGCTGTTTGTTCGGAGGTGAAGTTAACATCTCGTTTTATAACTACAGCCTGAAAGCAGCGAATCTCCGACGAATGAAAGGCAGCGGATACCAAGGTGGAACTTTCAATCAAATACATCAAATTACCGACTTAAGTGTTTGTAGATCATTCTATGGCATGTGGAGTGGTGCAGGAGTGAGCCCTTAAACCCGGAAACGAGTTTGCATTTAAGCACTTCTGCTTCCCTCATCTTCAAAGTCAATGGGCTTTTGAATGGATTTTTTTGGCATAAGGTTTGTAGTTTAAATAAGCTTATGGGATTTTAATGATATGCTCTACGATATAAAATATGTCTGTAAATACCTGATGCAGTTTATCTGTCTTAGAAAAAGCAGCTGCTAACAAGTGGCTAAATGAGGCTACAGAGGAATTAAACTCATCACATCATATTTCAAGTTGGATACTTAAATCACATGGCAATCAAACACGTAGTCTAACGTTTGCTGTTTTTTCTACTGGTGATTGCACTTACGCCTCCAAAATCACCAACATGCTGTTTTAGCTGTGAAGAATATTTTGCTGAACAAAAGTTGTGTCAGAAACTTTTTTTTTTTTTTTTTTTTTTTTATTTTGCCACAGATCTGGTTTTCTGCAATAATTCCGAATTCAATGTAAAAAATCCCACAGGCTTTGCTTTGCTAAAGTTTTACTTCTGCTGATGCAAACACTGGTGTTTTCCTCAGCAGGAAAGAACTGAAAGAACTGTGATAAAATGTTGACCTCAAGGCTCACACACACACAGTTCACATCATTATATATTCACACCGATTTTACATTATTTTGCAAATAAAGTGACTTTGCAAACAATGGCTTAACCTGTTTAATGCAAACCGCCTGATAGGGGGTCACCATTGAGTTTTATACATACATCACTGCACTGTTTATTGCATGACAAAAATAATCAGCATCCACATCATCAATACAATAAGAACATAGTTTAACATAATATAAATAGTAGGTTCTGCAACTAACCACTGTTTTGATATTTAATTTAGATTTGAGCTCTTTGTGCCATTATTTCATTGAAATCTTTTAAAATATCTTACAAAATATATACTTAATGTTCTGTAATGATCCTTAATCTGATTTTCTATGTACAAATAATTGATCTTTAAACTTTGCATGCAGATATTTTGCAATACTATATTTGCCCTGCAACAAAAAAACACTTCTACAGTCACCTCACATGTTGTAGATTTCTTTTGATAGCAGTACAGACACGTTACCTTTGTGGTTGCAGAGATATTCCATATTTATTGTCATTCAAAGCAGGAAAACTGAAAAACTGAGCCTGTGGTTTAGCTTCAGTGGTTAATGATGGTCTGACTAACCAAGACACCAGAGGTCACCGACTGGAGAGCAGGAGCATGTCCAGACTTTTTTGATAAGGTGTGGACCCAGTGGGTTTAGGAATGAGCCTGCACACACACACACACACACACACACACATACACTCACGTATGCACATGCACAAACACACAACACACACAGCTGTCAGCATAGCATTAATTTACCATTTTACAAATACTTCAATACTTTATTATTTGAAAAACAACATTCCAAGGTATGTTATACATACAAAAAAGTCATTTTTAACCATATGTCTGAATATGGTTACTGTATAAAGTGCTGTAAAACTACTTTTCAATAGAAACATAAGCAATGGTAATTTCACACAGTGCATTTCGCCTGTTTTTGTGTTGGCTCAATAAAAACGTGTGCCCTTGCTGTTCTGAAAACTCTGGTCACATACTATAATACATACATATGGGAGGTCTGGAACTGTCATACACAGCCTGAGGAGCTCAACAAACACCTCTTGGTAAGTTTCTAAAACACACCACACTCTCTAGCCTGGTGAACTCATGAGTTAGATCTTCCTAATCACAGCTGTATATTTCTCCTAAGCCAAACGCTTGGTCCTCTTTTTAGGGTTTAAGGCCTGTACACTACTCATTACTGAACAGTTAGTGTTCACTAAACTCTTGCAAAGCATCAAGAAGTGAATCTCTGATTCTACCAGGTCAAAAAAAAGCAGCTTTGTGTCCCCAAAGATTTGTGCTAGCAGACCTCTGGCATCAATGGTCCCGTCTCTGTGTTTTTCTGCACTTTTATTTTTGCAGAACACACAACACAGCTGTTAATCTATCCATCAAACCTTCCTGCAAGCCAATGCTCGACATGCAAATCCTGCCGAGGGCTTGAGAACGAGTTAATTGTTGGCATCGGGCGTGTTTGAGTGGTTCGATTCCTAAACCGTGCGGGGAAGTAGCTGTCCAGGTCTCCACCCCCCTCCCTCCACATCCATTGATTCAGACACACTCGACACCGTGAGACGGGCTGTCAGGTTCTTCAGCTGTCGCACGATGAAGCGTTTCACAAAAAAAAGAAAAAAAAAGGTGATTATCAGAGACTTCCTGTACTCCAGGATTGATGATCACCCAAACGCTGCCCTTTAGTCTCATAATGGGCCACATCCCATGTCAATAATCCCTCAAAATGACTTCCCATCCATCATCGGCCACACACACACACACACACACACACACACTCACAGCAGACATGAAGGTCGACTTTTGGTTTGGACGCCGTGTTTGGCTCTGGCCTCAGAATAGATGAGCCAGCGGAGCTGACGTGACGTTTGATGAGGGGGGGAGGAAAAGATGAGCCGACCCGGCCAGAAACAGAGAAACAGACATCAGGTTGACCAGATAAAACCAGGTGTAGGTGTTTAAAAGGTCTGCTTGACCTTTTAAACAGTTCCAGACAGGTGCACCCTGTCACCTGAGCAACCTGGAACTACAAGTTTATTTTTCCTTCTTTTTTAATGCAGCTCTCTTCTATATTTTGACGTCCTCAATGGTTCAAGCATCAAATCTGCATTGAAATTATCATTTTCTCCACATGACAACTGAAAAGCTTCAGTAGAGAAAGTTGAAGCATTAGAGAATAAGTGGCCTCTAAAAGTGTCAAGCTAAAACTTCTTCCAATCAATTGGGAAATGGAATAAAGTAAAAAAGTCTAATGTCAAAAACTCTCAAAAATTAGCACAAATTAGCAATTCATCATTTATTTTGCATCAAAAAGTCACGAAATCATGATCTTTGTGAAAAAAGAAAACTACAAACTGGACTTTCAAATGATAAGAAACGAACATAAGCACAAAATGTAGATATTGAGAGACCTGGTCAATGTGTTTTAGAACTTCCCTCTTCACTGGAACAGGCCGTAACTTTACACATCATAAAAATTAAAAACGTACGTCTTCATCTTGCATGGGTTAAACTGAGATTTCAGGTGAACAAGCCTCATTCATGTGTTTGCATAAATTGTCGTGCAGATAAAAAAACGTAATAACATGGGTGTAGTGCAGATGTTTAATATTGTTCACTCCATCTAAATTACAACTAAATGACAGTCATTACACCAGCGGCACATTTTAATAATGTACCACAAACACTAATGGCTCGGACATGACCAACATCACTGGTTAGGAGGCAAACGTTTCTGGTCCTCAAACAAACATTCGACGCTGTGCAGAGCCACGATGGCAACACCAATAGATACGAATAGTGATGGAGCTGTAAAAGATGTTTTTATTCCTCCGGTTCTTCTCTTTCTCATTGTCTGTTTGACTGAGACAGAATCTCATCGCTTTGTCCAGACTTGTCTCATTGAGTCTCAGGAGTGAGATAATAAAACTGAGCTTTTTATTAAACTATACAGCTTACGTATCACACCATTGTTTTTTGTACTTACCTGCCACAAAGAATATTATTATGAATATTTAAAATTATTATAGGAAGACCCTGCAATGTGTTTCAAGTTTTTGAAAGTGGGGACATTGACTCATGCAGAATCTAGAAGCGAAAAACATGTGCTAAAGTGTCCTTTAGGAGCCAAAACATGTGCTAAAGTGTCCTTTAGGAGCAAAAACATGTGCTAAAGTGTCCTTTAGGAGCAAAAACATGTGCTAACGTGTCCTTTAGGAGCCAAAACTTGTGCTAAAGTGTCCTTTAGGAGCAAAAACATGTGCTAAAGTGTCCTTTAGGAGCAAAAACATGTGCTAAAGTGTCCTTTAGGAGCCAAAACATGTGCTAAAGTGTCCTTTAGGAGCCAAAACATGTGCTAAAGTGTCCTTTAGGAGCAAAAACATGTGCTAAAGTGTCCTTTAGCAGCCAAAACATGTGCTAAAGTGTCCTTTAGGAGCAAAAACATGTGCTAACGTGTCCTTTAGGAGCCAAAACATGTGCTAACGTGTCCTTTAGGAGCCAAAACATGTGCTAACGTGTCCTTTAGGAGCCAAAACATGTGCTAACGTGTCCTTTAGGAGCCAAAACATGTGCTAACGTGTCCTTTAGGAGCCAAAACATGTGCTAACGTGTCCTTTAGCAGCCACAACCTGTGCTAAAGTGTCCTTTAGCAGCCAAAACATTTGCTAACGTGCACTCTAGGAGACCTTTATTTTTCCGTCTTAAGTCTGTGCACGCCACTGCTGAAAAGCGAAGACTCGATCCACATCTTTTTTTTAACAGCTGATTGCTGTTAACAAGCTGAAGTTAATTTGCCAAACAAAAACATCGAGAGTCTTACCAAATTAAAACATTAGTAGTCTTCTCCTCTGTCTCTGGCAGTGATGCTTATACAAACTCATCTTCGTGCCAAGAAAATTAGTAAAATAAGTTCTTGATTAAAGGCTAATCCACGGCATTTCAGCTTAAAAGTCCATTTGCTGTCATGGTTACAGACGAGAAACACAGTTTATTGTAGGGTACATTTTGGAGGCCTTTACCTTTACATCTTTATTTCCATCCCACTGTGAGAGAAACACTTATAATAGAAATAAATATAAGACACATTAGAGACGCTGTAATAACTAACAAACCAGAGGTGGCAGGCATTTATGTGAATGTAGTTTCCCAAATTTGTCATTAGAAATGTCACCAAAACACATTTTAACCCTGAAACCATCTGATAATATGACATTTTCCATTATTACTTTTCCTCAGCAGGAGTATGGACAGTGAATGACGTCTGTTCTATTTGTGACTGAACTGGCACTTTGCTTCAGGATTTTTGGTTTCATTTCGCTCTAATCACACATATGGTAATTTATCATCTCTATATATATAAATATGTGTGTATATAATTCATGCCATGGCTTATGCAGTCTTATAACTTTGTCTTCTCGTTTATTGGAGAGTGTTTGTACTTTGGTTCTCTCTCAATCATCAGGCCTTCTTCCTCTCCACACACTACATCCCCGTCTTATCTTTACTTTCACCTTTACTTTGCCCCTTTTTTAAAATTTTTTTACCCCACATCTTTCAAGTTGAGCTGTGCCGTATCTGCTGTGATACGGAGCGGTAGATTTTTTTTTTTTTAAGTCAGCAGTTCATTAAAAGTTTAAGTATCCAGGCCGGGCAAGACGCTGCGATCATGGGCGGCTGCATGTGAAACTGATGTCATTGCATGATTTAGTTTCAGAGTAGAGCTTCACACATCTGGACTGGGCACACCTCCAACAAATGCAAATTTTGCAAGTTGCAGTAGTTCACCACATGACAGGAGCAGAGAGACGGTCGGTGCTGTCCGTGGTGCTGAAGACACCTGAATCAAAGGGCTACAATGGTTTTTGCATTAGAATGGAACCGCCAATGGCTAATGTTCATATTTTATTCCATTTCGTCTTTTATTCAGTGTTCTCAAGCGTCGCGGCTTGTGCGCAGCGATGAAAAGGTACCACGGTACATTTATTCAAATACAGCATGGAGATACTTGTACTTGGAAAGAGGGAATAATTCTTATTTCTACTCTTGATGATATTAACATATAGTTAAAGTCTTTTGACGCCGTACAAACAGCAGGGTCACATTTCCTGTCGATGAGTTGCCCCCCCCCTCCCCTCTATCCTCATCCGTCCCCCCCGAGCTTTTCACATGGTTTCATTTCATTAAGACAATGATCCAATATTTCACTGAAAGAATCAAAGGTTTAGGCTCTCACCACTGTGGGCAGCGTGGAGCCTGCTTCCATTAGAGATGTGGTGAAGAAAAAACGGCATCAGCGATGTCGACGGCTTTGCTGCCAGGAATGAATTCAACAGCCTACTGTGGAGGCTCAGACCCCCCCTGCAGCCATCCACCCACCACCTTTGCAGACTCATAGGGGCTTGTTCCAATATCACATTGTTCTTGAAGCAATAGAAAAGCTAAATCATTATTTTTTAGTGCAATTTGCATTAAGTTAACTAATATCATTCAACTTTTTTTAATCTACTTCTTTAATATCTATATATATAAGCCTTTTATCTCCACTTCAAATGCACAGACGATGTTTTAATCTAATTTAAATTTGATTTTATGTTGTATTAAGTGGACGTGTTTTGAAGTTAAAGTTAGATTGTTAGATGAGAAATTAACTTTTTCTCTTTTCAGCTTTACATCTGAAAAAAGTTTGTTGGGTCTGAAGTTTTTTAAAACTTTTGTGTGTGCATGACATGTGTAGAGTTATTAGGTTTTAGACTAAAAAAATAAGGTTTGATTATCATTAATTTAACCGTACGTGCTAACTATATAATGATAATGATCATTTTAAATTGTCTGTGACATTTAGAGTTGTTCAGTCAAATTGTGGCTCATTATTATATATCAGTTATTATTCCATGGCATGCCCTCGTGTTATTTCATTTCAGTTAACTATACAAATATAAACTCCATGCCCTCTGGGAACCTGAATAAATGTCAGCAAACATATGGCTTCCTACCAAGTCAGTTTTATTGGTATAGCCTAAAATCATAAATCATAGATTCACCTCAATGCAGTTTCTAGAAAAGCAACACAAGTTCTCCTGTTCTTAGAGCCTCACGAAAACACAGGGAACACCTCCTACAGACCTTTATGTAGATGGGCTGCTTAACCAGAAGGTGGACAAAACGAGCTGATATCATGCTAACGGCTAACGATCCTCGCGTCACACCTGCGGGGATAAACTCATCTTTCTCCCGGTCACTTCCTGAATATTCCCTCCATTCATGTCACATGTTACCGCCGTCTTTGACCTTCAAAGCCACATCCGCCGGGCGTTTCTAATCCCGCACTGATCTTTTCATTACTTCCTCCACGACGAGCACCAACATCTCGCCGCTTTTTTGTGTCGCTCGGACTCAGCGACCGTGATTGGCCGCGACCTCTCTGACCTCCTGACATTCCCCGCAGGTCTCGTAGCGTTGTCCCATGGGGGGGGGTTGGCCTGAGACCACACTGACCCACCAATGACTGGAAGATGTTCAACAAACCTAAAGTTAGCTAAAAATAGGGAATTATTACTGTATTCACTTTATTTACAGCCGTCATATGTAATAAAGGTTTTGGAATATATTCACTATGATGAAGAAATAGCATCAATATCTGGGTTTCCAATGGGATTAATGAAATTTTAGTGATGACAGATGAGATGAATCAGGTGAATTTGTGAAATGCGCACAAAAGACAAAGATTCACTAGTTTTTAACAACCTATGAAACGATGCTGATGGAGAGAAGGGAAGGAAGATTTGGAACATTTGGAGTTTTCTGGAAGGAGCACACCGCGTCAGTCAGTGTTTAAAAGTGATAAAAGACCTAAGAGTTCATTCACAAAACCTGTATCCAAAGCCAAAAGCTGCATTTTCCTTCCTACATTGCTTACAATCGTAGAAACATGAATGCAAATTTTCTGGCATTTCCATTCAAATATTTATTTCTAGAAAAAGCTAATAGCTAACGGTGGATAGAAACGCAGCTACTTTGCCTGTCAGTGCTACTATTTTATGATAAAACAAAACACATTTCCCTTTTTCCATCTGTTTACAGGCCGTCTTGTAACTTTTATCTTAGTTTTAGGCCCAGAAGCCATTTTGGTTTATCTTCATGAAAAGCCAAATTACCAACAGACTCCCTTTAGGTCCCAGAATGCAACTCTCCACGCAGATTTGTCACTTACATGCATGTGATTGGTTACTGGATGGACATCCTCTGATGCCCCGTGATTATATGACCAGACACAGACACTCGAGGACAGACATGGAACCAATCAGAAGCGGGTAATTTCCAATCTGCCTGCACAGTCGGAGCCAACCTCTGAATGCCGTGGAGACTGACATCACACACACACACACACACTCACACTCACACACACAGAAAACCTGCCAAAACCAGCACAATAATGACCCGTGGTCGTAACAAGTGCTACCTAATCAGCATCCACTGGCTGGCTGTTAAAGGAAAAAAAACGACGTGTGTATTCTGGATTTTTATCCAATTCACACCCACAGGACCAAAGCAATCACACACACACACACACACACACATTGCAGTAGTTGTACGTAATCCATCTGATCACTCCCCTACCGTCGGAGAGTTTGTCCTAAACACTATATAAACTTTCACATCAGCTGTGGATTACACGTCAACCACTTGGCGCCGTGAAACGTGGAATCGTGTCAACACGTGAATAAACAAAGCAGCATCCATCAGCGTGGGCAGCGTTTTTTTCATTCAACAAAGCTGTCGGCACATTTTAAATAAACACAAATATGATAAACCACGTCTGCAGGAATCAATGAGCACTTATTTCAATTATGTAGTTTGGGGTTAGCTAACTGTTTGGTTGTTACTGGCTCGGGCTTACTTCAACTTCTGCTGTCGATTTAAGAAAATAAAAAGTAAGAAATGTCCTCAAATGTTCTGAAAATTGAAAGACAGACTTGTAAACTGTTGATGAATTACCGTTCAGGGATGCAACGCAAAGCTAAAGGCGAACTTCAGTCATTGAGTCTTTACATATAAATATAAATTAATGCAGCTCTGAGGTTTTGGTCATGATTAGATTCAGGGGATATAAAACAGTGAAGGAGGAAGATCATTTTATGTCTAAGAGGGTTAATTACAGCTGGTTTTCTTTAATCTGAATAAGGCTATGGCAATTCAGATAAGATAAGATAACTTTATTGATCCCACAACGGGGAAATTTGCTTGTTACTGCAGCGTACAGAGTAAAGAAAAGAAAATAAAAGCTGAAGAAGATAAAAACTATAAAAATAAAAATACACAACACTATGTAAAAATTCGTAGAATTTGTTGATCTGCATACACAGTTTGCATTATGGACATAGAATGGAGAAAAAATACTAATAAATAGTAAGAAAAAAGTATGCATAAGCATTGCATATATATATACATACATACACACACACACATATTTACATATTTGCATATATATACGTGCATACACACATGTACACATACACAGCTAATGCACACTTAAGGTGCAGGGTGTGTGTGTAGAGATAAGTGACCAGTGGGGGAAAAGTGACTGAATTCACACTGTAAACCTATATTTAAGAAGTGATAAGAGTTTGATCTCATTGGGTCAAGCCGCTCAGTATTCAGATCTCACGAGTCGGGGTAAACGTCTGCTTAACAGCAGGATTCGAGATCAAGGCCACTTTGATATGTAGGCGACAGCGTCGTTCCGAACATTATCGGCACGAGAGAGAGAGAGAGAAGCATCCTAAAAATGAGCCGCTTCCACGTACGTCGCAGTCCGGGCTTTGAAGCTTTGCCCTCATTATCCGCCTACTGCGGCGGCGTCCGCTAGGCACATTCACATTAGTGCAGACTGTTGAGGGTGTGATGTGAAACGTCTGCCGGTCGACTTTGACGTGACAGGAGCTGGAACCCGGTCGTTAAATTTTGACGCTTTTAGCAAAGGAAACCGCTCGGGCGATTCCATGGCGAACGTCTACGGCTCCTCAGATGATTTCCCGTTGCCATTGAAGTTCGCGTTCAAACCTGTCGTTTTCTCATCAGAAATGCTCCACAGCGGCGCCATCTTTGATTTTTGTGTGTGTCGCGTGAGGTTGCTTTAAATATGCACAACACCTTGTCCAATTCAGAGGATGTAAGAACAGAGAGAGAGCGCTGCGTGAAATGTAGGACAGGCACCTCGAGGCCAAACGTATGGGGATCAACTCAAAGTCTCCAACCCAGGAAGAGGAGCCTGTTCCGGGGGATGAGGAGCGAGGCTCCCTCGAGGTCCGAGGGCAGCACCGGATCCGGGGCCTAATTAATCACCAGTCTGTCTGAATTCAAAGATTTCAGAGCTCTTGCGAGTTTTTTTTTTCTTTTTTTTTGCAAAAAACACTATCCTCTCCTAAAACGGAAACATCCGGGGGGCTGAAGCTATCGCGTCGTATCCCCCGAAGAGCCGTGGAAAGTGACGAACGTGGCAGAATTTTTTCCATGTTCCCGCGTCAGATTGTCAGGTGAAAACAATAAGATATATCAGTTTCGGTGGGGAGGGGGGTCGACTCTTTACCTCTCGCAATCTGAATAGCACGCTCCGCGGTTAGCTCTCCGGAGGACTGTCAGGCAAAAAAAAAAAAAAAATGAATCATGGTGCTTTGTCTGCACATATTTCTGCCGTTTGGGAGCTGTCACGCAGGACAGCCTCGGCGAGTGATGGGAGCGAAGGAATGAAAAATGTGGCTGGGACCCCGTAGGATGGGGGGTGGGGGGAAGCGTGCATTCTCTGAAAAAAAAAATAAGAATAAAGCGACGGGGAAAATTGTCCACCCTGTCGATGGCTCGAGGGTTAATAGCTCCACAATGGCGTTTCACCTCTGTGATTAAGGTTTTCTTTGCAAAGGAAACGGATCGTTGCCGGTTCCATTTACCCACAATCCTGGACTCATTTGGACAGCCTTTGTGCGATGTTCGTGTTTGCATCACGGAGAATGGAAGGGGGTTCCAGTGTGGATTCCAAACCGTCTAGCTTAACTAATATGACCAAGAGCGCTAGTGCTAATATAAAAGGAGAGTTACAGATGGGGCTGCTGATGCTATCCAGCAGTTATGTCCTGGTTGGCAGGACATGCTGGAACACATCAACACACGGAGAATGATAATTAGTGCGGTGCCTGTTTGTAGGCCCACGCCGCCGTATTAACAAGTGGAGAGAGAGAGCAATATGTTTCCAGGCATGTGGACAGCTCATTTCATGCTGTGTGCTATGGGTTTTATTAAGCAGCAAGTGACCCTCCTCCTATCGAGTGGGAGAGGAAACTCGCCCGCTGCCTTAAAGTGATACTGCACCGAGGATCTATCTCAAATATCGAGCATCCAGGCAGAAAAAAAGGAACACTTCAAGTATTGTGAGCTGGTTCTCAAACACAGAACGAGTGGAAAATATTGTGGAATAACCCAGCAATCTCAGCAGAGAGTGATATTCAATGTGAGAACCATCCATTTATTTCTTTTCATATCGGAGGGATGGTTTATGAAAGCCAAGAGATGTTTATTGGGCCCTACCAATGTCTGTCAAATAGCCAATAAAACATACCCAATTCTGTACCTGATATCTTATGATGCTGATGAACTAGTTTAGGGCTAAAAGTTGCTTGTTTTTCCAAATAAACTTGCATTCTAAGTCACTCAGAACACTTTCTGGACTTGCATCAAAAGGTAAATTACCATCTGCCGCCATGTTGGATCCACAGTTATCATCTTCTTTGTGCACAATCGCCTTGTTCTGCTCCCTAGATCAGAGGAAACTTGGTTCCTTGGTGTCCAGACGGAATTGCAGAGCAAAGTGAATTTGCACGCAATGAAGGATAGGTATACTCAGGCTTCAGTAATCTGCTAATTCATTTGAATTGAGTCCGCTTGTCCTACGATAAGATACGATTTCCTTTTATTGTCCCACAATGGGGAAATTCCCGATACTTTCACTGAGAAAAGCCAAGCCGTCATCAATCAAACTCAACACTTCCTGCGGATGCTTCAAATCAAAGGTCCACCAAGAACAGGGATGACTTTGCACTTTGACCCACTGATATTTTCCAGCTGATTTTTTCAGTCGTTTCATTTTCTCAAGGATTCTTTTGCTGCTTAAAACATCGACGAGGGAAAACACAGTCCAACACGGTGTTTTAAAGCACACAATGGTGTCATTGGACGTCTTATTTTGTCCAAAACAAGCAGGGAAGATTAAATTGACTAAAATCAAGAAAAATAACAAATAATAATAATTCTACTCAATAATGGACGAGAAACGAAACAACTAGTTGACGCTACGGCCAACAAATGAAAAATGACAGTAGACCCCATGATTTGGAATTAGATCAACATATATTCCGAAAGAAAGAGCGCAGCTAATATGGCGAGATTGATTTGTTGTTGAGGAGAGGCACACAAGGTCTTCCGCTGCTATAAATGTGATTTGATTATCCCGAGGAGCTGAAGAGCCGGGCGCTGCCTTTTGTTCTCCACCACTGATGCACAGGCGGCATTATGCGGAATGCCGGTGGGTCATCGGGGAGGGTAAATGGCATTGCACAAACACACAAACAGCACTAAAGACTGCCTGATGGTTTCAAGCCAAGGTAAATGTCCCGGCCAGTCGATACCAGCCCCGTATTGACCCGCTCCATTGTGCCTGTTGATCTTCTTCCTTGTTTACTGTATTGAATCCGCAAAAATCAGGGTTAATCACCAGAAGGCACGTCAATGATGTCGATGAAAACAGATGCTGTGTTTAAGCTCGGAGCGAGGGAAAAGGAAACAAACGTGTCGCCCATGATATCCATTTCTCTAAAGCTGTAGCTCTAAGGCGTCTGAGAAACTGTTAATGTTTTAATATATCGTCCATAAACATCGTTGCAGCAGAATTTACATCCAATACGAAAATGTAAGGAAAGACGAGTCCTTTATGTAGTGAATCAGAATGGTTGTTGGGGTTAGTGGTGGATAGTCGTGTAGCACATCTGACTTTAATGCCTTGGAGTTAACGTCCACTCACAGACCTGCTATTAACATTAAAACTTTTATGAACCACAACCAGTGGATTTCCCTACCCGATCATTCCAGCTGTCAGACCCTGACTGTTGAATCGCAATTGATTTCCCACTGTTATAACGGCAGGCTTTCTGCAACCTTAACCACAAGTTTCATGCAGTGCAGATGTCATACACAACAAATCCAATTAAACCTGCAATTGAAGATAACCCACGGGTTTTTGCGCTGAATCGTCAAATACCGACGTTCCTCTCGAGATGAAGTTGCGAAACAGCCGAGGGAATATAATGAGTCTTTTTTTTCTCTCTGGAAATGTTGTTATCCGACGTAACGTGATCATCCGCTCCGATTCAGGCGTAATCGTGTTTGTGCGGAACGCACCAACACGGGAGGTCGTCCCATCTGTTTATGCGACGCGGATGAACGAATCACCTCCCGCGTCTCCACCTGCACAGCTGTTCAATGACTGTCTGTGTAGATTCTCATTCATCCAGGTCATTGTCGTGTCAAAGGAGTTACTTGTAGGCAACAGGACTTCTTCTTGTAGCTTGAAGACATTTCAGTACCTACCCAGGTGGCTTCTTCAGTTCTGAACTGAAGAAGCCACCTGGATCATCTTCAAGCTACAAGAATTCAATTCAATTTCAATTCAATTTATTTGTATAGCCCAGAATCACAGATTTGCCCCAATGGGCTTTACAGTTGGTACAAAAGCAACTGTAAAAAAGCAACTGTAAAAAAAGTCCTTAGACCCTCACATCGTACAAGGTAATACTCCTTTAATGGGGAAAAAAAAAATGGAAGAACCCTCAGGAGGAGAAGCAGAGGGAGGATCCCTCTTCCAGGACGGACAGGCTGCAGTAGATGATGTGTGCAGGAGGAAACAATACAGGGAAAAAGGGACATTACAAATAGACAAACAGAAATGTAATGAACTTGGGTGTAAGTGGAGGATGAGGCGACCAGATCCATCGCAGCTTCCAGGTGAACCAGGACAGCATCAGACCCTCAACATCCGTAGATCTGAAGGAAGTCCAGTTGCTTACAAGTAACTCCTTAGACAATATTTGAGGTTCAGTCCTGGTAGACCCGGGTTTGAACGATCCAGCGGTCTAGGTGGCGAAGAATCGGCGGAGATCGGCGTCATCTTCGTAGTGACGAAAAATACCAATGCAGGACTCTATAGGTGCATCTGCAGCTCACAGGTACAGGTTTGATTCACATTTCCTTCTGGTTCCATGTTGTTGTGTCATTGGGCTTGTTGCTTGCCTCCAATGGTATGTGCCATCAGTGCATGAGGTTAGTTCCCTGACGTGCAAGGTGGCACCGTATATACAGCAACTACCGCCATCAGTGTGTGTGAATGGGTGGATGATTACCCATTCACATAAAAGCGCTGGCTATTCATCCTATATAGGGGGGATCCTACATCCTAATCAACACCATTGACTTGAAAACATTTTCAAAAAGCACAGGCCGGCCGCTTGATGGTTGACTTTATATGCCATGGCGCTGCCTCTAAAATAAGCTTCGTAACGGAGTGTGTTCCAGAGCCAAAGCACACACAGTATACTCACCCAGCTCTCCTCCGCTGGCAGCCGGACTCTGGAGGGTTTTTCCCTGGCACCGACTGCGTAATGAGCTGCTGTCTAAATGAATCAGATGCTGAATGTGTGCAGATCGCAGTCACACGCTCCATCATGTTCTCGGTGCAGATGGCCCGTCGTGTCTTAATTACCTTAAAACATATCTCGGACATTTTTTTTTGTTTCGCCGTTGTCCTGTGATATGCGGCATTTGTATATTTCAATGTGTTTGCAAAAGGATGACGCTCTTAGAAATCACATTGGTATTACATTGATATTTTAACAGTACACATTGTCTTAGGCTGCAGAGCTGCTGGGAAATAGATGGCACCTGCAATCATCATCTCTGCTTCCCCCTCTGAGTCTCATACTAATGTGGATCCAGCTTCTACCAACGCACATTTATTAATTAAAACCAAATACTCCCGTCATCAGGGCGACACATAGCAGCTTATGACAGGAATGAGATGAACAGACTGCTATCACGTCTCTATTTGATGAAATTAACATATGGCCTTTTCTTATCATCAAACTCCACTTTTTTGTCATGCAATGGCACTTGTTTTTCTGTTTTTCTATATGACAATTTACTAATACATTCTTTATTTGTCTTATAGGATAATTGCCTACACAATTTATAGAAATCACATTTGTATTTTTCATATATATTGCTATATTCTATTAACATTTTAACAGTGTATTCAATCAGATGTGCAAAAAGGTAATAGACCCATCATTAATTCTCTAAGAAATAAAAAGTGACTTTGGCAGAATTGTGCCTTCAGCATTTTTGTCTTACATTAATGCAAACTATATCTCCTACCTTTGAGAGGAAAAAAAGGTCAAGTTTAAATGTACAGTTCATAATCCCCTTGATTGACTGGAATCACATTTAGTGTCTGTAAAACTGAAGAAATATAGCCGCTTCCTCCTCTCTGCCATTTTACTTGCGTCAAAACTGCCTTTGGGTCAAATGAAGGATTTAAGCAGGTAGTGTTTTTGGATTTTAAAAAGTGTCGTGATTGGTCTGTGACATTGAGGCAGGAGAGTAAAACTATGCAAATATCTCAATTTGGCTCCAAAAAAAAAAAACCTGACTTTTATGCTCCGAGGCTAACGACTTGCAATAAACCGATGTCAGCCGATACGTCAAGCCCACCAATTTATCAGCGCTCTCAGATCCCAGCATGCATTTGGTGCTCGGGAATAAGGAGGAGGAACCCACTTGTTGCTCTGCCCCCCCCCCAGCCTGTGAAAGTGTTCACTGCCCGCGGAGGTTTGACTGGTCCATGCTTCATTTGGAACTCACCCCACTGCAGACGGATGGGCTGTCCTCCTCCAAAAAGATGTCCGCCACAATAAAAATATACTTCAGTCATGGCTACAGAAGTGCCCAAAAAACTCGGTAATCCCTTATCTGCAGCGGTGCTTAAGACGCGAGTGGCGAGGCATCCCTGATATATTTCACATATCAACTCCCCGTGTGCCGGAAATGTTCGATCCAGCTTGCCTGCGTCCTCCTGCTGAGGCTTGTTATTCCACATCGTCAGGACAAAGAGCGGGCCGAAAGACAGAGTACGCTATCAGAAGGACTTGGATTATCCCTATGGCTCAGCTTTTTTAATGTGCATAACAGTAATACACACAGCCTCATGGCCGAAGGCCTGGAATCTATCAGGAAAAGAACATTCGGGGTTAAAATGTTATTGCAGAGAGGAACTTTTTTTTGTATATCAAATACAGGCAAGGCTGCAACTGAACCTGAAGAATGAATGAAGAAGCTCATTTCATTCCTTTTTTTTAGGTGTCCTGATGCATGAGGTCTTGGTGCCATACCTTCACTATAGTAGACACAATTTTCAATTATAACTCAGGCTTTAACATTGAATAAAACATCCAGATGTGTATCTCTGTATTTACAAGGCGTAAACCTACATCCTGTCAATTTGATCCTTATTACTAAAATGTACCAGGTCAATGTGATGTTTAGAGATTATTGAGATTATTTCTCATTGGTCCAATAATTAAGAATGCTAAAAAAATACCCCATTAAGGTATTTTTAGAACAGATACAAATGTGATGAACTTGCACTTGGTGAGAAGCTAAATCTGAAGCTGATATTATGCATTAATAGTAATTATTGATTTCCCTCCCAACTGTGCTCGGCTTATACTGAAATGCCACCATTGGTGGAGATGGGTATATTCTTATTTGTTCCCATAGTTTTCTGTGTACTCCTTGTGTACACTCTGTACTGCCATCTAGTGGCCGTACTGCATCAGTCACCTGTGGGTTTTCTGATTTACTGCTCAGGTGTTTGCAATTATCCAGCCTCTATAACAGGGGAAACCGTTTGCTGAGAGCGTGTGTGTGTTTTTCGGCTCTATTTTAACATGCAGGTGTGGTTTTTAAACTGGAATCCATTTTTTTTCCCCCTTTGGCCGAATTGAACAGACCGTCTTCCTTTTATAATGTGACACAGAGATACTGTAAGTACCTTTTCTGTTGTTTCCTCAGCATTTTTTTTTCTTGTCACGTTAACTGCAGTACATTATAAACACTGCATGATACAGATGGACAGATTGCACACATACACTCACACACTCAGTGCCAATAGCTCCATGTCTGTGATACAGCTTCAGGTAACACTGGAATCCCAGATTATCGACCACGGCCAGTGTCGATTCTGTGATTTTTTTTTTTTTTTTTTTTTTTTGACCACAACCATGTTGTCTGTGGACGTTTTCTGCTCTAAAGCTGGTTGGTGTCGTGAGTAAACTCCTCATATGCTGCTTCGTGGTGGGATTTCAAGTCTTTAATTAAGATGCTTGCATCGTAGATGTTGTACCACCTCTTGAGATATTTTGGGCTGGGCGTAATTAGCATTCGGCTTGTTTTTTGTCGCTTGTATTCACCTTAAATAGATCCGCCAAGCCTGGAAATAGCGCGCTGCAGTTAAGTAGTATACCTGGTATATACTGGTATTGTGCACCAATAGTGTTGCAGCAAAGTGACAGACGTTGCACAACTTTTCACTGAGGCTAAACACACGCAGATGTTGACCTAGAAAAGTTGCAGCACTGGTCATTTGTTCACACACTCAAAGTGCACTATGTGCATTTAATTGCATGTTAATTTTCCACTTCAAAACGTTGCAGCTTTAAGGGGGTTCCCGCTAGTGAACCCACGCACGATTCCCCCGACTCTGCAGTTTCTCACAGCTTCTCAGCCTCCTTCAGCTCATCCTTTCTGTTGTGGTTCAGTCTCAATTCTCCCTTATCAACCGGGTTTTCCAGCAGCAGCAGGCAGCAATTGTCAGAGAGGAAAAAGAAAAAGCTCTGATAAAGCCCACAGTCCGCTACCTGCCCAGCAGCAGACAGGCGCAGTGCGAGAGTCGACTAACTGGCGAAGGTAATGGATCATTTGGTGGCTAAGGAGCCGGGTATTTTTCCTCACCAGTTGATGAAGACCAAGAGTTTAATCATAGAGATGGCGGTGTAGATGTATGGGTCACTCGGAAGGTACCCGGCGAAATGACTTTTTTTGTTGTTAGTTTTGTGCTGATGGAGAGCGCCGTCTGAAAGTTGTAATAGTTTAACAGCGGCGGTGACAGGAGACAAAGCGGCCGCCACTAGTTTCCAATGAGTCCTGGGAAATAATGAGAAACGGAATGCAGAGTGACAGCGGAGGACTCGCTGACAAGCAGCCAAGTGTCCTCAGGAACTACATCCATACAGGAAGCATGATTTAAGCTTTCCACAGAGATCCTGCGTGAAAGAGTGGGTGTGAAGGTTGAAGTGGAGGACAGGAAGAAGTTCGGCTCCCAGCACCAGGGTTTATTTATTATCTAATACGGGGCTGAGCACAGCTCAATTAAAGGTCCAATACCAGAGAGATTTGTGAGAGGCGGATTGCTTTTTGATTATCAGAAGGTCGAGGTGATGCATAAACGCCGTCCTGCGTTTCACAACCAGGGCCGTGAAAGACAGAGACAACTGCCACATGGTTTATACAAAAAAACTATCCTAAAAAGGTTTCAGAATCAACTGGTTTTATATTCTAGGGGGATTAAATACTTACAGTTTAACATTTGATATTTTGTGTGAACATTTTTTAAAAAAAACAAGTGACGAGAATGGACTTTTGATGATGCGAAATCGATGTGAACACAAAATGCACATGGAGTTTCTTAAAACTATATTTTAGCACCACACACCTACCCATTCAAAGCCAATTAAATCAGCCAATCAGAGGAGAGGCTTTCTTTCTAAATTTCCAGAAAGGAAACTGAAAGAGGAGATGTTGAACTGACAGAAAATGCCAAATGTTAAATATTTAATAAACCTACATATGTTTTAATGTTTAAAACACTAAGGGAGTTAAAATATCTGATATCAAGCTTTTATGGTTACACCACATGACATTTGGTATCATCCCTGAAACCACAAATGTTACATTTTCTAATGATTGCTCCAACAGTGGACCTTTTTTCACCAAGCTGCTTGGCAATTGCTCCGTAGCCCTTTCCAGCCTTGTGGAGGTGTACAATTTTCTCTCTTGTGTCGTTGGACAGCTCTTTGGTCTTCGCCATGTTACAAGGTAAAGTCTTGCTGATTGTATGGGGTGGACAGGTGTCTTTATGCAGCTAACCACTTCAAACAGGTGCATCTGATTAAGGATGATACATGGATGCAGGTGGACTTCTAATGGGCGGACTAACAGGTTCTTCAGGGTCAGAATTCTAGAAGACACACAGGTGTTCAAATACTTGTGATTTCTGGATTTTTCTTTTTAGTTTATCTCTCTCATAGTGGACATGCACCTACGATGAAAATTTCAGACCCCTCCATGATTTCTAAGTGGGAGAAATAGCAAAATAGCAGGGTGTTCAAATACTTATTTTCCCCACTGTATGTGTTAATACAGTGGTTCTTAAAGTGGGGCCATAATTTAAAAAATCACTGTATTTAATTATCTATTATTTGTGTGTCATGTTCCTTTCACACATGAATTTATTTATTTCTAATGTTTTCCCATTTTATATATCGCGGTGAAAATGAATGGGGGGAACAAACGCATAAATAAATAAAATGGGCAATCAACTAAATGGGAAAAACACAATTGATGAATTAATTAAATGGAAAATTTAATTACATTGATATTTACTGGTAGAATAATTTATGTGCTGACTCATTTTTTATTTATTTATTCTTGATTATGGCACTTCCCTTCTCAATTATAGTAATTTTGGCCTCAGGTTTCCGACATTTGTTATGAAACGTCTAAAAGCAAAAAATTTTTGTGAGTTTGAGGGTCCTTGACATTAAACTAGTTTGAGAACCACTGCTTTAACAGTAAAATCTCAAGTGTTAATTATAACACGTCATACTACTTGAGTGTTTAAGTGTGTTATATTGTTCTATTACATATTAAGTACAGAGATGCTGCACTTTTAAAGTCTTTAAACCAGGAACACATCCGAAGCGTTTTAAAGCGTTTAGGGGGCTTCGGCGTGCCTGGTTACCCACAACAACATCATCCCTCCCCGTCTGCAGACTATTTATGTGTCACCGATGAATAATTCCAGCTCCGGTTCCTAAGCTGTTTCTAATGACAGCGGCGTAGCGTCCTCTGCGGCTCCGCAGGAGCTTTGTCGTGTCTGAAAATGCAACACGGATAACGTCATCATGTATAGTGATCTCAGCTTTTAGGGTTTTTTGTTTTTTGAGGGGTGATAAATTCATAACGGAAGAGGGCTGCATTACGTTAGAAAACCAGAGGAGTTTGACAGGCATGAGCATTTTTACGAGGCGGGAAGGATCTGACATAAAACGCTATTGGTTGCATTATGGGAAATGTAGCATACAGCATTTATGGAGCTTGACCCATATCAAGAGAATATCTGCACAGATCTGTCTTTTTTTTTTTTTTATTTGTCTCTTGGGAGTCCCTCCAACTTTATGGCAGTGCAATACTAAAATGTTGGAGTACCCCTGATGGCCTTTTTCCGCCTCCCTAACAGATGTAGAGCAGTAAAGGAACATCCGTTAAGGAGAGAAAAGCTGTCTAGGAACAAAAGTGTGTAATTGCCAAAAAAAATTGCTGATGCTTTTAATAGTTAGATTTTACGTTTTGTTCAAAGGTTTGGGGAAAGCCGCGTAGCCTCATCGCAATTCAGATCTTCAAAGTAAAAAAAATACAACAATGCATGTGAAAAGTAACTAAAGCAATTTATATTTCCACTCTATTACATTTTAAAGTAGCATCACATGGACATATTCAGTATAAGAACCTTCAAAATAACACTTACCATGGATTCTCTAATAAAGGCCTGGGCCTTTATTGGAACAAGGACAAAATTCAAGACAGGCTTCTGTTTTTATTTGAGCAAAACAAACAAGTAGAAATGAAGAGAAACACATTTTATATATAAAATACAGGGTTTTTAGGGGCTGTGACCCCCCCTCCCCAAAAACCTGGTTTGGTCCAGTCCAGCCAATCCTTAATAAGAAAATAAGATAGGGCCAGATTATTATGGTAGTATAGTTTGTTTTCTGTCCTATAAATATAAAACTATATTTTGGAAAGTTATTGACTTTCTCATCTTGTTCATCACCCAACCCCCCCTTCAAAGCCAATTAAATCACCCCCCCCATTAGATGGCTTTCTTATAAGCTAAATAGCCCCATCTGTAGATATTTGTGCATTGAATTAGACATTTTAAAAACATTTTTTCTAGTAATAGCCCAGGCCTGTATTAGAGATTCTATACAATACAACAATACAATACAATATTAGAGAATTTACGGTAAAAACACGGACCACCAATGATCAATGCCAATGCCCTTGGTTTGACCGACCTCACTCTCCATTGTGAGGTCAAATTGCGTCTTTTTTTTGCACCATTTGTTGATAACCTTTCCTCTAGTGCTGCTCTCAGCACAAACATCACACCTTGAACCCTGCTCCAGCGTTGGCTCCTCAGAATAGAAACCCCATCAGCACGCCGTACGGTCTCTCGGGTCTTTCTGTCGACACACGCTAACGTCTGGCGGTGACATCACTGTCATCGCTGCCCCGGAGACGCGGTAAACATCGGCATGTGTTGCTGCGTGCATGTTGTCTGATATCCAGCGGCAGACCACACAGAGCAGCCGTGAGTCAGACAGGACACTCAGTCATTTCATAAATTATCCTTCCAGTTCAGGAGGTTCAGAAATCTACACGTGGCTGCTCGTTAAAAAGGAGACATGCTTCCTTCCTTCTGAGGGAGAGCTGAAACCAGTAAGAGACTAAAAGACAGTTTACAAAACCCTTTCAGAATGCCACTGACTCACATAAATAATGGGACTTTTTTTTTGTTTTTGAGAAATACGGCTGCACACAGATCCCCAACTAGATTCTTTGTTGACATTGACAAAAATCAATATGGCTGCCCCGAGACAAAACACGCGTCTGTGGGAGGGTTTAATATTTTTCCTGAGACTGACATGAGTCAGAAGCCAGGGATAAAATAGCTGTGGGTTTTTTTGTTCTTTTTTAGCCTATAGCCCTTATGAATATGAATGAGTCGAATCCCAATAACTTCTACCAAGTTTAGTTATTAGTATCATTATTAGGGAAAAAGAATTGTCCATGCAATAAGAATAATAACAAATTCCTTTCAATATCTCTACAATCCACTTGTTGACCCTTGATGAACACACTTACACTTCTTTTGCATTGTCATTCTCCACTTTGCAATGAAATCGTGCAAAACCGGAGGTCTGATTTTTGTGATTCACACTTCAACACATTTTGTATAATCGCTAAACGTATACCTCATTTATCCCCATATTTGGGGTTAATCTGCACATCTGTTCAGTAAATAATTTTATTTTACATTATTATTTCCTGCGATAGATAGATAGATACATGCATACATAAAAATTGCCAACTGTAAAACTCATCCATGTCCAACACTGTCTGAAATCTGCATTTGTCATGAAAATAACAGTAAAACCGTGACCTACCGGAGCTGATTGACACTATAGCTCTAACTCATGGGGTGGGGGGGGGGCTAGCTAGTGGAGCCATGCACCGATTTACAAGGATCTGTGCATGCATATCGTTGTTTGAAGCTAATTTTATTTTGATGGGTGACAATGACCTAGAAATGGAGGTTAATAACGCGCCGCTGGCGGCGGGCCAGGCCGAGCAAAAGACCCCCAGCGGCTCCGAGAAGTCAGAGGTTCAGTGTGTGTCACTGCGTTTTAGCAATTTGATTAATTTGACATTTGTTGGGGAATTTGCATCACAGAAGTACGAAATCTACTCGAGCGTGTCCGGCGTTATTAGCTAATGAGGTGGCTGGATTTAAGCTGCATTTAAAGTAGTGGGAGAAGCCTGGAGGGGTTTGGTATAGACTGGTGGAGTTTTTTTTTTTTTATTTCCTAGAGGTTCACAAACATTCTGCCACCTGGCTCAAAGCTGATAATAAAAATGAGGTCACACAGAGTTATGAGAGAGAGAGATAGAACCAGGTATGATTCAGCCACATTAAGTGATGAATCTAATCTGGAAACCTCACAAACCGCTGCTCTGGTAACGTGGTGTTAACTTCTGGAATTGGTTTTGGTAAAACCGTGGATGTTTATGGACGGAAAAAACAACAAGAAACCATCATGCAGGCAGATTCATTTATATACATATTACTGGCTGCAATAGCTCTCATTTAGTAATTAATAATAATTAGAATAAGGTAGGCAGATTCGTGTCTTTATTGGTAAATGAATAAAAGGTTGCTTCAATAAAAAAAAAAAAATTTAATCAAAACGAAAAAAGTGTTTCAATACAAAACTATATGTGAGACTCTAAGAAGTCCACATGAACTTTGATTTAAAATGCCTTTTTTTTGATGAAAAAGATTTTTTAAAATAAAGTGTTTGGACCATATTGTGGGTATAGGACATTTTCATCTTTATTTAAAAAGTTGCTTCAAACAATAGATATTTGAAGCAACTTTATTGAATAATTAACTTTATTAACATTAAAATCATAAATTTGGTTATTTAGGTTTAATTTAATAATTTGGTTTCAATGAACCGTTATGGTTTTACCAATTTAAACTAAATAAGAAGTAACCATTTTTTTTTCTAATTCAACACCTGATTTTAACTACATAATCCCATAATTTACACTCTACTACACATTAGTTCTCATTTCACATTATGTAAAATATTCTTAAATTGTAGTTTTCTTGTGTTAAAAAACACTTTTTTTTCAGTGTTTTTTTAATACTTTTTTTTAATTATATTTGTTCTGTTTACAGTTTCCTGAACCCCAACACTATACAACATAACGAACTTAATGAGATGAAGTTTCTCATTGAATTGAGGCTCTGTTTATACATATGTATGAAAACCATTCCGATGCCAGGCGGCTTAATCAAACCTGCGAACAAAGCGGAGGCAGCGAACGCACCGATCCCGTTTCTGCGGGACAAAGCTGTGTGATGATTTAATCCCACTCCACGTCCAGCCGTAGTCATTTGCAGCCCACTGCACTGTCAGTGTGAGTCAGAAAGTCCCGAGATTTAATAAACAACTCATTGGGTTTTCATTCCCCCCGTCTGGGATCATGCTGATGAGAACTCTCCAGGACTACATTAAACCTTCCCCATCAATTTCATCTCCCCGGTCTGTTCGCATGAGGGGAGTGATGAGAGGTGATCACAGCATCAGCTCTGCAGTCACGGACAACTCCACACCGCCTCCAGGGGCTGAGGGATTACTGTGGCTGCATTACAAATACCGTGATTCACAACAGTGGAGTCCACATCAAGTACTGTGCATTATCTGGGCCTGTAAGTCGAGCCTGAGACGGAGGGACATGCAAATACAGTCATTGTAAGAAAGAGGATGCACTTTATATTGAAAGTTTGGACATACATATCAGTGTCAACCATCTGTTGATACTTTTGCACTAAATTGATTCTAATAATAGCCCAGGCCTGTATTAAAGATAATTGATCCGCCTTTATTTACGGCCGCCAACAGCAATATTAGAGAATTTACGGTAAATACACTGACTACCAAGACAACAATGATTAATGTCAAATAAATATAATGTCCTTGGTTTGGTTGAGACCAAACCAACCACACTCTCCAGTGTGAGGTCAAATTGCGTTTTTTTTTTTTTGGTCCATTTGTTGATAACATTTCCTCTAGTGCTGCTCTCAGCACAAACATCACACCTTGAACCTTGCTCCAGCGATGGCTCCTCAGAATAGAAACCCCATCAGAGTGTTGTACCGTCTCTTGAACGCTACCCTGGAGACGTGGCAAACATGCTCATTGAGGCTAAGCTAGGCATGTTCATATCATCATATCATTATTGATAGGCCAATTAAAACCAGTCTTGTGATACAACTGTTACTTTGCACTTTTTGTATAGGACATGTTACTGTTATGTTTCTATAAATAAATGAGTTTATGCCCACATTCTGTTCTGTTAGGTGATAGTGCTGGGATTTCCTGAGGGTCTATGAATGCATCTTGGAGTAGGATAGTAACCGTGGTAAATGCTAAACATCTTAACGTGTTTTTTTTGTTATGTTGGCTGTACGATCAGTGCATGAGGAAAACAACAAAAACAGAGCTTTGAATTGTAATGAAAGCGTCGGGAAGCAGAAAGGAAAGTGCTGCTGCAGCGTAGCATTGTGACATGCAAGTTTCTGTGAATTAAACTTTTAATAATAATAGCGATGAGCCAACGAGTTGTATCTAAAAGTTGAGGTTGATCGGACAAACAGTCAGAGAGATACGTGAGCCACAGACACACAGACACTCTTTGCTTCTATAGGAAAAATCATGTGATAGAATGTGTTAGTTCAGAATCAGCTGCTTTTCACAGGTCACTGACGCTGAATGAATGAATGAATAATTGAGATCAGTGTCAATGTTGGTTTCTTGTCATTTAAAGGTCCATTCATAGCATATATGTGGTATTTTTGGCACAATATATAAAACGGTGTAGGAAAAAATGAATGATAAATTATACATATTTAATCGACTGAGACCACAAAACTAGTTATTAGCATGTGTTTTTAGTTATTAAAACATTTTTAAGACAGTTTTGGTACCAAGTTTTTTGGGTTACACCACATGGCAGTCATGTCCCATACATAATATAATAATTAATAATAATTATATGTATCTTAATCCAAAAAAAATCAGGAACAAAGGCTGATGGTTTTGATCATTTCAATGTAATGCCAAACAAATCTGCTGTTGTTCAAGTCGCTGTGAACACGGGGGGGCCCCCGGGGGGGCCTCGCTCGCCGTGGAAGCTCCCAGAATAAGTTGATGGTGGAGAACGTTGCGCGGTTCCTTCATCACTTCCCCGGCGTGAAACCGGGGGAATACAAATTCCACCATTTCTCTTGTCCTAACCCACCGCGGGTTTCTCATTTTTCTCACTTTGTCAATATTTTATTATCCCTTCCTTTGCTCTCCCCCCCCATTCATCTTCACTTCAGATGTCGGCTCGCACCTGAGGGGGTCCTCAACAAAGGAAAGCAATCTGTGGAGCGGGGGGGGGGAAGAGGGGGGGCAGGGGCTGATCTCCATGGAGGGAACTGGAGAGAGGGCGGCTAATGGAGGGGAGGAGATAATATTGTTTTACCGCATCGTACAAAAAAACAGGAGTAACTGTATGGATAAGTGATGATGCAAATAGCTCCCCGGAGGGGGACAAGGCCGGGGGGGAAATAAAGATTAAATTAAAACAGTAGGTGACACGTTCGGAAGCCATTGTGTTGTGTATAGAAGCTGTTTTTATCCACCTCTCATTACAGCTCTTTGTTCAGTCGGATGGCTCAACAGATGGCTCTGGATTACTAGTGAGGAAATCCTAGCAGAGGTAAATGAGAGAGAGAATGGAGTACATTTATGATATTCATTACTATACAGTACAGGTCCACAAGTTTGGACACAGCCTCACGTTCAATTGTAAATAAATAAGGTCAAGTCTCCGACAATCAGATTCGACGATCAGAGCGAGATATCACAGAGAGATATGTGTGCCAGTGCCTGAGGTCTAAGGCCTTGATTTCACATTGGTGCCCTCGCAGACTCGATGTGATAACGGTGAGCACTTCAAAAGTCCATGAGGTTGGACATCTGGATTCAGCTGGAGGGCTACGGCAGCAAAAAAAAAGACAACTGGAGGCTAAAAGGTTCATGCAGTAAAAAAATAATGTTTGTGAATTAATCATTAACTCCAAAAGACCCTCTATATTATATTACACTAAATAAAGTATTTTAATGTGGCGTAAAATACAAAGTTTATTATACCATCAATATCCACATCATCAATACAATAATAAAATAGTTTAATATAATATCAGTAGTAGCTGCAACTAACCATTATTTAGAGATTTATTGGCTCCTTTATAATCTCAACTTTCATAATATATTCTTCATGTTCTGTAATGATCCACAGTGTCATTTCTATCATTTTTTATGGACAAATAATTGATCTTTGAACTCATATGTTATTAAACATTAAACTTTGCATTGCATTTCTTTACATTTTTTTTATTTTATTTTATTTCATTTTTTAATATTCTTACTCTCTTTGCTGTGTAACAGCAATATAAATTAATTCAGACTTTCGTGTAGTCACCTCACATGTTGTAGGTTTATTTTGTTATCACTTTGATATTCCATTTCTATTGTCATTTGGAAAATTGAAAAAAAAATAATAATAGGCCTGGGGCTTAAGTGTCAGACACGTAACAAGTGGTTGACATGATTTAGATTTTTCCACAAAGAAAGTGTCAGTATCCGATGTCATCATGTTAATCATAGACTGTACAAAACTTTAGGCAAACTTAATCAATAAAATAGTGTGTGTGTGTGTGTGTGTGTGTGTGTGTGTGTGTGTGTGTGTGTGTGTGTGTGTGTGTGTGTGTGTACCCTTCATCAGCTCCTCTCATATTTATGTGCTATTTTCTCTCCTGTATCCTGTTTCCATTAGCCACTGTGGCAGCCTATTTGCCCTGCAGGCATCAATATAATTCCACCAAATCAAATCTTGTCTAATCAAATCAAATGGCTTTGACACTCCAGGTTTTTCCTGCTACTGTAATAGTGCGATGAATTATTCACTGTCACCATAGTCTGCTGCTAATTTATTATTTATTTATTTATTATTGTACATGTGATCTGCCCTGATTGGAAGCAATAAAGAAGCAATTTACTAGGTTTGGTCTGAGTTCACCCCAGCTTCCTGCCAGAGATCTGCAGGAAGAGAACATTTATTTATTGATTATTATTTTTTTATGTCCATTAACACTGTTTGTGTGTTTGTTCTTGAAGGAACATTGAGTTTTAGAGCTTGAAGGTGAGGTTTTTATGCCACTTTTTCTGTAACCCATAAACAGGGTTGACTCTACACTTGGGGAAAGAAAGGACAGTTTATGTATGCTTGTGTTCGGAAACGCACATTTAAGTCAATAAAACGTTTTAAAGCATGCCCACTTCACTTTAGTCACTTCCTAATGTCTTTCAGTTTGACTTTCAGGGGACTATTTTGTCTCAAATAGCGGAGGCTCTGCAAGGGGATGTGCATTTGACTTTGGAGAACATGCTTTTTTTTTATTTTTTTATTTAGATTACTCTCTTAGAATAAAGTGCAGTTGCACCTCCACTACATTAGGGGGCAGTGGCGCTCTTATTGTCAGAGCGTGTGCAGGGAGCATACAGCACAGAGTATGGGTATGAAGTGTAGACACCAAGTGTAGCAGACCCTCAAGTGACACCATGAAAACTTATTTCACAGGGTGAGAAGACAGGCGGAGAGAGACGGAGATAAAGAGACAAACGAAAGTCTCCCAAAGCTAAGACGAGGAAATATGACGAAGCGTCTGTAGCGCTTGGTTCACTGTGAAAGACCGGTGTGTTACTGAGTCTGAAATGTTGGAGACAAAGAAATTAAAGACATTACACCACAATCACTGATAAGACCATTTATGTAGTTTTATTTTTCAGTATCATATGGTCAAAAATGTTTATAGTTTAATTAAGGATTTAATTTAATTGTCTTTCTTTTAATATGAGGATACAGTGTTATTAGTATAGTATAGTATAATACTTATAACAATTTTATAGACAAAACGACTAGAAGCCTGACTCAAATACCTTCAGATACCCGACCATATGTCAAACTTACCATATTTCATCATTATGCCTTCAGACACATCCACACAAATTGGCAAATTGAAGGCTGATTGGCACACAGTGAATCCCCATCAGCCAAGTTACGTAGATGTAACCATAGCTTTCAGAACATTAGCTTTGAGTGCAATTACATCTACATTATGAGTACAATCCGATCATATGCCATGCTGCATATTCCAGATATATACAGGATGCTGTCTGCTACGGATTTGCCCACCTCCTCACTTGTGTGGCTCTATGAGATATTGGGTAAAATCCAAGGCCTCATTTCCTGATATTGAAGCTTTTCCCCACCAGCTCGATTATGGTTCTATTTCTTCACCGCCCTGGAGCGCAATCTCTCAGTTATGCAATGATTTCACTGGGATTCATAAAGAAATATATAAGCCGCCGTTCATGTTCTGTCTCCGTGCTGTTATTACCCGGCACCTTCCACCGCTGCCGTCAAAGCCCTGTCAATGCCTCCCTGGCTGGGAACCTCTGATTGGTCGCTCTTTATAGCGACGACTCATCACCCAGCAAGAAAAGGCACGGCGGTGGCTCTGCTTCCTAAAAAAAAAAGGAGAGTTAACCAACCTTTTCTGGCTTTTCTGTTGCATGCTGCTGCAAAACTGATTTAGGTGGGGTCGTTAAATCTGTGCACTTTATGGAGGACATGTACAGACTCTTGAGGACATATCTCAACAAGGCAACCATCTCTTCAATCTGCCGCCCTCTGGAAGGCGCTATAGGTCCATTAGGCCCCACACAGGTGATACCACCTGTTATTATAGTAGTTATTACCAGGGGAATGTACAGATTTAAAGGCCATGAGGGTTAAAACGGGGAAAAAGGGCACGTCTTCACCAATGAAGAGGGCAATTTAGCACGCATTTTGACTCTTAGAGGGCACTTTAATGTGTGTTTTTAGCTTCCAAGATGGCCCTTTAACCCATTTTTACTCCCAAACGTTTACATAAGCATGCATTTTGGCCCCTAGAGTTTACATAAGCATGCATTTTGGCCCCTAGAGTTTACATAAGCATGCATTTTGGCTCCTTGAGTTTACATAAGCATGCAATTTGGCTCCTAGAGTTTACGTAAGCATGCATTTTGGCTCCTTGAGGGCACTTTAACACAGTTTTTAGCTACCAAAATAACGCTTCAACATGTGTTTCAGCTCAGAAGAGGACACTTTATCATGTCTTTGGGCTGCAAAAGGGCACTTTAGGATGAGTTTGGGCTGCCAGAGGGCACTTTAGCACATGTGGTGGCTGCCACTTTAGCAAAAATTCATTAACAGTTGCACGCCACTGGTTATCACCTTTATGGACATGACTTTTACCAAGGCAAGGCAAGGCAAGGCAAGTTTATTTGTAGAGCACAATTCATACACAGGGCAATTCAAAGTGCTTTACAGTTACACACAATCACAAAAGGAGAGCAAAACATACATAAAATCACAAAAGGAAAATCATAAAACATAGAATTCATCATTAATTTAAAAAAGAGTGAAAAGTGTTGATAAGATACTTTCAGTTTTCATATGCACGGTTAAACAGAACTGTTTTCAGCCTGGTCTTAAACATTGTCAGCGTTGAGGCCTGTCTCACATTCTCTGGAAGACTGTTCCAGATTTTAGTTGTAAGTGAACAACTAGTTAACAAGTTAGCACGGATGCTAACAAGTTAGCACGGATGTTAGCACGGATGCTAACAAGTTAGCACGGATGTTAGCACGGATGCTAACAAGTTATGCTAACAGGTTAGCACGGATGCTAACAAGTTAGCACGGATGTTAGCATGGATGCTAACAGGTTAGCACGGATGCTAACAAGTTATGCTAACAAGTTAGCACGGATGCTAACAAGTTATGCTAACAAGTTAGCACGGATGCTAACAAGTTAGCACGGATGTTAGCACGGATGCTAACAAGTTAGCACGGATGTTAGCATGGATGCTAACAGGTTAGCACGGATGCTAACAAGTTAGCACGGATGTTAGCATGGATGCTAACGGGTTAGCACGGATGCTAACAAGTTATGCTAACAAGTTAGCACGGATGCTAACAAGTTATGCTAACAAGTTAGCACGGATGCTAACAAGTTATGCTAACAAGTTAGCACGGATGCTAACAAGTTAGCACGGATGTTAGCATGGATGCTAACGGGTTAGCACAGATGCTAACAAGTTAGCACAGATGCTAACAAGTTAGCACGGATGTCAGCACGGATGCTAACAAGTTAGCACGGATGTTAGCACGGATGCTAACAAGTTATGCTAACAGGTTAGCACGGATGCTAACAAGTTATGCTAACAAGTTAGCACGGATGTTAACAAGTTAGCACGGATGTTAGCACGGATGCTAACAAGTTAGCACGGATGTTAGCATGGATGCTAACAGGTTAGCACGGATGCTAACAAGTTAGCACGGATGTTAGCATGGATGCTAACGGGTTAGCACAGATGCTAACAAGTTAGCACAGATGCTAACAAGTTAGCACAGATGCTAACAAGTTAGCACAGATGCTAACAAGTTAGCACCGATGTCAGCACGGATGCTAACAAGTTAGCACGGATGTGACATCCGTGCTAACTTGTTAGCATCTGTGCTAACTTGTTAGCATCTGTGCTAACCCGTTAGCATCCATGCTAACATCCGTGCTAACTTGTTAGCATCCGTGCTAACCTGTTAGCATCCATGCTAACCTGTTAGCATAACTTGTAACAGGTGCTAACAAGTTATGCTAACAGGTTAGCATGGATGCTAACAGGTTAGCACGGATGCTAACAAGTTAGCACGGATGTTAGCATGGATGCTAACGGGTTAGCACAGATGCTAACAAGTTAGCACAGATGCTAACAAGTTAGCACGGATGTCAGCACGGATGCTAACAAGTTATGCTAACAGGTTAGCACGGATGCTAACAAGTTATGCTAACAGGTTAGCACGGATGCTAACAAGTTATGCTAACAAGTTAGCACGGATGTTAACAAGTTAGCACGGATGTTAGCACGGATGCTAACAAGTTAGCACGGATGTTAGCATGGATGCTAACAGGTAAGCACGGATGCTAACAAGTTAGCACGGATGTTAGCATGGATGCTAACGGGTTAGCACAGATGCTAACAAGTTAGCACAGATGCTAACAAGTTAGCACAGATGCTAACAAGTTAGCACCGATGTCAGCACGGATGCTAACAAGTTAGCACGGATGTTAGCACGGATGCTAACAAGTTAGCAAGGATGTTAGCACGGATGTTAACAAGTTAGCACGGATGTTAGCACGGATGCTAACAAGTTAGCACGGATGCTAACAAGTTAGCACGGATGCTAACAAGTTAGCACGGATGCTAACAAGTTAGCACGGATGTTAGCACGGATGCTAACAAGTTAGCACGGATGTTAGCACGGATGCTAACAAGTTAGCACGGATGCTAATAAGTTAGCACGGATATAAGCACGGATGCTAACAAGGCAAGGCAAGGCAAGTTTATTTGTAGAGCACTCATACACAGGGCAATTCAAAGTGCTTTACAGTTACACAAAATCACAAAAGGAGAACAAAACATACATAAAATCACAAAAGGAAAATCATAAAACATAGAATTCATCATTAATTTAAAAAAGAGTGAAGAGTGTAGATAAGATACTTTTAGTTTTCATATGCACGGTTAAACGCCCCACGATTGGCTGGCGACCATCTGGGGTGTATCCCCCTGCCTCTCGCCATAAAATGCGCTGGGATAGGCTCCAGCAGACCCCTGCGACCCCGAAAGGGAATAAGCGGGATAGAAAATGGATGGATGGATGCACGGTTAAACAGAACTGTTTTCAGCCTGGTTTTAAACATTGTCAGCGTTGAGGCCTGTCATTCTCTGGAAGACTGTTCCAGATTTTAGCTGCAGAAAACTGGAATGTAGCTTCACCATGTTTAGTCCTGACTCTGGGCACCTGCAGGAGACCAGTCCCTGAGGTTCTCAGGGTCCTAGATGGCTCGTATGGCTCTAACATGTCATAGACCATGAAGAGACTTGTACACAAGTAAAGCTGTTTTAAAGTCTATTCTCTGAGGCTCTGAAGCCAGTGCAGAGACATGAGCACTGGACTAATATGGTCATATTTTCTGGTTCTAGTCAGGACTCGAGCTGCAGCGTTCTGAATGTTCTGTAGTTGTTTAACAGCTCGTTTAGAGAGACCAGTGAGCAGGCCATTGCAGTAGGCTAACCTGCTGGAGACAAATGCATGGATCAGTCTCTCCAAGTCTGGTTTAGACACTATGTTTTTGATTTTGGCAATGTTTTTAGATGGTAAAAGGCTGTTGATATTGTTGACTTTATGTGGCTGTGAAAGTTCAGGTCTGAGTCCATTAGCACCCCTAGATTTCTAACCTGTGTTTTTGGTTTTAGAGAACGAGACTGAAGGTGACTGATTACACGTTCTCTTTGCTTCAGTGGCCCAAAGACGATTATTTCAGTTTTTTCTGAGTTTAGCTGGAGAAAGTTGTTTTGCATCCACACAGTGATTTGTTCAATACAGCGACAGAGTGAATCCACAGGCCCATGTTCACCTGCTGTCAGAGACACATAGATCTGAGTGTCGTCTGCATAGTTGTGGTAAGACACATTGTTGCTGCATATTTTTACCACCGTATCATCAGGCATTCTGCTGCCGCTCAACCAAACATTTTACAGGACATTTGTCCCATTGTGTTTTACATTTTGAACTGATTAATTGAACCAAAGCAATCATCTTTACCTAACCCTAACCAAGTGTTTTATGCCTAAACCTGAGCAGGGTTAACCAGACCTTAACGCTGTCACACATTGAAATATTATTACCAGAATCCTACTAACCCATACCTAGGAGTCTGATAACTACTAATAATATCCAATCAATGGGCTGATATCATTTGTTTTTACACATGTGCCTTTAAAGAAGCCTTTCAGTGGCTTATTTTCATCTCAAATATCTGTATGAATTGAATTGTATTGACAGTAAACTGTTGTTTTACTGATAGAGTTTGTGTTGTGACCATGTACAATATTTATTTACAATATAAATTCTAATAATACAGATTATTCCACCTCCCTTAATGCGTTGCTCCGGGTTAACAATTGATTTCTTTGTGGCCACGATTTGGAGCTCCTCCATTTGAACGCAGCCTTTTATCGGATAATTCATGACACCTGGCTCTGGCAGTCCATCTCACCTTGTTGTGCATAGCTGAGCACCTTTATTTGGAATTTTCTTCCAATCATAATACTGATTTAATGACTTGGGTGCTCTCAGATTTGCACAGTAAGTTAACTGCTGACCCCCCCCCTGCACTGGACGGGCTTATCCCCAGCAGTGTTGAAATCACCTCGTTTTTAATAGAGCAACAGAACTGTGAGGGCCGGCGCGGGTAATGAGTGTCTTGAAATAAATTAGCCGGGTTCTTATTGAGATCTGTCACCGGTAGAAACAATGGCTCCTCTGTGGCGAGGCCCCCGCAGCGCCGCCGCCGCAGCGTTTCGCAGCGTTTCACAGCGCTTCGCAGCGTTTCAGCCGCCCTCCGAACCCTCCGCGCCTTCACATCCTCACTCTCTCCACTCTCCGACAGGCCCTGCACCGCCGTCTCACACTTAATTACCATTTCATTTTTCATTTGCCTCCAGAGTTGGCCCTGAGGCCCAGGTCCACAGCCCCTTTCTCCAGATGATGGAGGGAGGAGGTGGTGGTGGTGGTGGGGGGGGCAATCAATGGGAGCTCAACCCAAGTCATAAAATGAATGCTAATGACTTTGGTCTGCAGTACCTCTGGAAAAAAGTGAAATTATAATGCGGGATTTAGAATTTCTTTTAAAGCCTTGGCCTCCGGTATTGCTTTCTCAAGAACCGCTCATCCAAAACAACTTCACACTCAACACTTCCACCTTCCCCGGTGCTCGGCAGCACACACGCTCCAGTCAATCGTATGAAGGGCTGTTGAGAAAATTGGCACAGGCATACATATATATATACATGTATATATACATACAAGCATCTCTCTGCATAACAAAGAACTTTTGAAAAAAAAAATATGCGTCCTAAAATAAAGTGGATTGATCACGTTGGGCTCTGAAATTCATGCTGTGCCGTGTCTTGGCTTTGGATTTGCTCAAAGGATTTAGTGTTAAAGAGTTCATACATATCATATATGCTGTATTCATACAAGTGACAGAGTGAGGAATGAAGAAAGACTAGAAAAAAAAAAAAAAAAAAAACAGGCAAGTTATATTTGCGGTTTGCATACATGAAATAGCAATACATTGCACTTGCTGCATTCCTGGCTGTCTCCCTACATAGTGAAATATGAACTGTACACATGCATGTAGTATATATGCATGTAATTAAATATGCATGATTTACTTTAATATGTATATTATTATTCTCTCTGAATCTTGTCATTTCTATCCTGTGATGACCTGATGTCCACTGAGGATCAATAAAATTCACCTAATTTTTTGTTATAATCGCTTTCACCTTTTCAACAAGGATTCACAATGAGGGCCGTGCACCCTTAACAAAGATCAATCCGTTCCCGATGGGGGGGGGGGGGGGATGCGTCCTCCCTAGCACACCCAGGAAGTCTCGTCCCGGGGCCTGTGCTCGTCCTGCAGGGCCCCCGGCGTGTCAGCAGGTAATAAAGCCCAGCGAGGGCACGCAGTTATTTCCAGAGGCTGCGCCTCGTGCAGGGACGTCAGAGTGAGGGGTTGTTAAAAGCTTCCGTGGTGACAGGCTCAGTCAGTCCTTAACGCTGGAGACGCCAGGCGCAGGGTGTGTGATGAATTGGTCGGGGTCCCCGGAGTCTCCGAGGACCTGCTCCGGGGCGGCTGCGAGCTGCCAGAAAAGCACCTCTGGGGCTGCAGGAGTGTGGTCGTAATAGAAACAAGGAGCCGCATCCGTGCCGAACCCACCTGGCTACGACGGCGCTATGCCTCCGCCAGATTAGACTAGAAAACCTCAGAGAGACGATTCATATCAAACTGTTAATTACGGAGATTCTGCCCGGGAAGCAGTGGAGCTAAAAAAAAAAAGAAATGGAAGCTGATTTAACTTGTCTACCATCTTTTTAATTTGTGCTTAATTTAAACAGTTTAGTATAAATTATGATGTCAGTTCACAGCACCTGATATTTTCACTCTTTCTGCATAGGGAAGAACATTGATCAACACTTTCCTGGAAGGTTTATTTAATCGTACGTAACTCGAACCAACCAATAGATGAGATTTTCATCAATTGGTGTTGGTGTATGCCTGCCGTAGATGTGCAGGGGAATGAGGGGGTGCAAAGGAGGCCTAATTGTTAAAAATGCACCCTAAACTGCCCTTTTTAAATGTCTAAACATGCAGTTAAGTGCACATTTCAAATGCCTATATGTGCAGTAAAATGCCCAAATGTGCATTAAAGTGACATTTTTTAAATGTCCAAATGTGCACTGAAATTCACTTTTAAAAGCAAACACATCCATTAAAGTGTCCCTTTAAATGTCTAAACATTCATTTAAGCACCCTCTTGGGTGAAAACTCATATATTTCAGATTTCACTGGATTATCTGGTGCTGACAAAATGAGCGAATTACTTCTTTCTTGCATCCCTGTCAAGTTTAATCTGCACAATTCTGATCATTGATCCTCACTAGAGGAAGTTGTACACATTCATATATAATATACATCAAATACATGTATATATATTTCATTCTGGCCCCCACACTTTCATACCACTAATGTGTGTATTTATAACATTATTACATAAGATATTATACCAGATATAAGTGGAGCATGAGTTGGGAAGAACATGTTTTTGTTCTGATAGATTTTCAACACAAATCCAGGCTCTTCACAGAGTGTCCTCAGCGTGTTTCTACATCTCACACAGATGAGATCAGCGCGGGGTCCTGCACCGTGAGATCTTATCGTCGAGGGCCTTCATTGTCTAATAAAGAGAACAAGAGGCCGCACTTTGGCGGTCCCCGAGCTAATCCATTTCCACTGATGAGCCGGAGGAGTTAGCGGCACAACACAGAAGATGAATCTCAGAGGTCAGATCGATGAGCGCGAGGCACGTGCGATGCCTCCCTCTGCCCTTCCAACGCTCGCCAGCCAATGACATGATCAATTTGCCCCCCCCCCCACCATCCCGCCCCCCCTCACACTCTCAGCCACGGAAATCAATCACAGAAGTGAGGCCACTCTTGTCTTAACGCCCAGGCTGCAATTTAAGACAAGAGGCTGCTCAGAACTCTGTGTGTGTGTGTGTGTGTGTGTGTGTGTGTGTGGTCCTCACAATTGTGGGAAGAAGCCTGTGTTTTGAATGCATCCATAATACAGTATAATTCAGTTTGAATGGAGTCCCCGCTGACAGATTGAGCATTCGGGAGCGTGGCAATCATTCCATGAAAGGTGTTTAAACAGCGATCAATGAGAATATTTGGTATTTGGCTTCTGAGGTGCAGCCCCCCCCCACCCCACCCCCTCCCTCTCGCTTCTATCCGTCCTGAATAAATGTGAATCCCCCTCCGTCGCGTTTCATGTGGTGAGGAAGCTGTAATGATTTATGTGCTTTGCCTCCGCCTGCCAGGTGGGTTTATGAGCCAGAAGTGAATTTTGGTGTCTGCAATTACATAAAATGAGCAACCTGAGGGTTTAGTGGGATTTGTAGTAGCGGCTGTAAACAAGGGCGTAGATCTTGTTTTAACTTTTGAAGGGGCTCCCAACAGGCACTTCTCAAATAAGGACGGTGTAGAAAAAAAAAAAAACATTAATCAAGGAGCCAATAACATAATAAAATCAGTACAACATAATCATGTCACGTTCTGCTTCTCAATGGATTTCATTTATAAATTGTTTAAAATCATGCGAGGGTGGGGCTATAATAGTCAATAAATTTAAATATATAGGTAATATAGACCTTTATAGGGAATAATTACAGAAGCTCCACTGTAACTCTATGGAAAATATGATCAGGGGTTTGGCAAACTTTCTGATTTAATTAATATTGTGAAGTTTATAAGCTCTGGTTGTTATATTAATAATGAAGAGCTGTATACTGAGATGATTGTTGGTTCTTAGAACCACAAATTTAAAAAAGGAAGAATGTAAAAATGGGATATTTTAAGAGCCTGCAAAAAAGCCTGTGCTGATTTGGAATTGTTCACTGATTTTTTTTTTTTTTAGCCTGATACTAATGTCAGTCAGAATTTAATATTTAAAATTGACGTGATAGATGTTAACAATAATTGCAGTAATGCAATATATATAAAATCGGGTGGTGTAAGGTTTTACACTCCACCTGAGGATTTCCAGCTCCGCGCTGCTTTCATTCTCTTAATTGATGTCTTTAAATCATCTCGAAAACTTGTATTAGATTTCCGTCAACTCCTGAATTCATGGCCTCATCTTCCCCTGTGACATCATCGCTCACCTGATCATTCATCTCCGTGCTGATGATATTTTCTAAATAAAATGATGCCTAGCCTTTTCACAAGCTGCAGCTAATTTACCTTATAAATATCCCATGTTATTATGACCCATATGCAACAGTGACTCATCCAGTCGTTGGAAAGGGAAGCGATGGGGTTATATAAATACAAATCCTAATTCTGTGGAAAGAGATAGATGTTTGGATTGATTACAGCACATTCCTTTGAGATCAGCTCAGCTGTTATTACACTTCACTTCTTCTTTAAGGAGGACCCGGTGTCTCCACTCGCTTTTGGTGAGGAATTTTCATCTACAGTAATAAAGTCTCTGGTGATCTGCCCATGCAGCATGTTAGTGAGCATGCATCCATGCATCCAGCAGCATGATGCACCAGAAAATACAGAGATTTACCTGCAGCGATCTCCCTAATCAGCAAACTAAGTAAACTTGAAACATAGTGGATGTTATTACTATAGTTTTGAACATGAAGGGGGGCAAAAAGGAAAAAGGGGCAAGCATTTTCCTAGAAAGTACTTTAGTACCTGTTTTGCCTGCAAAAAGGGCACTTCAACATGCATTTTAGCTCGAAAGAGGGCACTTTAGCAAGAATTTTGCATCCTAGAAGCCACTTTAGCACTCATTCTGGCTCACAAGAGGGCACTTTTGCATGCATTTGGCTCTCAAAAGGGCACTTAAACATGCATTTTGGCTCAAAGGAGGGCACTTTAGCAAGGATTTTGCCTCCTAGCGGGCACGTTAGCACACAGTCTGGCTCCCAAGAGGGCACTTTGGCATCCAAGAGGGTACTTAAGCATGAATTGTGTCTCCTAGAGGGCACTTAAACATGCATTTTGGCTTAAAAGAGGGCACTTTAGCAAGAATTGTGCAAGAAATGTATTCTTTAGCAAGAAAGGCACTCTATCTTTCTAGAGGACACTTTAAAATGCATTTCTGCTCCCAAGAGGGCACTTTTGCATGTATTTGGCTCTCAAAAGGGCACTTTAGCAAGGATTCTGGCTCACAAGGACTGTAGGATCTTTTTAGAGGAGACTTTAACATACATTTTGGCTCTGGAAAAGGCAATTTGGCTTCCAAGAGGGCACTTTAGCAATAATTTTAGCTCCTAAAGGGCACTTTTGCATGCATTTTTTCATCCAAGAGAGCACTTTAGCAAGAAATCTGGCTCCTAGAGGGCACGTTGGCTATTTAGGGTACTTTAGCATGCATTTCAGCTCCTAAAAGGTCACCAGCCACCCCCCCCCACACACACACAAACACACACACACCTCCCCCCCTGCACGGCACTGTATCACAGTGACTGTTAGTCTGATGCATCATTTCTACTTATAACTTCTACAACAAAGGATTTATGCAGGTCTTCAGTGCCTGGCGGGCAAATTTATTCGCACTAACACACTGCAAGAACTAATATTGAACCATTTTCCATATGCCACACAGAAAACTCGACTTGATGATAAAACCGCTGGCTCCCCGGGTTGTGATCAATGAGCACCTTCATGGACCGCCTGGTGATTCGCCCAAACCCGGGGTCCCTGTTTCTAAAATAAAGCCGCAGACGAAGGAGGGACCCAATTAATCAATTTGTATCCATCTGTTCGGCCTGCGCGACAATTATGAATGTTCGCTGTATACGGAGTCAATTATAAACTCCATCCATCAAGCTGCCAGCGGGCTCCGTGTAGTGGAACGCCGTGGTCGCCGCGAGGTGAAGCGCTGCGACGCCTCAGGTAGGCCGATCGCAGCGAGCCCCCGGTCACATGCGTCCTCCGTGTGTGGCTCTGACGTCCATCAGCCCGGCACACCCTGTTTTCTGTATTAAGATTAATTATGATAATGTTAGCCGTAGCTGTTGGGTATTCATGATGCTCCCCTGGTTGACAGGAGAGACGTACACAAGCAAATATTAGTAGAACTGACACTTCAACATGGACAGGTTTTGTCATTATATAGTATATTTAATGCATATTTTAAACAGAAGCATTCAGATCCATTGGAAAAAAAAATACTTACTCCTGTTTAACATTTTAATAGTGCATTATTTTATCTGAAGCATGGAATAAAAGTGCAGTTATTGAGTAAATATACATTCCGCCATTTATCCTTAATTTAAATACTAATCAATGTTAGTTTCTTAACTAAAGAAAATGACGGAAACTATTTACTGACACCTTATTCTGCCCATAATTATGTTAGCTGAATATAAAATAACTTTCATCGACAAATGGGAGCTGTACAATAAAAGTCTTATTAAAATACTGTAGTAATTTCCTTGGCCACCTAAAAATATCTCACTGTATATGCATAAATATGGAGAAAAACATTTATTTAAAAAAGTTGCAGTAGGTGATGATTTTGACATTTTGATCATTGCACGTCACTAATAATATTTCTTTATTTATTTTAAATCTGGTAATTTTTGGGGTTGTGTGTTATCATCTTGCATTTTTGAAGTTAAAGCTGTTGCTCAATGCAAGTTTAACATGATCGTGCAGGACTGTGAATGTATGATAAAACAGTGAGCTACTGTGCAATGCAGGATTTCACCAGTGTAGTAGGTTGTTGTATTTTGTCTGGTCAAAAGCCAGATGAATATAAAGCTCAGATACATGCAGGCTGTCATTCATCCAAATCTCCCCCTGAGGTATAACAGCATAATTAAAATGTGGTTTTCATTAGTATATTCAGAGTAGAGTCATCACAAGACGCCAACGTTAACAGTGCTGCAATTAGCAGGTGCATCATTAAAAGTCAATATTAGCAATATGTGAAAATTGTAGTACAAAAAAAAAAAAAAAGCTGTGGTGTTGCCACGGTTACGTAACTTAATGTGAACTTGGCCGATCGATGCAGCAAATCAATGCAGCCGTTTCTGTAGCACAGCGGTTGTGAGGAGTGTGTGAGGTCTGAATTCCAAATGGCTGTTTAAGTGCCTGTACATCATATTTGTATAAGGAAACTCTGCATTCATGATGAATAATCATCCGGCTTTGCTGCGTGCGCTGAATGTTGTTTAGAGGATTTTTCTTTTTTGCATTAAAGCTGTGGACAGACATGGAGGCCTGATATTCTGGTCACCTTATTAAATTGTCAGCATTCATTTGGTGCCTTGTTTCTATGCACTCTTCTTTTAGCTCTGATTTGCTCTCTATCTCCCGAGGGAAATATATGTCACTTGCTGCTAAATACTAGGTGTGTGTGTGTGTGTGTGTGTGTGTGTGTGTGTGTGTGTGTGTGTGTGTGTGTGTGTGTGTGTGTGTGTGTGTGTGTGTGTGTGTGTGTGTGTGTGTGCTGTTTGCTGCTTTCTCCTCTGATAAACGTTCCACTGGAAGCTGAATTATAGCTGAAACCAGGGTTTGTATCAATCGCTGTATGTAATGTTTTTTGTGATCTATTTAAAGAAATCGGCACGCTTTTATGGTCCAAAAAGCACCTAAAACTCCTGAAAACCAGTTTCCTGCCCTGCAGAGAGTTGGAGGGGAAGCAGGAGTCAAGTGAAAGCAGTAAGGAAGCTGTGACATCACAACAGAATGAGTAGGTTTTCAGAAGAAATACCAGAGACCTAAGTGTTTGCACACAAGATACCCCACAGTGTTTTTTTTATATAATAGGAACTCCTGAAATGCAAAAAGTGACTGAAAGCAGCGTGTGTGTGTGTGTGTGTGTGTGTGTGTGTGTGTGTGTGTGTGTGTGTGTGTGTGTGTGTGTGTGTGTGTGTGTGTGTGTGTGTGCATCCAGGTGACTCCTGTTTGTGCCCTAACTCTAACTGTTATTGATAGCCCTGCTGTAATCCTGCCTAGGACAGCACAGTTACTGGTGCCTTTGTGCCCCGTAATCACGGCAACTTTTAACGGCGGCGTTAAGTCGTCCCACGGCGGGCAGGAAGCGGCGGGCAGGAAGCGAGCTACTTTACATATAAATACACGTTCACGCTTAATCGCTTTAGACAAACAGCAGCATTTTGGAGAAGTTAGCACAAAGTACTGTTAAAACCACGTGTTGATTATTATAGGAATATAAGATAAGATAAGATAAGACTTTATTGATCCCACAACAGGGAAATTTGCTTGTTACTGCAGTGTACAGAGTAAAGAAAAGAAAATAAAATAAAAGCTAAAGTAAGTAAAAGCTGTAAAAAATAAAATACACAACACTATGTACAAATTCGTAGAATTTGTTGATCAGCATACACAGTATGCATTATGGACATAGAATGGAGAAAAATACTAATAAATAGCAAGAAAAAAGTATGCATAAGCAAAGCATATATACATACATACATGCACGTACATACCTACATACATACACACACATACACACATATTTACATATTTGCATATATATACGCACATACATATCCATGCAAATACACATGTACACATACATAGCTAATGCATACCTGAGGTGCAGGATGTGTGTGTAGAGTAAAGTGTTGCAGTGAGATATTGTGTACCTATAATTATTTTTGCGATTGTTTGTAATTTATCTTGCTGTAACTGTGAGCTTCCACCTTTAAAACCACCTTAAATACTTAAAACTGCAAAAATAAGCTATAAGTGTTATTAAGGCCGATGCTCACACAAAACCACTTTTTTCTATATTCTCATGTTATAAAAGTGCATGATTTGTTTTATTATAAAAAATACATGCAAATTATGTTCACAGTAAAATCAGAAATGCTCCCTGACTCAGTACAGAGGTTCTTTTCCTCCTTATAATCTCAGGTGTAATTTACTGTACAAAACGCCCAAAAAACGGAGACATACAAAGGATATTGACATAAATTGCACTGCATTTTTTTTTTTTGTGCAAAGCGAACACATGGAAAACATGAGTCAGAGTCTTTACTTATCTCCTGGAAGATTCAGTCACCAGTGCAACACGTAGCTCAAATCCTCGCTGAGCTGCTACGCGGCCGCCAGCGGGAGCGCACCAACGCGTGAAATAGCAAGTGTAAGTTTAGGACGGCGTGGCCGATGGCGTGAGCGCAGACAGGTGCGATGGAGCCGGGGCGAAGCCTCGGCAGCTGCAGCTCATCTCTGGAATCGAGCCTCCAAAGTCTGTTAATACAGTCGGTCGCACGTCCCGATGCCCCATTGGATCCTTGTCGTACGTCTGTCACTTTTCTGCATGTTTTAGCCAAGACTTCAGCCTCTGTCTGCAGAGTTTTAGTTTTTGTTGGTTTTTCGCTAAAGAAAAAATTATTTCTTAAGTCTGAGATTAGTTGAGCTTGGCCCATTTTCTCATCAGTGGTGGCATGTGGACCAAAAATGGACAGAAAAACATGATATAGATGCACCCAGTGCAAGAAATGTGACATTCACACAGTGAAACAGCCCTTCATTTGTAGTAAAGCCTGGTATTAAAATGCTTTTGTTTAATAGCATTAATACGTTCTTCAGCTACACTATAGTTTTGGGGGAAAAAATGTTTAATTTGATGATAATAATCCAGTTATGGCTGTTTTATGATGCATTCCCAGATTTTGTTAAATGTTTCTAAACAAACAAAAACGAGTGTCATTTCTATTTATGAAAGTCATTTAACAAAACTAAAGCAACAAATGTAAAAAGGTACTCGCAATTAGAATAAATTAAGCATCTGCTGAGTGATTTTTACAAAAAAAGCTTCCAATATATTGATTAAAAGGCCTCTAAATGCAAGCAGCAAACAAAGGTTCTGAAGGTTAAGCTTACTCGCTGGCTCCTGTCTATTCCCTGGATTTGGGTTCATGAGCCTTAAGGGAATAAAATCTTGTTTGATTCATTCTAATAAGGAGCTACATGCAGGAGGAATTCACACACTGTAAAGATGATTATTTGACCCAATTTAGCTCAGCCAAGTCATCGGTTGCTTTGGGTTGAATTCAGTCGACGTGGCAAGTTAATTACCCTTTAAAACATGACTTGATGCAACATGCAAAAAAATTCCACTGTCCTACAGATGAATAACATAATTCATAAAAAGAAGGGTGCACGTTGCCTACAAATGAACAGTTTTAAATTTACTTGTTGGACGGCTCAGCTCACAGGGGGAAAAGCTGGCTCAGATTCACAAATGCAACTTAAGGGATTATTATGAGTTTTTCATGAGTCTTTGCGTTTTTTTTTCCCCAAGTTGACGTTGTTGCATCTCCTCTTACTTTGTTTTAATGGGCCATGAGTTCTCACAGCTTGACAACATTCTGACTAAAAGCCAGAATCGCTTTTAACGGTTCAGACAAGTATTTTATTTCTGTAATTGAACTCCTTATAGAATTGATGGTGTTATAATTAAGTGAGTTTACCATGGATCTGTAGTTCCTCCTCTCTGCTGCAGGCTACATTATCAACTATAAGAATAACATCCAAATATCTGGCAGAAATGCTAAATTTGTAAAGCATTCAATACTATAAAAACGTCTTTTCTTTCTCTCTTCAATCATTTTGTGTTGAACAGCGTCTACATGGTGTCACACCTGAGTTTTACACCATTGACAGAATAATAGAAACGTCCCACTTATGCAGAGAATGAACCCCGAGTCTGGTTGAGCGGGCTTGGAGGAGCATTAGTGGGCCAAGGCCTGAGTCTACTAATTAAAACTTTGCATGTAGGAACTAATTGTCTCCCTGAGCCATTCTTCTAACACATTCCGGGACGAAAATGAATACTAATTCCAGGAGTGCCCAGAATCTGTAATTTAATTAAGATGAATGTGTGCTGTGCTGACAGAGTAGTGAACTTTTAACACACAAATAGTTTTTTTTTTCCATCCTTGAAAATAGATGGATATCATTGACCTCACTGACCAATGCTGCAGACTATTTCTTTGTGATGTGTCCATCAAAAAGTTTCACATTAGAAAGCCCGGCACTATCGCCTCTTTTTCATTATCCTCACCGATAATGTATTCCGCCGCTTCCACATCATTTGATTCTGGCTAATAGCTTATAGCTTGCTTGATTACATTCACTGATTTGTGTAATTATTGTCATTACGTTTAATCAGAGATATCCCACCTTAAAACGTGTGTCTGTGTGGGTGTGTAAGTGGTGCATGGGCATTTGTTGGGATAGTTTATAATAATGCCGGCCTTTTATTATTCACGGGCCTGTTTGTGGTTCTTCTTTAAGGCGAAACAGCAGAATCAACAGTGCAGTTGTTCTTGATATTCACCCACTGACATTCAGGATTTTATCTAGTAACAAATATCGAATACTTGTAGTCTCAGAATTCTGTTTGTCAAGTGGTTTGTTTTCAAACCCTCGCTCCGAACGTTTCAATCGACCTTCATCCTCTCAGGGTTCGTCGTGCCGCAATAAAATTCCAAACACTTCTGCGTGTATGAGAGTGTATGGCTGAGTGGGATTGGCCCTTCAGTTCTGCAAATAAACAATGACAAATTAATTACTGGAACTTAACGAAACTGTCACGGCGAGCCGGGGAGACGAGCCGAGAGCCTCAAAGCTTATTCCCTGTCAAATTACTGCCCTGCCATGTTCCTCATTACTAATCCTGCACGACGACACAAGACTGAGAGCGGGCTGCGTTCTCTCTTCTAATTGTGTCGCGGATCCTTTCCACTGGCACCGACTCTCGGGGACGAGGACGGTGACGTATTATTGTCTGTGGCCGAATGGATGGGCAAATATGGAGAGCAAATTAAAAACAGTGATTGAAACATCGCTTCGAACTGCATTAGAAGTTGAAGTGTTGGAGGAGAACAGTGTGGTCATTAAATGACTTCTCCACCCTCCGCTACACGGCCATATATCATCAGTCTGTGCATCGATGCATTCCTGGAATTACTTTGTGATGAAGTGGTGTAATTATTTTTTTTGTATACCCTCTGTACCTCCCTTTTTCACCTTTACGCGACACTAAGACGAAACCTCAACATCAAGTTATTTAGTAGCTTTAAGGACGGCTTCAAGGTGTCACTGTTCCAGTTGTTTTTCTTTGTTTAAACCTGCAACTTCATGTTTTTTTTTTTGTGTGTGTGTGTGTGTGTGTGTGTAGATATAGAATCTTGTGCTTCATTTTAGAAACATCTCCCCCCAAAATTTTGCCTTGTTAGACAGGACCCAGGAGAACGCTTCTGACAGCACGTCGGAGAGTTCAGGGTTTTGTTTGCAACTGAAAAAGTGAGCAAAACAAGCCAAAAAAAATACGCATCTTGACAGTGAATGCCAATGAATCACCAGACGTGGGGGGGTTTAAGCCTGGCTAACACCAGACCTAAAATCAATGTGAGGATTCCCGCTTCATTTGTTCACATTGGAGGCGTGGTTAATGAAAGTCCAGAGCTGTTTATTGGGCGCTACGAATGTCTATCAATCATCTGTACATAGCTTTTATAGCCTTTATAGCCTTTCTTGGAACATTGTCTCCCACCATGTTGGATCCACAGTTACCAACAAAGTCACCTTGTTGGAAAATTGGGTTCTTGGTATCCAAACTGAATTGCAGAGTGAGGTGAATTTGGTATATCCAGGCTTAGGTTGGGTAGAAATAACTTTGAAAGTGCTGGTGACGTCTGATTTTGAGCTCCACTATGATGTTGTAGTGATTGGTGGCACGAGGAGAATTCAAGCTATCGATGCTGGAATGGTGCTGAAAGACCAGTAATGTGTTTTCTTGGTTGAAAAAAGTTATAACGAAGAATTCTTTGACTTCTTTCGTGGGCACTGAGTCGACTACCTCTGGTTCATTCATGGCTGACTGAAGATTTTTTGCATTGGAATGAGATGGACTTTAATTAGACTTTGAGGCTCAGTATAATGTCGCCTTACTATTTCACTTCACAGATATCCAAAAGTGTGAAGTGAATTGATATTAATAAATCTATCTGAAGATTCTGTGTTAGGTGTTTCTTCATTTTGTTTGTGAAGGTTAGTGTTGCTGATCTGCTAATCCCTACTAGTGCTGATGACTGAAATACATTTCTAATCATCAGCAAGAGTTCATCCAAATAAGTCAGCGATCTCAAGGGCATGTGAGATAAGCTTGGAAACAATTAGTGCTATTACAAGACTAATACACAGGAGGAACAGCATGCTAAGCAGAACATCAAAGTAGAGAGAGAGAACACCGACAACAGCAAACCGTTCGCGTTATTGTAGGCGATTGGAGATCTCCCAGCATACCTGCCTGGAGACTTCCAAATCAAAAAGCAAATGCTTGAACACAAAAACAAGCCACTTGCAGATATCAAGGAAGGTCTGCCCTAAAGACTTAGGATTGGTTCTGCAGGTTTTTTCCCAAATTCTCGAATTAGTTCCACCCGGTATTAGCAACCAAAGCTGGGAGATTATCACCAGTCTCCAGCTGAGTGAGGCGTTTAGAGACCGATTTTTTTGCTTCTCGCTTCACTCAAGTTTCCAGGAGACATTCAACACCAACGGGCCCCAGTGTCCGTCCACAAGTCTGTGGGTTCATTCTAGGGATCATTCACTTTTATACTGCATGTACATATAGAACCCAAGTTCAGATTTAGACAAAGAGGCAGGGAAATGGCAAATAAAGGATTTACGGACAGGTAGAGGGGAAGATGGGATGCAGACCAGTGGAAGATGGGGTTGGTCGTAGGGAACCAAGAACTGAGGCTGTGGACGTGAAACTCAAAGAGTCGACTCGCCAGAACAGAGGCTACGATCCTGTAGTGTGGAAGTGACAGAGCTGGATATTACAGGGTGTCCTGAGTAGAGAAAGAGTTGCAGCTGCTCAGACTCCAGCACATCTGTCTCCACTTTCAGAGAGAGAGACTCGGGATGGTGAATGGAGGGCGTGGCAGGTGATGATGCAGGAGCAGATGTGACATATTTAGACAAATTAAGGGGTGAATCACCCAAATTACAAAAATAAATACTGCATCTCTGGTTTCTTTCTCTCAAAGTATCTCTGCATGCTGATAGTTTTGGGATTTTGAGGTTGACCGTTTTCACAGGAGCTATGGAAGAAAACAGAAAGTTGCATTGGTCAGTTCAAGGGAACAATTTTCTGGGTTTCCAATTCACAACTTAGATTTAATTTTGTCTTTACCAACAATTACATGTTTGTGAATCAAGTATCTGCTGCAAAATGTGGAATTTATTGTCATGGACTGTCATGTGTTAAAATTCTGTTGTGATGAAGCACTAGAGAAAGGGTTACGATGAACTTATGCTAATCTGAGAATAGCTATTGAAATGAATCCATTAGTTCTACCCACTTATCCTACTTATCCATTAAAGCTGGATAATAATGGATAAGGTATCAGCCAATTTAAAATTTGAATAATCAAGCGTTTGTGTAGGGCTACTACAGTTAGAATTTAACAGGGGAGTGACGTCCATTGATTAATTAACCAATTAATTAGGATGAAAGGTAATTAAGTCAACCAGTTCTATATCTGAAAATGTGAATACTGAGTACAAGAATCGCCATTTCTGTTCTAAAGGAAATACTGTGGTACCAGTTTGGAGTGGGCCAGCTGCTTGGCCCCCCATGGAGGGCTGCTTGATTGACTCCTTTCAGTCCTCAGCAGTACAGACACCAAATGTGAAGCTGATCTGATGAATGTTTCTCGAGATATGCGAAGGACACTCATACATACTGACAAACAAGGATTCCTTCCTTTCATAGATATGACGCTGGTACAGCACCAATTGTTTGTCCAAATTGTACCAAATTTGTCATGGTCACTCCATCATATCCGCATTCATCAACCAAGTTGTCTAGGAATACAAGATCCTGAGCTTGGATGTCAAATATTAGTGCAATGAATAAAACTTTTGACTGGTACTGCACGTCATCCGAAAACACTGTCAACAAAAGTTTTTGTGTTTGAGTTAGATGTTTGTGCACCCCCATGTGATTCTGTGTTTGATTTGCCAAACGTGCGATTTTTCCTAACATCCCCAGAGCTGACCTAATCTTTTGACACAAGCTTCTCAAATTTTCATAATATTCATGGATTCCAGTACCAGCGGGAGCCCGTAGTGTGTGTTCATGTAACTAAGCATGAAGAACCAGCATGGGGCATCCCGAGGCCTCGGCAGAGAAGGCTGTGTGCTGCATTCCAGGAATGGGTCATGGATCATAGGAACCCCTCAGGGTTCAACATTGAAAAAAAGCGGGTGAACATCTGGCGAGTATGACTATACACATCAACTTTCACATAAATCCTGTTATTCATGGACCAACGTGTTGATCAACACGGACCTTTGGCCTGATAGTGGTGACAGATGGACTATCAATGAAGTGAATGCACTCACTCTGTTATATAAGACAGCATAATTCCACAGGAGAATATGATATCAAACTAACACGCCAATCTGAGAGTTATAGATAACATAGCATAGGCTCTAAAGACCAAAGTGGTATGTTTGGGTACTTGCAATACACCATTGGTGCACCCCTTTTGGGGGGGAAAGAAAACCTTAGATTCTACAGAAGTTAATAAATGTGTTAAGCAAACCAAATGTTGCTACAGGCAGAACGTTCCTTGGTTTCATAAACATATTATATTAAAAATGTGAGCCTGTTAGTGACAAAGATACCACTTTGAGAGGATGTACTTGGAGTGAGTGCCATTGCCCTGAGGCTAACATTGCAGCCTATTTTGTGGCTGCTGGCTTAAAGGTTCTCTCTCTCAGTACTGGGCAAAAATTCAACACTGTTATTGTCATTATTCACTTCAGGAAAAGGATAGAGTCCAAGTTGAAAAATACCTAAGTTTCCCTTTAAGAAAGTTGATAAATCTCAGATGAGATGAAAATGGTTTAACCAATAATTTTTTGGCAGGATAGGATTGATTTCCTGCTCTGAGAAGATTAAAAAAATATTGGCCCTGGTCAAATGTGAGATATCTCAGCTTGGGTAGACAAACCACCCCAAAGACCAACGTTGCGATTCTGAAGGGAATATCAATCCTCCCCATCTCGCTCTCAGAAATAAAAAGGAAAAAATCTCCTTCGAAAGCGCTGTCTCACCGACATTGTCCTGGTTTCCAGCAGCGATTGATGACGGCCTCAAACGTTGGAGCCATGATGTACGACCACACGCTCATTCAGCGACGTGACACTGGATGCCAGTTCTGTGTACCGCCGAAGTGCCAGTTTCAAAGCTACATCATGTTTTAATCATATCAATTTGTCACGCGGATCAGAAATGCCAACATCAATAGAGACAGCAGGGGAGACGGCGATGAGCCCACTATCATTCCACTCAGATCGCATCAGCTCTCTCCAGCTGATAGAGTTTAATTCCCCCTCAGCTGTAAGAGGAGATATAATCAAGGCGAGTGTGGTGGCAGTGAAATTAGAATATAATTCACGCATATGAGAGTTGTTTCCAGCCTCCCTGTCAGATCTCTTACACCTTAATGCTGCTGTGAATAAACACGATGGCGCCTCTGCATGGCCTTGACTGCGATCACTTGTCATGGATGACTCACAGCTCAAAGAGAAACAGAGGAAACAGATACTCTCCTTTATAGGCAGGAAAACTTTCTGATTCGTGTGCCGCGCTTATCTCGAAATCACATCTGCGGCAGGATAAGGGTTTGCATCTGTGATTTTTATCTTCATCTTCAGCCGTTTCCCACGGTGGCACCATTTTTCATCCAGATGAAGGTCCCATGTACCGCTCTGCTCACAATCGTGTCACACGACGTAATCTCCATGAGATATGAGCATTTGTTTGTTTTTTTTAATCTCCTCTTCTACTTTGAACAATTTCTCTCGCCTGCGCACCTTTACCTTTAAAAGGATGTGCTCAGATGTATGCGGAGCCAGTGGGATTGCATACAAACGCAATTTGAACAGAAGCACATCCACTCTAAGGAGCACAGATTGAGGCGAGGACGTGTCTGAGCAAGCTGTACGTCTTCATTTGGAGCCAAAGCACCGCCACAAGAACGTACAGAAACAGGAGGAACATTACATAAACCAATTGGGAAACAACCAAGAAGTGTAGTTTCTGTTATGTGTTGTGACAACCTGAGCGCCGATGCTGGAGTATATTTTTTTACCATCCCAGTAACTCTGGCTTTGCAACTTTGTGCCAAATATTGTCTGTTTTAATCTGATATCTGTGATGTATGATCATATCACCTCCTCAAATATCTTGGGTCCCAGCTTTGAACTGATCTTGATCAACACTTTTTTTTTTTAATGTGTGTACTATAGCAAGCAATAACAGAGACAAAACAGGCGATACATCCTGCAGAGTGAGAAGTGAAGATCTGATTATTCACCCCTCTCTGCAGGACTCTGTGGACCACTTCCATCAATTCTCGGGAGTGTGTAGTTAGTTCCTCTGCTGTTATCTCTGAAAATCCATGAACATTGTCCTGGTTTTGCAGATGCTCAATAAGATGTTGTTGGCCTCTACCAACTCCCCCCTCAACTTTGTCTTTCTCACACCCCACCACATTTTTAAAAAAACACATATATTGTGTGTATTCACCATTGAAGAGGGCACTTTCGCATGCTGTTTAGCTCCAAAAAGGGCACTTTAACAGACATTTTGGCTTCAAAAAACTGCACTTTATCACACATTTTGGCCTCCAATAGGGCACTTCAGTACATATTTTGGCTCCTAGAGGGCACTTTAGCACACATCCTATCTTGCCACAATAATTGGGCCACAATCCATGCAAGCCCCTTCCCACCACACTGACCAATGGACCACTCACTGACTACAACCTCATTTGTTTTACAGTTTGTTTTTTTATTATCTTGAATGTCTTGGATTGTCCTTTTTATGTATTTTTATTTTGATTATATTCATGGTTCATTCGTATATTCTTGTTGGACTGTTGTTTTGCACATCACTATAATGATAAATGATAATGATTAAAAATAACTAAGCTTTGTAAACTGTGAGGATATGAAAATTTAATAACATTTGACAACAATTTTAATGGTTAATGAATATATTTAATTTATTGTAGATCCCATAATGTCTTCATTATTCAGTTCATGTGGATGTGAACGCTTTGGTTGTGGAACTGTAGCACACCAGTATCCCAGGCCAAGCTAAAAGTGCTGTCAAGCTCGCAGGAAACCGAGGAAACTCGATTTTATTCGGTCTGATGAATAAATAAACAGGTGGGGAGGAAAATGTAAATAGTCGACTCGTGTCCTTAAGAGGCTGATACATCTTCATGCCGTCTGTCTGTTGGAGGAGGAGTCGCCGTCAAGCTGCTGCCATGTCGCTGTATGGAAATGAGAGGGCAGGTGTGTTCGTCTCCTCCGCTATTGGCTCTTCAAGTAATTACATCTCAGAGAGCTGTGAATGTATTCCTGGAGTGTGTGTGTGTGTGTGTGTGTGTGTGTGTGTGTGTGCCGAGCAGGTGGATTTCAGGTTTTAGAGGGAAAAAATGAGTTCCATCTACCCTTAATGGATTCATATCCCCAACCCCCCCCCTCCTCCTCCTCCTTTGCTCCCCTTGCCATCCCTCTTTCTTTCTCCCCTCCTATCTGCTTCTCACATTCACCTTTTATTCATCCAAAATGACAAAAGCTCCACACTTGGTACAATCAAACACCTCCATAGTCGGCGCCGTTTATCACAATCATCACTCTGTGTCAGCAGAGCGTCACATAATGGACCAAAAAAAATCCAGTAAATGGGGAGAGAGCCCGTTCGCATGCACGTCTCCTGAGTTCACGTCTATTCATGGAGGTGTGACTGTTATTTCATTCATTTTGCCCCATGCTCCTGTCTGCCTAATATTTTTTCAGTCCATAGCCATGAAACGTTATAACTCACAGTAAATGTCTCTGAGAGAGCTGTGGAGGCGGGTGAGGCATCGTTCTGAGAGCTGGATGTCTGCCATTGTCTCTGGACAGAACATAACATCCTCACTCCTCAATGGCTTCCCTCTCCTGCCTATTACACATCGCGCCATGTCTCATAGTTCAGGGCCAGCTCTGATGTGTTCTTTGTGCTGGCTGAATAAAACAAAAAAAAGCAATCTCTCAGTCCCGGGGCCTGGCGCTCTGGAATGCCGTGGCGTGCATTTGTCCACACTGCCCCCTGTTGATTCTTTACGGCGTTGGGTCTGAAAAAAAAAGAAATCCACAAAGAGGCCACACAGAGGAGGGAAGTGGTGGCTGCAATCACATCACACATCAGTTTACCGCTTCAATATTCATGTGTATATAAACCCCACATGTGCAAAAAGGATGTAGACACCAGGCCCTGCAGAGTGGAACGGAAGCTACAGCTTCTCTAGCTTCTGTGCTGTGATATATTTAAATCACATCCGTCCCATTTACCGAGTGGTACGCAGCTGCAGGGGGGCAATGGAGGCACCGTTGGCTTCCACCCAACCTCTCCCACCTGGACGTGGGAGAAATGGATGAATTAGAAGTCCGTCGCGCCGTTGGAAACAAAAAGTTGGAGGCTGGCGTGCAGCGGTGGAGTGCGGATTAACGCGAGGTGTGGTTAGCCTGTCAGCCGGAGCGGCGTTTGATCGGACACGTTTTCGTGCACGCCGCCGAGTTCAAGATGAATCATCATCAAACATTTAAAAAGCGCTTTCACGGCGTAATATGAATATTCAAGTCTGGGTTTTAGGATTAACCTTAATCTTGCTCTCTGATTAATCCTGCAGAAACAGTTTTGAATATTTTTTATTTTTTGTGGCTGACATAATGCGACGATGGGTACTGATAATTCTGCTTTGAGCTCGAGAGCGAGATGTTTGAACAACGTAAAGCCTCCCCGGTCGATGTCGTAGAGAAGACGGCTGTAATCCCTCCTGCTTTTTCTGTTTTTGTCTGATTGACTGATAATTGTAGTTTGGAGGACAAGTCTCCGCCAGTTTCTGCTATATGAAAGAGAACATTTTATAGCATAGCGTATGATCATTTTACCGTGTTTACACCAACACCAGACACTAATTCCACTTTAAGACTGTGAAATGATTCTGTCAGGTTCAAATCTGAGCTGTCACATATTTCACAGATCCAGCCATACAGAGGCCTCCATACCACGCACCTACATGTGTCTGTGGGCCGTGTAGACAATAAACTCCAACGTTAGAGACCTTGGGTTAAAGACTGAGCTATAAAAGGCCATTCGACACCATGTGACCCAGGTCCATCAGGCTGAATGAAATTGCAGCACAAAAGAAGAATTGAATCCCTCATTCTCAGATGAGCCATGATGGCCTCTCTAATACAAAAATCAGAGAAGCAATTACTTCAGATTCAGCACAGCGGTGCATGCCTGCTGCTGTCGGCCTATAGGAGCCGCCGCTGTCCAACCTGCCAAAACCAGGCCGCCGCGCGCTGAGCGCCGTGGATAATGCCTCAGACCTGGCAAATGAGCTATTCCATCCTAATCTAAATGGTGCTGGTCTGTTCCGGGTCCCTCATGTTCTTATTAGGGAGCGAGCTCTGATCTGAGACTGGAAGATGAAAGCACGCCGCGGGTACATTCATAAGCGAGTGAATCATTTACTGGCGCTTAACAGATCCGTAATAAAACATTAAGGGTTTCGCTGAAACGTGGACGCGGATGAACCTTTTTTCACCGTCTCGATTCGCCGAAATACAGGAGTAACCGCTAAGGTGATTGCTGCATTGAGCTGGATCAACTCGATCGATGAACGTATTAGTTCCATCCGGGGGGTTCCTGCTATGGCCGACAGGGAGAGGGGGGGGGTAGCTCGAGCTTGTTGCCGGAAAGAGGACGTGTGTTTCAGGTCTAGTCCTGATCCTGAACTCCAAATCATCTGCAGTTAAGAAGCAACAAACTCAATTGATCCCCATCCCCACCTCTGGTTACAATCTACCACGCCGCTTAAAAGCCACTTCTGTTACACAGAAACACATCTAAATCACATTATTGCCATTTTCCTACACCCAGCGTCCATTAATCCACGACTGCAGAGCCGTGGTGAGCTGGGACGACGTCTTTTCTTGCTTGATTTCAGATTAATTCAATATGAAACTTTAATAAAGTCCTAAGCTATCTTTGAATCTGAAGGTGTAAAGCGCTGATTTATTTGCTACTCCGCTATACTGCCAGCGTTTTAATAGCTTGTGGGTTAATTGTTAAGGCGTACCGAGGGTCCCTTGGAATAGATCAATCATTCGCAGCCGTAATAATGACTTTCTAATGGTTCGCCGAGGCCGCCTTCCTGCCCTGCAGAGTCCGCCTTTATTCACACATAACGGCCGACTGTGTGGGATATTTTTATGTCCTCCGTGCAGATGAAGGGCATATCAGTTTCTGAAGCTCTGAAGTCAGTGTGATAAATCAGGGAATTTAAATTCCACAAGTTTGGATTGAGAAATACCTCAACTCGGATACAGTATCGGGCTGTTGGGTCTTCCTGGTCTGGGGCACTTGTTTGTTATTCACGGGAAGTGAAACCTTCAAGTGTGTGCAGGTCGGATGCCGTTAGAAACTTTATACTCTCCAAATATTTTCCCAACGAGAGGTTTTTATGCGATTTTCGCTCCTACATTGGGCCTCGGTGTGAAGTTAGGGAGGCTGCTTTTATTCATGTCAGTGACCTCTGTGATAACGCACATTTACAGGGTTTAGATATCAGACTTGGCGTGCCATAAAAATACATTTATGTGGGAAATTGCGTCACATTTGCAGCTGTAAAATAACGAACCTGCAACCTGCCGTCATGTTTACATCCCCGGGCTATGAGGTCAGTCAGATTGCCTCAGAGCCCACGGCGGTGCTGTGGATAAATGGAGCTGGCGCAGGGGGAATCGGGAGGTTCGGGGGGTTGAAGCGGCGCCGGCTGACCGGGTAGAGCTGAGTGTTCACTTTTTCTCGGCCTCCTCGTACTCGGCTAATGTCCTCATCACAGCGGAAGAGCAAACGAGCATCTGGCCAAGTTCAGCAGATTTATACACAGCGATGCATGTGAGTAAGTCAAAAGGGGAAAAAAAAAAGAAAATACACCGGTGGATTGAGGCGTTCTATGATAACATATTTTCTGTTTTTCAGGTAATCATTGTAAGAGCGAACCGCGCGGCGTTTTGCTGGGATCAGACCACAATATCATCTCAATAAGGGCCCATCGTAAATCATGTGGGATGTGGGGGATTGAAAAGTCCGTCAGGCGCAACAATTGCTTGTGTGTTGTTGTGTGTAGAGCTGGAAGACAAAAGACACAAATAGAGTGCAAAAAAAAAAAAGTTTACTTTAAACACAAAAAGCATCTTATTTTCAGAAAATATATTCCAGCCAAGCAAAATGGACTTTCCCCATTAGCAGATTTGTTTCCTTGATTAAATTTAACTTCTTTCTATGTTTTTTTCTAAACATGAATTTTCTGTTCGACTGCATGAGCATATTTCAAACTCGTGTTCCTCTCGCATTCCATTAGATTAAACTTTCCTAAATAGATCTCTTAAATAATTAGTATTCCCAACAGTGGGGCCAAAGGCAAATTACATCATTTATCTCACATCTCCACACGCCCCGGTGGTGGTACCTAAAGATCTCTGAGGTCCACAGCTCCGGCTGCGGTTACAGAGAAGGGAATCCGTGTTTTAACATCGCTGGCTCATTACAGGACGTCGGTGCGGGGCGTCACAGATTGGCTTTGCCTCGTTAGACTGATAACGACTTGTAACAACTCCCCAAGAGTCAAGAGTAAAAGAATCCCCCGTTTGATGAGTTTTTTACAAGTCTGGAGGTGAAATCCCTCTGCACTGCCCGCGCCCCAGGAATATAATGTGCAATACAACCGCACCGCTCCATCGGTTTTTATCTGATGGCTTTTGGCACCGAGCGATGCCTTTCAGTACTTTGAGTTGGGGGGGGGGGGGGGGGGCACTCGACGACACAACCTTTCAACTTTAACGACAGCGCGCGGCGTGCCAGGATGTCCTTTATTGAATTCAACCATCACAAAATCCGAGGCGATGTAATATCCTGTAGGAGCCGCTGTAATGAGGTAACGTTGGCAGGTGATGCTAGGAAAGCTGCATCTGGTGTGTAGAGGATGCCGGCACGGTGGGGGGCAACGCTGTGCTGTGTGTTGCCCTCTATTGTTAAAGTAAAAGGATGTTCAGCCCATACTATAAACAACTTTGTAATTCTTTGTCTTGTCATTTTGAATAATGGCGGCGGCCTGAACTATTGCATGCTAAGTACACCAAGCCCTCGCTGTTGTGTCCCAAACATAGCAAACAAGGGAGAAAAATGAATTCTCTGCATACCATCCATCCATCCATCCATTGTCTATCCCGCTTATTCCCTTTCGGGGTCGCAGGGGTCTGCTGGAGCCTATCCCAGCGCGTTAAGGCGAGAGGCAGGGATACACCCCAGATGGTCGCCAGCCAATCGTGGGGCACACACACCATTCACACACCATTCACTCTCACACTCACACCTATGGGCAATTTAGAGTTTACCAATTAACCTGAGCATGTTTTTTGTATTGTGGGAGGAAACCGGAGTACCCGGTGAAAACCCACGCAGACACGGGGAGAACATGCAAACTCCACACAGAAAGGCCCCAGACCCAGGCCCAAGGCGGTCTTGAACCTGCGACCTTCTTGCTGTGAGGCAACAGTGCTACCCACCGCACCACCGTGTCGCCCTTCTCTGCATACCTTTTTATTTTAAATTATATTTTCAAAACAGAACGTCCAAACTGTTTGGAATAACGTATTAACCGCGTTCTGCATTGTGCCAAAAGAGCAAAGATCGCTCCCAAATGAAACTGTGCAATTTGTGACATTTACATTGTTTGTCTCATTTTCCGCCGAATATCACAAAATGAAAACCAGCAGCAAACGGTGCAGTTGCATGAAAATGATTTACAGACACTGACATTGAGCAGATAATCTGGCATTTGCAGACACCTTTGGACACCCTCCTTCTCACCCTGCTGCATCCACAACCAAAAGAATGCAAATGTTTAGAGAACACAGCTGTACAACTTCCTTTTTTTTAGAAAAAAACTCTTAAAACTTTACGTGCACGGTAACAATGGATTACTCGCAGCAGAGCTGGGTCCCGGCTAATTGTCCCCTCGCACACAATACTGCAAGTGAGCTGGGGAGAAGCCTGTGTTTGACGTCTTATCATAAATCAGAAGAAGTAGGCCACATTATGTCCCTTGGCTTTGACTCTAAATGAACTGAACCGTGTTTTACTCAAAGAAACAAATGTCTCGCAATGAGCGGGACCGAAGGCATTACTCTTCCTGGTTTCCTTCATGGTCGACTGAAGCGTTCCGCATGCTGTCAGTGCGTCTCCGTCTGGCCGTTCCTTGAACTATCCACCTGCAGGTCATTATCTCCATTCTGCATATCTGACATATCCTCATCTTTCTCATCAAGGAAATAGCCCATTAAGCTGTCCCTTGTATTTCTCCTCCATGAATGACAGCATTTTCTTTCTCAGTCCTGCCTGTAGATATCCAGGGGAGTGCCTCGCACAATGGGTTTTGCTTGAGGAATCACTGGAGCTACACTGGCTTCAATTATGGTGACGGCTGACCCATAAGGGGTGAAAGGAATCATTTTACTGATGAGAAAGTTGCTAATGTTATACCCCTGGCTTGGCTTAATTTGACAAGTAGCCCAGTTGATTTACTTTAGTGCGTGTGAAATCAAGGCACAGTCTGAAGTTTTTCCCTCTGGATACTCGTAAAGGCCCAGGGAGAGCGATGCCCTTCGCTCGGTGAGTCAGTCTGCCCTTCCTTTCTCGCTTGTGGGACAGGAATGACTTCTTTCGATTTTAGTGACTCATGCTCTGTTCAGATTGTGGGTTTTACCCAGGAAGGTTCTTCTCTGAGTACCTGAGTGACAGCCTTGATAAAGGTAACCTTGATCTTAACCCTGAGTGTTAAGGGGGGGGTGGCTTCAGTCTTTGGTTTATATGTGTTAAAAACACAACACTTATGGTCTCAAAGTTGTTTTGCATCAATTAACGCCATGCACATGCCAATCCAAGCATGGGGTTGGGAGATAGCAGCTTGTAGGGCAATGCAAATTTCCAATGACAAGACCTGATAGCCGGGGCGACACGGTGGTGCGGTGGGTAGCACTGTTGCCTCACAGCAAGAAGGTCGCAGGTTCAAGACCGCCTTGGGCCTGGGTCTGGGGCCTTTCTGTGTGGAGTTTGCATGTTCTCCCCGTGTCTGCGTGGGTTTTCACCGGGTACTCCGGTTTCCTCCCACAATACAAAAAACATGCTCAGGTTAATTGGTAAACTCTAAATTGCCCATAGGTGTGAGTGTGAGAGCGAATGGTGTGTGAATGGTGTGTGTGCCCCACGATTGGCTGGCGACCATCTGGGGTGTATCCCTGCCTCTCGCCTTAACGCGCTGGGATAGGCTCCAGCAGACCCCTGCGACCCCGAAAGGGAATAAGCGGGATAGACAATGGATGGATGGAAGACCTGATAGCCAATAGCCAGGGCTTTCCAATGACATGTGACATGCGGGAAATATGCTACTTACAACCATTTTCACAATTTCATCTATTCAGATTATCCAAACGCTAAGGAAAGTAGCATCTATGCTCCCTGAGTTAGCTCCTTCAGCTCCTTTAGCATTCAGTGAAGTATTTTAGCTCCTCTAGCATTGAGTAGCCAGGACTATCCATCGACTAACACCATGCACGAGCCAATCCAAGCATTGGGGTTGGGAGATAGCAGCATCAAAGCCAATGAAGACCAAATACAAAAGTTTGCCCACCTTTGATTTGATTGACAGCAGTAAGACCAAATGGAATTTTCCAATGACAAGACCAAACCAAATCTGTCGGCCAATGGCCAGGGCTTTCCAACGACATGTGACATGTGGGAACTATGCTACTAGCTCCTGTGCTTCCTGAGTTAGCTCCTTTAGCATTGAGTAGCCTGGACCATCCTTTTCTATTAGTTTTATGGAAGTGGAAACGCCGTCCCACAATGCCTGGCGGTAGCAGCCATGGCCGACATACATCATTACAGCAAGATCAAGGAAAGGTGGATTTTTTTTACTATTGGAAAGGAACCTTTTGGCACCATGAGGTCAAAATGTCCCCTTCACCAAGTTTAAAAGGTAAGGATGCTGTTTAACTATATTTGTTTTACTTGAGACAGAGGTTGACCTGAGGGGCTGTATAAGAAGGACCAGGACAAGATAAATGAGGATTTGTTTGAACAGTGACTCATGCCATGCTACTTCAGCGGAGTCCCCGAATAAAACATAGAGAATTAGATAATAAGTCCCCTTAAAGCCTCAGCAGTTTCCTAAAACAGGAGAAAATAATGAATTTGTTGGGGAATATTTTCAGCAGCAGATCAGACGTGTGGTGCTCTGCTGAGCCTTTTTTTTACAAGGGTCCTGGGGGGGGAACTTTGGTGTTGGGTAACTAAACAAAAGGCTAAAAAGCAGATGATGACGCAGCCTATGTCTCTACAAGAAAGACTTTTTGACTATCTTGTTGGACTGATTTCCTTGATATTTGACAATCAGCCACACAACTGGAGGAGTAAAATGATTTGTCTAGTGTTGTTTCACACCGTGAGGCATAATAAATAATATATCGTCTATAGGAGCTGGGATGCTTCAGACTGACTTTGCTGCTGTTTGCTGTTTCAGTGACACAGGAGTGAACCGTTATGATGGATTCAACGTGCTCGTGGGTATTTTTTGCCATTATAGACTTATCAAAGAGAAGTATGCCTGCATGTCGTCGCAACACCCCGGAGATTTCTACTTCATTTACAAACGTGCGCTCATTAAAATTACAGGGCCACGGCGCCACTCTGGCTTTATTGCATTTGTTTTATACCACAACAGCACAACAGCATGCAGTGGCAAGGTGAATTATTTCCTCACAAGCAGGGATGTGATTAGCATGTCTAATAGTAACTCAGCTCTCAGCGATAACATCACATCAGCTCTGAATGTAGATGAATGCAACGCTGGCTTTTTGTAGAAAGCGTATGAAGAAGTTTGCGTTTACCAACGTATTGGAAGATCTGGACACTTTTAATCACACGTGTCATGTAAGAGGAAAAACGAGTCTTACAGCAGTGCTTCCAGCTACGAGCTGTTCACTTGAATTCTGCCTCATAACTGAGTGTAAACCTCTTTTGTGGAGGAGTTAACAGCCTTACTAAAACCCGCCCCCTCGCGGTGCAGTTAAAAACGCGTGGTAAACGCCCTCTCGGGAGCTAAAAAGCCTCTTAAAACGCCCTCTGCGTGCTTTAGTGCCCTCCTCAGTGGTAAAGAAACGCTGTACTATATGTGGTGGAACCGTCTCCATTGTGAGGGGCCAACAAGTTCTTACTGAACATCAGCAACGCCGAAACAACAGCAGACTCCTGAGAATTGATGGAAGTGGTCTGCAGAGTCCTGAGTAATCAGGTCTTCACTCCTCACTCTGCAGGAAGTGTTGCCTGTTTTGCCCTATATTATTTTATTATTGCTTCCTGTAGCACACATATGTCAAAGTCAAGGCCCGCGGGCCACATCCGGCCCGCAAGAGGGTTTTTTCTGGCCCCCAGGATTATATACATTTATTATTAGAACTGGCCCGCAGGCAACTGCACGCCAGCAGCATCCAGGTACTTTACGCGCACTAACGCACTACATTTCCCACAATTCAACGGTGGCATCATCAGTGGGCATTAGCGTCACTTCAAAAGTTTCAGATAGCCTACCCTTAAAAAATGGCAAAACGGAAGGTGGACACTGAGAACCGGACTTTTAAAACAGGGTGGGAATCGGAGTACATGTTCACGGAGGTAGCTGGAGAACCTCTGTGACTTTGTGTGGTGATAAAAGAGAATCTGAGACAAGACAGAAGAGATCGCTAAATCAGCCCGGACATTGATGAACTTGTTCAAAAGAAGAGACACCACCAAGTATCAGCCACAGCTTCAAAATAAACATCACTGTGCAACGTATTCAGAGTTTTTACTCAGTTAAAGTCTAGAAGTGAACTACTTGTTTTCACACCACATGTGACTTTTCCTTTTCCTCATGTTTATAGCTTTTTGCACTTTATTATTGTATTTCAATCCAATTTGTTTGGAAAATATTTCAATCGACTGACTTATAGAAAATTGCTGATATTCTGTATTTATTTGAAGTAAATTTAGGCCATTTTTGCTATTTCCCTGAGAAGTAATACTGATGCTGCCTTGAATAATACGCTTCATTCATTTAATGTTCATGTTTTGGGGATTTTTACATAAAGCTTTTGTCTCTGTTGAAAATTAAAATTTACTAACAGAGCAATAGAAATTATTTATTTGATCATATAGTAATTATTAATGTTATAGGTATTATTTTTAGGGTTTCAGTCTGTTTAATGGGGATCACTAGACTATATGCGGCCATTTTATTATTATTTTTTTCAATGAACGTTCGATCAGTCCGGCCCTTGGCTTGTTCCTAAATTTTTCATTTGGCCCCCATGTCCATTCCACTTTGACACCTCTGCTGTAGCATGTATATTCTCAGTGTTTGACTCGATTCCCTCAAAAGTTAACACCTTCTAAACGGTTTGTAATTAGTCAAAAAGCACAACTTTGTGTGTCGAATCCCATTCAGGAGATTGAGATTTTGCTGTTTTTAAATGCTGCTGGTGACAGAATAACTACAGGTCTGTCAGTTCGGGCGTTTGTTATAGTCAGTAAGTGACGTGCGATGCGTAAAGGATGGAGGTCTCTGACAGCACGCGTGCTTTGTGAAAACTGTGCTTTGAGGTTAATAATTAGACCAGCATCCAAGGTACAGAGAACATGTTTGTGAGGCGGAAACAAAGCGTCGTGTTATGTGGAGCCTGCTCCAGAACGCCAGGTCTGGATTATGAACCATGTAATTACGTCCACAGGGAAGGAATCCTGCTCTGATTAAAAGGAATAGAATAGGACTTGTTCCTCTGCCAGATGTAGCTCCAAACAATCCTAGCCTAGTGGAATTTATTCCTAGACCTTGGAAAAAAGTCCGCGAACTGCTATTAATAATCAAATGAGCCAAAAGTTATCATCTTGTCCGATACAGTGATCCCTGTCATTGTGATGCATGGAATTATGTATGATCCATCCCGTCATCCTTTCATGTCATTCTCCTACTTTGATGAAGACGTATTGATTAAAAATGTCAGCGTGCATGCACCTAATGCGATTTCCCGCAGATGATACGAGCCTTTAATGTTTGCTGAATAAAGAGATCCGAGCGGCATTTTAATAATTAATCCACTTAGCCGGAGCTCCGTCTTTTATCAGAGCGGCGAGACACACACACACTTCCCTTTGGCCTCTCGGAGACCTCCACCGCTGCCTTTACCAACACCTTTTGTCTTCCATTACAACTCAAATGACCCTGAACACTTTCTTTACTCTAAATGCTTAATAAGGTGGAATGCTTCACTGATTAATATTAATGCTGGTGCGCAATCACATCCTACCTTATTTAAAAAATAAATAAATAAATAAGTGAGACGAAGGGAAGTCATTAAGGAAATGAGTGTGTTCATGCCTCCGATGCCAGACATGTGGGCAGTCACAGGAAAATATTACTAATTGCAGAGGTTGTGAATATGTTCAATGTAGTGGGATGATTGCTGGTCTGAAACAGAAATGACCTCCCGACCTGTGAATTAAAAAAAAAAATCATATCAAGCTTGAATAAAGTTTATATGGAGAAAAACGAAGCTGAATACGAAGTAACTGAGGAATATCGAGGCCCAAAACGTGCAACCACATCGGTTGTATTTGCACTTTTCCAGATTTTTCTGCAAAAATCTCACGTTTTTTTTAAGTCAAAGCTAAAGTTTGTTTCTGCCTATCGCTAATGGCATTTCTAAATTATTTATTTAACTGTAGTGTAACTTTGTTTTTTGTTTTTGTGTTAATTAAAAAAATATATGTAAAGTGCTTTATATTACCAAATAAACTTGCCTTGCCTATTCCACTGCCAGATCATTTTAGCTTTTTTCGTTAATTTAATCATAGGAAAATGTCTGTCCCATTCTGCCAGTGGAATTAGATCATTCTACTCAATATTAGACTAATTGCACCAAGATATTTTCATCTTCTTGCAATTTGAGATATAAAATTTAATTGATTGCATTGGGGCAGGTAAAAATAATATATCCCATATTCCCAATAGCGATCCACATGCAGACCTATTCTTATCAAAAAAATACAATTTTAGTAAACAGCATGTATATTTTCTCTCTCAAAATCCAATTTTCCCAAGCTGGAAACCAAAAACTGTTTAAAAAATAAAGTGCTTACTGGCGGATCTCCTCCTGCCGCCAGTAAGCGGCGTGGATCCGTGTGACTCGCGGCTGTTTATTTATCGTGTTCATTACCAGCGCTGTAGCTCCGGCTCCCGGCTCTCTCCTCTGGAGCTTGCGGCGCTCTGCAGATGTCTGTCGGCGGGCGGCGCCTCCGTCCCTTCCTGCCGTCCGCCGTGTTCATCAACATCTTTTACGCTTTTTTACCGCCGTGTTTTGGGAGGATGCCGTCAGCAAACCTGGAAACTCAAACACACCTGTAGACTACGGGTTCCAGCCAGAAACCAGTGAGACGATACAATCAAATACCTCAGTGCTGCATGATGCAAGATGCTAATTGGGAGCATTTTGGGATTGACCTGAGCCATCTTGTTATAACTGTGCAATTAGTCGATTGCTTGCACCTTTCTTTCAATATAAAGAAGAACGTGTGCACAGCCCCTTTATCGCCTGTCTTTTCCTGTTAATTTCCCCTGTTCTCTGCGTTCTCTCAGACAGGGATGCTCAGTACTGTATGTCCAATTACTGCGGGTCACGCTGGCAGCTTCTTTTTCCTCCTCCGTCCCATCCTGGACTTTCCATCAGAAGTCGGTGACAGCCTGAGTCCGTCAGAGCGATACGGCTCCTTGGTTTGCATTGTGTAGCGTCGCACCAATAGCATCTGTTGCCTTGATAAAAGTCGGGTTGAAACCCATTTGCACAGTGATGATTCTGCCGTTACAACAGGCTTGTGTCACACTCGCTCTGCAGCAGAAACGCTGCATTCGCTCTCTAATTATTTTCAGCTGCTCCCTTTTCCCCTTTTTTTCTGATTGCTGCTAAGCTTTTTTTTTTGATTTAGAGTTTCAGGATAAAATCCCTTCCTCCTGTTGTTGGTAGTTTTTTTGATCTGAAACATCTGCAGGAAGTGTTGAGTTTTATTAACAGCTGCAGCAGACATTGATTGGAATGAATTAGTGAATGAAATGAGCACACAGAGCAGCAGTGGCATGCTATTATTTGATTATTTGAATAATGGGTTTTTTATTGTTTCTCATCAACCAAGTTGTTTTTTTTATTTTCTTGTGGTGGTTTATGGATGTTTGTGGGCTGCACTAAGTCCAACCACAGCCTTTAATAATAAATATGAAGTATTTTTATTTTATTATCCATCCATCCATCCATCCATTTTCTATCCCGCTTATTCCTTTTCAGGGTCGCAGGGGTCTGCTGGAGCCTATCCCAGCGCATTTTATGGCGAGAGGCAGGGATACACCCCAGATGGTCGCCAGCCAATCGTGGGGCACACACACCATTCACACACCATTCACACACACACTCACACCTATGGGCAATTTAGATTTTTGCCAATTAACCTGAGCATGTTTTGTATTGTGGGAGGAAGCCGGAGTACCCGGTGAAAACCCACGCAGACACGGGGAGAACATGCAAACTCCACACAGAAAGGTCCCAGACCCAGGCCCAAGGCGGTCTTGAACCTGCGACCTTCTTGCTGTGAGGCAACAGTGCTACCCACTGCTCCACCGTTTCGCCCTTATTTTATTATACACATGTTTATTAATTTTGTACAATTTAATCCACCAACTTCTCTTGGAAAGCCAAATACATTCAGAAATCATTCCTGATAAGTCTTGAAACCTCAGCTTTGTGTCGCTTGTCAATATTTGCGTCCGTGCATGAAACATGAGCGAGATAAAACCCGACAGTTCAGAGAAATGACATCCCCCTATGAAAACGTGTTGAGTGATGGATATGAAGGCCATGTTTGCAAAAGCCTGTTTTGTACATTTTCTCCAAGTCCAGGGTGATGACAATGTCGTTGGTGGTGTCTGAAATAGCAGCGTCATCACAGAATTTAATGTATGTTGAATGAAGGCTGTGTATGAACTACTGTAAGGGCGCTTTCACACCACTAGTTTGATTATTCAGTCCATACCAGGCAATAATGTTTTTACTAGTTAGCATATAGCATCCAGCATGGTCTTCTTTTGTAGGAAAGATTGATTAATAAACTGTAAATACAACATATATTAGTTAAAATGCTGCATGCAGGAGAAAATGCCTGCTGTATTGATGGTTGACAGTCTCAGGAAAAGCATGGAGATTCTCCAATATCACACTGTAAGGTGTGGTTTATAAATTATCCATTGCTTTTCCTGTGTAGATCCACACGTGACCAGTGAATGAATAGTGCTTCCTCAGCCCTGATCAAAACAGGCAAAATCAATGGCACCAGGAAACCTGTTTGCTGAGATAACCTATGCGTTATTCTGTTATTAAGGAGTGTAGATTCTCCCTGTGCAGGCAAGTCTGAATGTGATTGAGGTTATTATAGAAGAGGTTAACTGCAAATGCTAATACCTGTAAAGGAACCAAAGTTGGTCAGATTGACGTTTCATAAATGTTTATCTTTATTTTTTCTTTAATCTCTTAGAAATAAGCATCAATTGCGACTCATTATGGAGCGACGCATTCAAACATTGCTGCAGGGTCTTACGTTTCTGTATCACATGCTCTGTATCAGCCGTTTTTGGTGAAATATCCAATTCCAAAATGAGGAGAAGTGCTGTTCTCATGAATGAGAGGGACAAACAAGACCCCACGAGGTAGCTATGAGATAATTAGTATCCCTCGTGTCTCTTTGGACGCAATGTCATGTTCTCACCAGAGGGGCTGCACCAACGTTGGTGATTTGCTGCAGACAGAGACCACCTCTGTGAGGAGGTCTTGGTCTGCTTTGTTTAGTGCAGCCAAGTGCGACCGATGCTTTCACACTAATGAAAATGAACTATGTGTATTTGGTTGGAATGGACGGAAACTGCTGCTGGTGTGAAAGCCCCCCCCACGATGATCAGTCAGTGTAAAAAACCTGCTGACCTGACTAACTCTGTGAGTCACATGACCCTCTTTTAATATGTCAAAAGCGGCCAGATTCTCCCAAGTGATGCTGCTCTCTGGTGCTATTTGCAGATAAATAGAGAAACCGTTTTAACATCTTTGCTTTTTTGAAAACAGCTGGAAATAGCAGGAACGCTTCCTGACCTGAACATGCACTGAAATTTTAATCAAATTGCCTAAATCATGCTAAAATGCAAAAATGGCCAATCCAGCTGCATTCCAAATGCGATGCATGCTGCGTTAATGCCAAGTGCTTCTGGAAGGGAAGGTCGGAGGGTCGTGAAAACCATGAGGATTCGTCATTTACAGATTTCCACAGCACATTTCATGGCAACCGAGCCAGCAGTTCCTGAAGTATTAAACAGACACAAGGACCAACACCGATATCCCCCCCTCCAACAGCGCAAAAACAAAAGACAGTTTTCTTTCTCACAGGCTGCGGGGGGGAAAAGACAAAGACACATCAATTTTAAGGCGGTGAGGAGGAATCAAGCCACGGGGAGGGACTGAGAAAGACAAATGAGAGGAGTGTAGACCAGAGAGTGTCAGTGTCACCGGTTGAAACCCCAGTGAATCATTTCCTGCTCTGAAAATAGGGCATCACTCTCCAGACTGCACTGTCGCATCTCCACAGACGACGCATCACTCACCTGCGTTTTGTTTTGAGATTATGGGACCAATTACTATACTGCAGTGACGTATTAGGGTCACTTATGGGGAATTAAAGAAAACCAGGTTTCCTCACTAACCTGACCTGCAACAAAAATGCCCTGATAAACGCAGTTTTACTCTTCATGACTTCAAACAGCGGCAAGAGACCACTTTTAATTCTGCGACCAAGAGTTCATGGCACCTTTATTAATTATGAGAACACACTTTTTAAGATTAATCTGCAAATATTGAAACTAGATTTTCGATAAATTAACCGTATGAACTGAAACATCTGTCTTTATATCGTGAATGCTAGCGTGCAGTTGTCTGTCAAACCTCGATTCTCTTAAGTCCTTTGAGTATTGCTTTTACCAACATTGTTAATTAGATGCTGATGCTTGTTTTACACATAAATACACCAAAAAAGAAGGAAAAAGTAGTAGTACACATTTCCCCTCTTTCTCCCAGGTAGCTATACATATCTTTTTTTTAATTTGCTTATCATCAAGTGGTGATGATGAATTGCTCTTCTCTTTTGTAGTCATGTTAGAGGCTTATTTCCCCAGGGAGCATGAACGTGCTCAACAAATTTCTCATTACATTACGCCATACCTTGTGGGTAAAGTCGATATTTTTTTTTTTGAGCAAATGATGGAAGACGTAGAAATCTCTTGCAGTTTTCAGAATGGAAAAGTGCGAACCCTCTGGGGAGCACGAATGCGCGATGTAAATTGTAATTGTACGTTCATAGTGGTTGTGTGCAAATTAAAGCACAGATATGATAGAGGTAGCAGAGGTCTTCTCTGAAGACCAGGGATATCCACAGGAAATGGAATCTGTCCATTATAGCCCATCTACAAAACTACAGGTCATCTGGATAAGGAAAAAGCAAGCGGCAACCTCTGCATGTTCTTCCCCATACGACTCCATGTTAAAACGCTTAAATTTACAGCAGGACACACATGTGAAAGACGTTTTACCCATTGATGTCCATTGGGCTATTACTTACCTAACTTACCCGTAAATTCTGAAGTCATGCACAATAAAGATCACATGTTACCACAAAGTGTAGGTTTTATCTTTTTTTTTTTAAGCTGGGGGCCAATTATTACACATCACACCTTCAAGTATGAAATCATTAGTTCCCAATATTACTTGAAGTGCCGTGGAAGAAAAACCCATTAGTCCATCAAACGCTTGATGATTATCGGGAAACAGAATCCAATCCCTATGCATTCCCCCAGTACCTGTGATGGGCCCTTACAGTTTCTCAGCATCATGGGAGAAAAGGCCACAATAAATAACTTATTGATTTCTGCAAAGCTAAAACATAAGAGCCTCAAGGAGCCCTAAGCCCTGCAGAAGTAATTGGGCTGGCAAGCAACATTTATCTTGATTACGGGCAATTTGAACCTATAAGAAGAATGTAAATATACTAGATTTCTCAAAGACTATTTGTCAAAGTCACATGGAGTCTGGTCTTACAGTAGCTCATCATCTTCTTCCTTATGTTACTCAAATGTAAGAATGATTGTTGGTAATAATGTTTGGTTAAATGAGTTAAGGTGGGATTTATGGATTGTAGCACTTCACCTCTACTTTACCTTTGACTCCCTGATTAAATAGTTTATTGGTATAACACTGCCTGTCGCTTTCTTACTTCTTTAGTTTTTAAGTGTCAAAAACATTCAGTTTCACCCATTGCGGCGTCTTAGAAGTTCCCTTCATCGCTAGTCGTGTGTCTCACAACAACAAACACTTGGCCTAATTATGTCTACAGTGGAAAAACATGTAAATGTGCTTAGCTGTGGAAGTGTACTCCAGAGCTCTTTGTCTTGGTTATGCAACGGCACCGATGCACCGCCGCAGCAGAGTAAGATGGCTTTGGGTAGGGAAGCTCAGCTCCTCCTCACCTCCAAACGTACTGATTGAGAAAGGATTAGTGTGTCGCAGTGCTTCTCCCTGAGCCAGTTGAAAAGACACTGTTGGGGATTTGAGGATTTACTAATAGCGGGGTCACATCCTGCAGAAACAATTAATCAGGAGAGCGAGAGAGAGAGAGAGAAACAAGTCTATAAGGAAGTTACCGCTGAGTTTAGAGAAACCCTAAAACAGTGTGAGCGAAGATTAATAAGGATTCTTTGATCAAAAAAAAGGCTTGTTATGGAAAACAGAATCAGGATGGAGGAATTCATGCAAGAATAAACAGCTATAACAAAAATGCTTAGAGCCAGCAGACACGACATGCATGAGAAAACACTTTGACGTGTCCGTCAATACACTGCATGGACTCCTGTGGAAAAACATGAAGAAATCCTCCATCTACTAATATAGTCAGCAAGATTCTCCATGTTACCCATCACATTATGCAACAGGGAAACAGTAAAAGCTTGATGCGTCCCCCTTGTCAGATCGTTTGTGCTGAGATGTGCACCCCGAGGCCATGACCTACATCAACTAACAGTCAAGCTGACAAGGACACTCGTGACATTGAAAACCCACACACTTAACGGTTAGTCATGTTAGTGTTGCCAATGACTTGCCGGGGGGGCACCGAAATCTACAAAGCACAAAGGATGTGGAACTGGTCAGCGGTCGCAGTAAGGACGGGTGGATGGAAGCAAAATACAGTCAGGCCTCATATGGAGTCAGTGTACATATATTTCAGTTTTACTAACTACATAAACAGCCAGCAACACGTCACCTGCAAACAAATGGAAGCCATAAATACCATGAATTCATGTTCACGGGATGTTAAATAGAACAGCAACGGCACAGAAGCAAAGCTATAGAGCACACATCAAACAGCTAGGCTAATGCGACTATAACTAGCTTACTGGCATAAGCAAACAGCCTCTGCTGAGCAAACGTATGCAAAGTCACTAGCATCACAGCGGCGTTTAGTGTGGATCCCAGCGTACAGCGGGGTGAAGTCCAATGCACGCGCCTGACAGAAGGAGGCACGGCCACGCAGGCGAACACAGGGTAACTCAGCTGCTGGATCTGGATCAGGACCGACAGGTGTTCCACGACCAGGTGACCAGGGAGGATGGCTGCTCCTTCAGGAACTGTGGGAAGTGCAAGTCTAAATCCGCCACTGTAAATATGATGATTTCTTAGACTGAGACAAAATCTATACGCTATGGCTAGAGAAAACTAGGAAAAAGTTGAAATGGACTGTCAAACTCTGAACTTCAGCTTGGTTTGGTAAATCATTGATGAGGTAGTGAATAACTGTAGCCAAATGCTGTTTTTTTACTATTTCTATGGATGAGGAGGGACCAGGATTTGTTGTATATGTGTGTGTGTGTTTTTTTTTTTTTTTTACTCAGTTGGCAAAGCCACAAATAATATTCTGCGAGAAAGCGAACTCCATTCTTTCTGATAATCCTCACCGGTCGATCATTGCCAAGCCGATCCGGTAACGTCTGGTCCAGTGGTCACTTCTTCCTCCATCTTGTGCCGTGTCTGTTTCCACATCATGTTTTTTTTTTTTGGCCTTGTAACATTCCACCAGCTTCAACAATCAGCAAACCAGTTCTCCTACAAATATACTGACATTTTAGTGTCTGCGTTTCCCAATTGCTGGCAAGAAATCAACATTGCTTGACCTGATAGTGAACCTCCTTCTCACAGTCCTTGTAGAACCACTACAGCAGCTGGATGAAGAGCCATATAAGTACTTCTTATACACTTAGAGCCGTGTGAACGGGTAGCTTCCCTTCAATGAGGTAAACCGGCACATTCGGCCTCTCTCACACCAGTGGGCCGATTTACCCCGCCGGTGTCTTTTGTTCACTGACTGTGAAGAAGACCTTTAAAAATAAATCCTAAACTGTCCTTTTAAAGGAAAATTAAACCCACTCTTTGCCGAAACCCACTGTAACACCTGGCTGCAGGACGCCGCGTCTTCTCGTCTTCAGAGATCGTTCTGCTGCCGTCACCAGACGGACGTTCCCCGTCTCGTTATCGTCCGATCCATCGTTGCATAAGTTTACTGTTTTCCAGTTAATCAGCTCTGATTATGAGTGCAGAGTGCTGCAATCTAACCAAGCTAAGAAAGAGCCAAGCGTCAGAAGAACGAGATCCCAGGGTTTAAAACCAGCGTTTCATTATCCTGCCGGCGAGAGGCAGGTTGGCTCAACCTTGAGAGACGCCGCTGAAGGAGCTCTGATTATAATTGTTCTTAGATTTAGAGGGTCACTCATGATCGGCTGACATGGAAGTGACAGGGAGAGGGGTAAACAAGCAGCGGAGGAAGCGACGCGCTTGATTGAGCAGAATGATGCGCAGAACGAGACCAAGCCAAAACAGCACTCCTTCATCAGAGCTTCTGACAAATAAAACCGGTGGTGAAATAACAGCATCCATGAAAATATCTATGATAATTTTTTTGCATTTGGTCTTGAAAAAAAGAATGCTACTCTGAGCTTGAAGTAAATTATTACAGTAAAAGTAGTGGTTTGGACCTTCCAACTCATATATTATTACATGACCTCGATTTGCTCAATGGTGGTTGACATTTTATACATTTACAGGTTTTAATGACATTTGAGTTGTATTCACCTTCAGTTCAATTTCCATTATAATAGCAATGCAACCCTATTTCCAGATCTTAGCCTACAATGTTAGCTGCAGCCAATATAACAAACCCCACCTCATAATACACCACAAATACCATTTAAAGGGACAGTGTGCAGTTTCTGGCAGCATCTAGTGGTGATGTTGCAGATTGCATCCAACCAAGTACCCCATGCTTGTAGAAGAACCTGTGGTGGAGACATTATAATAGCAATGCAACCCTTTTTCCAGATTTAAGCAGTGGCCTCCATGAGTACAATGTTAATGCTCATGAACTGCAGCCAATTTCAAATCAGTCAAGTCAAGTTTATTGTTAATTTCCTTACATGAACTGGACATACAAAGAATTGAAATTATGTTTCTTGCAACATAAATTAGGGTGCTGAAAATAGTGCATTGTGGCATAATAATATAACAAATAAAATTTGAGCTTAAAAACGTTGGCTGTGTGTTAGTGTCGTTGTAGCATGAGGTAATAAATAATAAATAAATTCCAATTTAAAGGTACAGTGTGCAGTTTCTGGCAGCATCTAGTGGTGATGCTGCAGATTGCATCCAACCAAGTACCACATGCTTGTAGAAGAACCTGTGGTGGAGACATTATAATAGCAGTGCAACCCTATTTCCAGATCTTAGCAATAGCCTCCATAAGTAAGTCAAGTTAATTTCCTTACATGAACTAGACATACAAATAATTGAAATTAGGTTTCTTGCTTATCCCCTAAATATATACTTTAGACAAGACATGGACTGTAAAACATATAGACATGTAAAATAAATTAAGGCGCTGAAAATAGTGCATTGTGGTATAATAAATATAACAAATAAAACCTGAGCTTAAAAAGGTTGCCTGTGTATTAGTGTTGCTGTAACCCGCCTTGTAATACACCACAAATACCATTTAAAGGGACAGTGTGCAGCTTCTAGCAGCCTCTAGTGGTGATGCTGCAGATTGCATCCAACCAAGTACCACAAGCTTGTAGAAGAACCTGTGGTGGAGACATTATAATAGCAGTGCAACCCTATTTCCAGATCTTAGCAATAGCCTCCATAAGTAAGTCAAGTTAATTTCCTTACATGAACTAGACATACAAATAATTGAAATTAGGTTTCTTGCTTATCCCCTAAATATATACTTTGGACAAGACATGGACTGTAAAACATATAGACATGTAAAATAAATTAAGGCGCTGAAAATAGTGCATTGTGGTATAATAAATATAACAAATAAAACCTGAGCTTAAAAATTTTGCCTGTGCATTAGTGTTGCTGTAACCCACCTTGTAATACACCACAAATACCATTTAAAGGGACAGTGTGCAGTTTCTAGCAGCCTCTAGTGGTGATGCTGCAGATTGCATCCAACCAAGTACCACAAGCTTATAGTAGAACCTGTAATGGTTGTGAAAAAAAAATGCAAAAAGTAAAGTAAAAATGCAAAAAGCCGTCATTAGAACCACTTTTTGGTTTGTCACTAAATCTTTGTACCTTTTAAAGTAGAATTGATTTTTTGGGGGGGACCACTTGGGGGAAGTAGAATAAAATAATTATAGTAAACACAAGATCTGTCAGATATTGTACATTTTCAAGGGGCTATTATGTTAGCAAGCAGTAGTTTATTTTCACATCCAGGCTCTTGATGAATGTTAAGTACAATATTGAATTTTTAGCACTATTTATGCTCTCCACCGACTCCTCTTGGGGGGATTTTTCTTAATCTTTGGCTTCTTAATGCTGCAGCTAACTGGTCTATAGCTAACTGTGTCTGTGCTGCAGGTAGTGCACAGTAGGCTTTTAGAGATTTTTTCTGCTGCTGCAGCTCTAAAACAACTCCTCTCATCCTCTTCTCCTTTCAGACGCTACAGTTCCTTTGCCCAACAATGATACACAGCACAGCACTTTGATAAACAGAAGTGTAGGCCGCTGCACTTTTTTTGGCGCGGCCGACCCACACTTTCATTTTATCCTCATTTGTCAACATGTCCTTGAATCTAATAAACAAGATGGACTTTTTCCCCCTCTATTTCCTTCCATATAATATTAAAGTCATTTGGCTGAAATGCCACTTTTCACTTCTCTTGTCTTTTTTTTTTCTTCCTCATTTGATCTAACGGTCTGTTTTTTTTTTTTCTTTTTCAAGTGTGCTCTACAAAAACAATGAAGAGAAGTACCCAAAAGAACAGCACGTTGACGAAAAAATATCACTGCATATATTTTCTTTTTCTTACACGTTCACAGCAGCTAGATTTCTGGAATGATAATGGTTTTGTTCCTTTATTTTCTAAAAAAGAAAAGGAGGTCAGACACTAGTTATTCGCTGCAAAAACTGAAATCTAACAGTTGAAAATATCTTGTTTTTGGTCTAATTAGTCAAAATTTGAGTAGAATCCACTGGCAGACTTTTACACATCTCGACAGAAGCAGATAGACAGACTGTCAGAACTGGGGTGGTAATCTGCATCTGCAGGTTATTAACTAATTCCCAAATAGCGCTTTGGGACAGGTGGTCAGTGCCATAAATTCTGCATTATAACTCACCAGGTCATCACTGCCATAAATGCAATATTCACGCCACAGTATATCAAAAGGAGCCTCTCCTGCTGCGTTCAGATTAATAGCACAAGCTTCCGGTGATAAGTGGATATTTCCCCAGGTAGCTGCTACTAATGATGGAGCCGTATTTATATCAGACACCAGCAGATTATTATAACAGGGAAAAAGGGCATTGTTTGATTATTTAACAAAGCAGAAATAGCAGGAATGTGGTAGGGGAGCTTCTCATAACAGTATGTCAGTCACTTATATATGTATATGTGTATATATATGTGTATATACATATACATATATATATATATATATGTATGTATGTATATATGTATATGTGTGTATATGTATATGTATGTATATATATATGTATATATATATATATATATATGTATATATGTGTGTGTATATGTATATATGTATATATATATGTATATATGTATATATATATATATATGTATAGACAACTGTTTAAAAGCTTAAGTTGCTGCATCTTAATTCAACTTTTAGGAGTTTCATGGCCATGTTTTCGTATATTTAAAATAATATTATATGAGTTAATAGAAGTTTAACTTACATATACTGATAAGTTAAGGTATTTACCAACATTATAACATCAAAACATCTCATCGAGTAATATTTATTGCATCAGACTGAATCTGTGTGTTTAATTAAGTGTCGGTGCTCGGCCCCCTGACTTCTGTTTTTAGGTCCTGTTCCATGCTGGCATCGATGGACGTGTTTCACCCCCCCCCCCGCGGCCTCCAGCCTCGCCCCTCTCGTTAGAGGTGATTTCAGTGCAGTGAGGCCGTCTCCGCTGACGCTCCGGCGTGTTCACGCTTTCCTCTCAGCGGCTGTCACGCTCCCTAACTAGTTTCTGCCGGAGATCACGCCAATTAAACCCCACTGAAAGGAGGGATTCAAGGGAGGAGGAGGAAGAGGAGGAAGTGGAGGAGGGGGGTAATAAACGGCAGTGATGAAGGTAGCAGGATCGCCCCCTTGTTTGTGAAACTCTCAAAGTGCGGCCCGGCCATTGGAAAATATACATTTTAAATTAAATTCCCACCTTCTGCCCGAGGGTCCCTGCTGGCGAGGATTAATACCACCACCAGGAAGTGGCCCGACTTCTGGAGAAAGGGGGGGGGAGATCTGTGGAGGCGGAGTGCCCCCCAGAGGCCGAGCCGTGCACCTGCGAGGCCTGTGTTTTCTCGTTTGGAGGCTGCACTCCTTCCCTCCTCCCTCCCTCACTCCTCTGTGCCGTGGAACGAGTCACCTTCTAACTTCTCTCCCCGAGCATCTGCTTCTGCTAGAAGCCAACGAGGCATTATCCCACTACCTCCGCCGCGTCCTCCCTGATAGATATTTGGGTTGGATGTGCCTCTAATAGAACAAGCAGACAGAGCTGTGTCTTCATCCGTCAGCAGCTTCCACCCCCTAAGTCACTTATTAAGTATGTATGTGTTTGCTTCGTGGCCTCGTCTGACTCTGATGAAGACGAAGTCGTGTTTAAAGGTTAGTCTGTTTGCACTATCAAAGGCTGTGATTTCATCCAAACTTTGCATCTGATCCAACTCCATATTTTACCATTTAGCCATTTCAGATGTCTTTGTGAAGTCTGATATAACTTGTGAGTATATTCCTGGCTTAGAGAGTGACCATATCGGCTGTATTATGTGGTTTAGAGTTAGATAAATGTTGTATTTCCAATTGTAAATGCAGCAAATCTCATGCAATTTGAACGAAAATATCAATAATCGCTATTAATGCATAATATTATCCTTCAGCTAGAGCTACTTCTCAATTAATTATCTGTTCTAAATGTACGGTAAGGGATATTTTTCATATGTTTAACATGATTGACATGTGAGTGGACGAATATGTTTCGTCTGTTTATGATTATTGAAACAATGAGAAATAACCTCCAAATCGTCAAACCTCAGTTTTGCTTTTAAAATGCTTAAAAAAATATATATATGGGAAACATGTGTATATATATATATATATTTAGGAACCAAACAATCAGAAGTGATACTGTCCTGTTAAATTTCACATTTGCTGAGTAATATGAGTCCAGCAACAAACGCAGTGATACACAACCAGGACTATATTTACTTAAAAATCCTGAGTTATAATTAAAGTATAAAGTAAGTATGACGAGTACAAACTTCAAAATAACAAATATAATAAAATGTCCAGTAACTACAAACCAGTGTGGAACACCTCTGTTCATCTTAGAGGAATTGTCATGAAATAAGTTGATTGTCACAGAATCGCAGTATTTTGGTTCGTACTTTTTTGTACTTGTTTGTTCTTCAGGCTGATTTTTCCAGAAACCAACATCTGAACTTAAAGTCAACCCTAACGTGGACACGATGCTTCTACTGAGGTTTTAAGAGCCGAGCGGGAGTGAAGCTAAAAGGGAAACAGCGATGTCTGCTGATATTTAGCTCTGTGATGTAAATTTCCTGATCAAGGGGCTCGTATCGTATCAGCTTAAACACGGAGCGTGACAGCGTTTGGCAGCGGCCTTGACCCCCCACGGTGTGGCTGCCTAATCACTTTATGACATAAAAAATGATGCTTCGTACCAGAAACTGAGAACTTTAATAAATATTATACAGAGATGGGAAAGCTGGTCATGTCTTTTTTGTACAACTTTAAGGTGCGTTTTAAGGTACTGCTTCGTATTTAATAATCCACACAGCAAAGCAAAACCCATAGATTCATTGAAATCTATCAAATAAATAAATATAATTGCTAATAGTGGTTATCTGTGATGGTTTTCCATGTTTTGCTGCAGCATTATTTAATAATTAGATGCTAAAAACATAACAAAAGATATTCATTAAAAAATAAAGATTTTATAATGCCTAAATAATCATATTTTATCACATAATTCCAACACAAAATGATCAGAAACAGTCATTGTTAATCATAAATATCCTTGTTAAAGGGTTCGTGTTATTGTCCCATAGGATGGACCAGAAAGTGGCTTCATTTAGCTCAGCTTAACCTTTCAAATTCTATTGCAAAAAATAATAATTAGAATTATTTAGACAGTATTATGAATAGCGAGGCAATGATGTGATATGATAACAGGTGGATAAATTCAACTGGCCCGCAACATAGCAAACTAATCAAATTAAAATACTATTTTTTAAATAAAATAATGCATTTTACTGCCACTAATCTCTCGTCCCTGCACCTTTTTTTGGTTCTTTGTGTGTGTGATGGAGAAACTTCTATAAACCCTTTTATAAAATCGCCTGGGTGTAAGTTGGTCACTTGGATGCGGTTCAATTTTCCTCTTCATTTGTCATCAAACGCATCTCAGTGACACCCTGAAATCCTTATTTTTCACTTTATTAAAGGTGGAAACTAACTCCCTGCACCTGAAGAGATGATGCAACACCGCTCTGAATTTAGGAAATAAATGGAACTGGGGGAAAAGTGAAATATCCTCCTGTCTCCATACAGAATGCTGCGATATAATCACAAAACACATCACGCCCAAGCGTCTGTATTTACAGTGTATGGAATCACAGTATATTAACTGTGATTCTAAGCCTGATTTGTATTTATTCTTGAAAAGAAAGGAAGTAAATGTTGAATATAATATATATATAAGTTCAAGTTCAAGGCAGGACGACTGTCAATGACAATTAAAACAGAATGGATCTGTACCACAGCAACTCACTAGTCATGGTTAAAAAAGAGAACAATCAATACAATCCATTAGGCCAACTAATACGCAGCAACAATGTGTCTTACCACAACTATGCAGACGACACTCAGATCTATGTGTCTCTGACAGCAGGTGAACATGAGCCTGTGGATTCACTCTGTTGCTGTATTGAACAAATCACTGTGTGGATGCAAAACAACTTTCTCCAGCTAAACTCAGAAAAAACTGAAATAATCGTCTTTGGGCCACTGAATCAAAGAGAACGTGTAATCAGTCACCTTCAGTCTCGTTCTTTAAAACCAAAAGCACAGGTTAGAAATCTAGGGGTGCTAATGGACTCAGACCTGAACTTTCACAGCCACATAAAGTCAACAATATCAACAGCCTTTTACCATCTAAAAATCAAATCAAATCAAAACTATAGTGTCTAAACCAGACTTGGAGAGACTGATCCATGCATTTGTCTCCAGCAGGTTAGACTACTGCAATGGCCTGCTCACTGGTCTCTCTAAACGAGCTGTTTAACAACTATAGAACATTCAGAACGCTGCAGCTCGAGTCCTGACCAGAACCAGAAAATATGACCATATTAGTCCAGTGCTCATGTCTCTGCACTGGCTTCCTGCCACTCAGAGAATAGACTTTAAAACAGCTTTACTTGTGTACAAGTCTCTTCATGGTCTAGCACCAAAATACATCTATGACATGTTAGAGCCATACGAGCCATCTAGGACCCTGAGAACCTCAGGGACTGGTCTCCTGCAGGTGCCCAGAGTCAGGACTAAACATGGTGAAGCTACATTCCAGTTTTCTGCAGCTAAAATCTGGAACAGTCTTCCAGAGAATGTGAGACAGGCCTCAACGCTGACAATGTTTAAGACCAGGCTGAAAACAGTTCTGTTTAACCGTGCATATGAAAACTGAAAGTATCTGATCTACACTCTTCACTCTTTTTAAAATTATTGATGAATTCTATGTTTTATGATTTTCCTTTTGTGATTTTATGTATGTTTTGCTCTCCTTTTGTGATTTTGTGTAACTGTAAAGCACTTTGAATTGCCCTGTGTATGAATTGTGCTCTACAAATAAACTTGCCTTGCCTTGCCTTGCCTTGTTAGCATCTGTGCTAACATCCGTGCTAACTTGTTAGCATCCGTGCTAACTTTGTTAGCATCCGTGCTAACTTGTCAGCATCCGTGCTAACATCCGTGCTAACTTGTTAGCATCCGTGCTAACATCCGTGCTAACTTGTGAGCATCCGTGCTAACTTGTTAGCATCCGTGCTAACATCCGGGCTAACTTGTTAGCATCCGTGCTAACATCCGTGCTAACATCCGTGCTAACTTGTTAGCATCCGTGCTAACATCCGTGCTAACTTGTTAGCATCCGTGCTAACTTGTTAGCATCCGTGCTAACATCCGTGCTAACTTATTAGCATCCGTGCTAACATCCGTGCTAACTTGTTAGCATCCGTGCTAATTTGTTAGCATCCGTGCTAACTTGTTAGCATCCGTGCTAACTTGTTAGCATCCGTGCTAACATCCGTGCTAACTTGTTAGCATCCGTGCTAACTTGTTAGCATCCGTGCTAGCATCCGTGCTAACTTGTTAGCATCCGTGCTAACATCCGTGCTAACTTATTAGCATCCGTGCTAACATCCGTGCTAACTTATTAGCATCCGTGCTAACATCCGTGCTAACTTGTTAGCATCCGTACTAATTTGTTAGCATCCGTGCTAACTTGTTAGCATCCGTGCTAACTTGTTAGCATCCGTGCTAACTTGTTAGCATCCGTGCTAACTTGTTAACTTGTTGTTGTTGTTCACCTACAACTAAAATCTGGAACAGTCTTCCAGAGAATGTGAGACAGGCCTCAACGCTGACAATGTTTAAGACCAGGCTGAAAACAGTTCTGTTTAACCGTGCATATGAAAACTGAAAGTATCTTATCTACACTCTTCACTCTTTTTTAAATTATTAATGAATTTTATGTTTTATGATTTTCCTTTTGTGATTTTATGTATGTTTTGCTCTCCTTTTGTGATTTTGTGTAACTGTAAAGCACTTTGAATTGCCCTGTGTATGAATTGTGCTCTACAAATAAACTTGCCTTGCCTTGCCTTGCCTTCCATCCAAAATGCTGACATACAAACTTGATAAGAAAATGGTGAATGCTTTAATTTAGGACCACTTTGGGCTTCCAGTAAATAGAAGAAAATAAATAAACAAGTTAAGGATTAAAAAAAGACAGTATAGAAAGTATATATCTGACATTAGATTACAGATATTAGTTTAAGTTCTAGTTATATCTAATTCCTATAGATATTCATCTTAGTCATATGCATAGCCCACATCATTAAAGTCCATACATATAATAAAAAGAGCTGTGACAGAAAAGGATAAAATAAAGTGTCTGCATTTATAGAACATCTTGCAAAACTAAGTATTAAAAGTAAAAGTAAAAGTATTCTGTTGTTTTGCATTAATAATTCTAGATGCAGATCACATGTATATAATTTAAATAAAGGTCAAACACCAGTGGGGAAGTTAAGTGTGTGAGGTGGTCTCCAGCTTATTGCAATAATCTTTTTTTCCTGTTGTTAGGTCAGCAGGTCGTGTTCGTTTTTTCCACATTGTGATGACATTTATTGAAGTGAAGTTAATCAATATGAGTGTTTGAGAGTTTACTGTTTGAGAGTTTATTGGATAACAGGTTTTCATCCCCAGACCTTATGCAGGAACATTCCATAAAGTGCATAATGAGCCGTATACGATAAGGCTTGAAGAAATGCAAACCTAAAGGCTTGTAGGATTTCTTCAGAGTACATTGACGTATAGCAGAGGCCATGCTCCTTGTCTTCAATGTATTAATTATCTCTGTCAAAGGATGTTCAAATAATATACCCATCACTTTTAGCAATCTTTCCCCACATCCAGGTTTTTTTCCCAGACGACTCTGGGAAACTCACATTTTCTCTGTCTGTGCTCATTAAGTTCAGCTCTGCTGCTTGCAGACAGAGCGGCTGATTAATTAACCTGCATCACCTGTGGCAGTCACTCAGCTGCTCCCCTCAGGCCGCATCTCCGGCCTCTGCAGCCTGCAGCCGAGCACGGCCACGTCCACGTCGCTAAATCCAGCCTGGAGCTGCAGGTGAGTAGATTACCAACCCCAAACCTCAGGTGAGCCCGCGGCGCTTGGTGTTTTCTGCACGGTCAGCTGCTGCCATCTGCTGGCGTCCTCATTTCTGTGCAAAGAGATCACGATGGAGGAAGGTCTGCGACGAGCAGCTGAAACAACACAGTGGTTTTTCTGCTGCAAAGTGTTTAAAATGCTTTGTTTGCACACTGGTGTTTGCTCCAAAAACACAAGACACAGCTGAAAGACGATCATGATTATTAGGATTTCAAAGAAAGCTACTGATCCAGTGATCAAAAGAAGCTTATTTAAATTTGCTTTTAAGAAAGACATTAGGAATATACTTTGGATTGTATTCATCTTTTTTTTAATTATTATTTAGAGCACCAGAGCATCCTTAATAACACAAAACAAATGAGGAGAGATAACACGCAGATTCAAAACTAACTAATTTCAATCAAAAAGGATTCAGTTCTCATCAAAAGTTAAATTAAATACTAGACGCTTCCTCCTGTCTCTTAACATCAATCATAACTGGCATATGATAAATTACACAGTGAGCATTCTACAGAATTTAAATGGAATGTGTGTGATATATAAACATATTTATACAGTTTGGTATTTCCAGCCACCAGGGGGCAGTAGTTGCTCTTTTGGCTTTGAGTTTTTGTGCCAATGTGGTTAGAAAGAGTTCATGATAACTTGTTAAGTGCTATAAAGCATATCATGAGTATTTGTGCTGCTCAATTCAACAACATGGCAATTAAATTAGCTTTATATAAAACGCACGGCGTCTGATGAGTTCTTTACAATATGATGCATTTTAAATTATATTCAGGATTTCACAGGAAGCCGCTGCGGAGAGGTTAATATTGGAGAAACACGATCTCCTCTTCCCCCAGTTCTCGTCGGAACGCGTGCAGCTGCGTTTTGGATCAGATGGAGAGTCTTCAGAGACTCGTCAGTGCGGCCTGACGATGAATGAATCGCAATAAACCGGCCTAGAAACAACAAATGCATGCGCTCGATTTTTTTAGAGAGACAGGATGTGCCTGGAGAGGCAGTCCTTGACATTTGTTTCATGTGGGAGTTAAAGGACGCGTCCTGATCAAAGATGGTTCCTGACGCTGGGGCTGGAGGCCAGGGAAACGCCTGGTGGAGCGTTAGAAACTCAACGCCAGTTCGGTTCTGAGCCCGTGGACAGAAAGCAGGCCTGTCCCAGAGGATCGGAAAAGGTCTGGACGGTTCACGACGCAGCAGCGGATCAGAAATGTATTTAGGGCCTAAACCAGTCAAAAGCCAGGAGGCCGGGATGAAGCGCTCAGACGTGGAGCGACGTGATCCACGTTTTGGTGCAGATGCACTTTTTTACAGGCACCATTATGATTGAATGGACAAATCCTGTGAAACTTTAGTCCTTTTTTTCAGTTTTCCTGCTATAAATGACAATAAAAATCTGACATATCTCTCTACAACCACAAATATAGTTGGAGTATTGCAAAAAAAAAATCAAAAATGATGTTTTACTCAACCAGACCAAACAGAGCCAAATCAGGAAAATAAAAATTGGCCTCACCTTAATCGTCTGCTATGCAAAGGTCAATAATTAATAAGGGTTGAAAGATCAACTATTTGTCCATAAAATGCTATAAATCCCACTGAGGATCATTCCAGAACATGAAAAATATATTCTGTAATAATATAATAATAATCCCACAAACAGCTCCAATCTAAAGTAAATATCTAAATAGTGGTTAGTTGCAGCTACTACTGATATTATATTAAAGTACTTTATTATTGTGTTGATGATGTGGATATTGATGATATAAATTGATGCTGTAACAGTAACAGATAAAATACTTTATTTAGTGTTGGAGCTCAGGTTTAACATGGGATTTATCAATGCAACCTGATCTACTTTTATATATTATCAGATCATTATCATCATATTATATTTTGTCAATGGGACAAAAAGTCTTTATAACAACTTAGAGATTTTAATAAAACAGCAGAAAATATCAAAAAACACCTTCAATGAACATATCAATAATAATAATAATAATAAAGTTTTCTCTGACACTTTCTTTCTCTTAATTTCTTTCAAATCCACATTAATTACAACAATAATTCTTAGTAGATGTAATAGAGGATTCTTTTATAAATTATGCTGATTTTCACCACTACATTTAGACAATAATCTTAATATAAATCTCTAAATAGTGGTTAGTTGCAGCTACTACTGATATAATATTAAACTATTATTGTATTGATGATGTGGATAGGGCGACATGGTGGAGCAGTGGGTAGCGCTGTTGCCTCACAGCAAGAAGGTCGCAGGTTCAAGACCTCCTTGGTCCTGGGTCTGGGACCTTTCTGTGTGGAGTTTGCATGTTCTCCCCGTGTCTGCGTGGGTTTTCCCCGGGTACTCCGGCTTCCTCCCACAGTCCAAAAACATGCTCAGGTTAATTGGCAACTCTAAATTGCCCGTAGGTGTGAGTGTGTGAGTAAATGGTGTGTGTGCCCCACGATTGGCTGGCGACCATCTGGGGTGTATCCCTGCCTCTCGCCGTAACGCGCTGGGATAGGCTCCAGCAGACCCCTGCGACCCTAATGAGGAATAAGCAGGTATAGAAAATGGATGGATGGATGGATGATGTGGATATTGATGATATATATTGATGCTGTAACAGGAACATTGGGTTTTACTGCAGATAAAACTACTTTATTTAGTGTTGGAGCTGAAGTTTACTTATGTGATTTATGAATAAAACTCTGATTCTCTTTATATATTAGGTCCTTTCTTAAAAATCCATGTCCCACTTTTTCTTTTCGCCATGTTCTATTGCATCAAATACAAAAGACAAGGTTAAATGAGATCATGCAATGCAATGTTTTTTTTGTAATTATGAAAAATTGCATAATTTTAACTTAAAAATATAATTTTAAATAAAGGCATTATGGTTGTGAACGTGCACATATGCAGAGTGAGAGGCTTACAGGTTCACACATGACAAACAGGTTCCTGAGTCTGAATCCGTACTTCCACATGCAGAGATGCAGAGATCACAGAATAAAAGTTGAAATCCGTCATTAGGGGAAACAACAGACATCTTGCATATAGGCAGCTCTGTTGAAGAGTGCATGTGATGATACCTCCAGGATGCAGCCCAAACTCTGGGAAAACAGACATATTTGATTATGTCATCATTTGCATTGCACCCCCCCCCTCTACAACCCACCAGCCCCGAGCACCAGGCTCTTATTAGGTTTCATGAAGGAGTCTGGCAGCAGAGGCAGCGGGGTTCAGCCAACATTTCAGCGGAGCAGTGGACTATGAAAACCACAGGGCTACTTATTACATGGAGGGAGATCCCGTCTGATGCCGGGTTATGATAAAACACGAGGCCGAGCACAGCGCGCCACAGACGGGCCCTTTCATTTGCCAGATAGTTTAATGATACTGCAAATCAAGTGCACGCAGAGACGGCTGTCAATCATTTTTTTTTCCTCTCTACCGTACATCACTGGAATACCAGCGCAGCCCGCACAGTCTGCAGCTTTTCATTAGCTGTCCAAACAGCAGTTTGTTCCTATTAGTCGAGGGGTTGGGCCAAAAACTGTTAATCTGCAGAGTTGCTCAGATCACTCGCTGGCTTTCTGTATCTCTCAGAGTATAAATCACCATTAATAGAGACAGCGTATATAAGCTGTGATGATATATGTTTCCATACTGGCAGTTTTTTTTCTATTAACTTGACTAAATTTGTAGTGATTTTCTTCTCCTCTCTTTCTCTCAGTCGTATGTCAGAGCACTTTTTTTTTTTTTTTTAAGAGTTTTGAGAAATTGAGCCATAGTGTCTGGAAATATGTTTAGGAAAAACCTGTAACTTCACTGCTAATGGATGTTGATCTAATATTTGAGAAATGAATTTACAGCACAGAGCGGGCTCTGTATTCTGTTGCATAAATTAAATATTGGAGATTGTGTGGATTCTGCCTCTGGTCCCAACATCTGGATCCAGGATGAGCTTCTATTGGAATGAATGGATGGATAGAAAACATACATTAGATCATTTAAGGTAAATTTGATCTTTTTTATTATATACACAAAAAGAATCATCATACAGAGTCTCAAAGAGACAAAAGTAAGATAATTATTTTAGAGATATTTTACAGAGAAGCAAATTTTTTTATTAATGATTCCAGCTATTAAAACTGAAATGTAGGCTGCTGTCCACAATTTAGCAAAAGAATGGCAAGTGTGTTGGGAAATTAAGTCATTTTTAAGAAGGAATTGGGACATAATTTCCCTACTTCATTGTAAAGACTTAAAGGAAACTGCCAAACTGTGTGTTTTTATAATACCAATAATGAGACCATGTAACTTTCCCTTAAAATTATAAGCCTTATTATCGTTTCTTTGTGTTTTAATAGCCAGAATAACAAAGGAAATGCCTGTTGATTATTGAGCTTTTTAAAATTCTTGAATAGCCACATCCTACATATACATACACATGAATAAGACGTGAAGTAACGTGAATGAGGTTTTTTTCCCCAAAATGTAGAACTATTGTATTTCTTGAACACACTTTCTTACTGTTGAATTAGTAGACCTACACACACACACACACACACACACACACACACACACTTGCTGACCTCTTGACCTGCATCTGTAAATCTCCATACCATATTTCATATCCTGCTTGTTAACGTCATAGAGGTGAGGACTATATGTGCGTCGTGGCGGTGGCGGTGGGGAGGTGTTACTGAGACGTCCCCCCCCCCCACACACACACACACACACACACCCCTCGGCGACCGTGTCACAATTTATTACGTGCCATTTTTCTTCAAGCCGTGCCACGTTTACGGCATCTGCCACGGCGGTGACTGGCCAGGCTTAAAGAGAATTATCAGGAGAATAGTTTTGCATATATTACAGGGTTAAGTGCAAACCAATCTGCTTTATCCAAACACAGCAATCCAAACAGAGCGCCGGGCCTGGGAGACTGATGAGTAACACACTCAGCCGGGGCCCCAGCAGCCCCCCCCCCCCCCCCCCCTATTCCACCTTCCCATCACACACAGGGCTCACACTGATTGGCTCTGATTGGTTGTATAAAACACAGCACTGACTTTTTGATTATATTACATATGGTCACGCATGGATTGGTGCCCCGTGCTGCAGATACCAGAGCCTCGGCGGCCCCCGCAGCGGTCGCCAGGGCTCCAGATTACTGCAAGGACACGCGGAGGGGTGCGGAGGGGTGGGGGTGGGGGGGTGATTGTAATGACTCCAGGAAATATGCAACACGCATCGGGATGGGCTCCGGTGTATTCGGTGCATTTTTTGGTCCCTTTCTCGCTCGTGGTCTGCAGCATGTGAGGCCTCGGGGAAACGGGGACCGCCCCCCCCCTCTCTTCTTGCAGGTTACTACGGGTTCACCGGTGTCGCATGTCAGGAACGAGGTGAAGTGGCAAAGGAGGACTTCCAAAAAAAAAAAAAAAAAGCGGGTCAAGAGGGAAATTGTTTTGGCGTTGCAAATGGAACACCTCCGTAAGCAATCCGCTGCAACCCCTCGTGTGCCTGCCTATCCCCTTTGGTGGAGATAGAGGGCTCGGGGGTTTGTGGTTTTGGGGGGGCTGGGCCCAGAGGGAGCGCGGCAGATAGGGCCTAATCCGCGAAGCCCTCGGCCAAAGCTGATTTCCCACGTAGCCCCATCAGCTCGAGTTACAGATTTAACAGACAGGACCCTTCTTGTATCACTTGCCTTTTCACCTCTTCCCGGCTCTGTTATTTCCCGGTTTTTTAGCGTTCTTAATCCAACAATCAATCACAGACATCTCGCCTTACAGTGCTGTGCAGACCCAGCACTAACCACTTGTGGGACTTTTTCGAAAGTTGCCTTGTGGGTCCTTCATTGTTCTGCTGTGGAGCAAAAGGAGTAACGTCGTTGTTTGTTAAACATGATTCTGAGGTCAGGATTCATGAGTTTTCAAACTTCCCTCTGTTGGATGCAGATAGACCTGGTCTTATCTGTATGGAGTTATAGTCACGCTTCTCCAGGAACTACAAGATTATGTTTATGACATTTTTTTTTCATGCAGTTCATTATCATCAGTTTGTTCCTGCATTGTAGAATTCAGTTTAGAGTCATTTAATTTGCATCCAAAAAAAATAACCTATGCAAACAGGGCATCTTGTTATTCGGTTGAACTGACCCTTTACAGCAGCTATAAGCAATAGTTGTATTATTATCACACCCCTACAGCATTATTGCACTTCAGAAAGTCTTATAATGAACTGACTAAAATGAGCAAATGACGTTTCAGACCTACAGAGATTTCTCTCCGTAAACAGCGAGCTGCCGCAGCTCAAAATGAGTGTAAGAATGGTGGAAATGAACCATATCAGGAAAGCTGAATCTAAACAATGATCTGAAATCTCTGTGTCAGTCAGATTTTCTGCAAAACAGCTCTATTAAAAAGAAAAAAAAAAAGAAACTCTGCACATGACCCGTGCCGCACCGAATGGCAAACAGGCTCCGTTAGCAATAGCTGCTGGACATGGAGCATTAAGCAGCTAAAGAGCCAGATATTTCCCTCAGGACTCAGCACTGAGCATAAGCAGAGCTGGAAGAGAGCTGAATGCTGGACTTACATTCACCAGGTGGACAGAAACACAACACGGAATGAATGACAAGGTAACGCTGGTGTGTGTTAGCGTTAATTATTACTCTTAATTGAGCCAGATTTTTGGGGTCATGGGTAATTCGTTCATTCATCAGAAGAAAAACGTGTAATTCTCAAGGCTTTTCAAACACAGTAGGACCACAGCAAAGTCCTGAACGTTATTCGCATTATCATCTTATCTTGCATTAGTGACGCAGTCCAGATAGCGTCAAACGGTGGCAGGTTAGGGACGTTGATGCTAGGCTGGAAGGGACGGAGGTACAAGCTGCCAGGGTTGGGATCAAGGTTCAAGACGGTTAAGGTTAGGTGTTAACCTCCTAAGACACATTGTGCTCTGAGTGGTCGTTGGTTTCTATGCACAAATGACACAAAAATGAGAGTCTTGAAGTAGTTTTGCATCGATTGACACCATGGACGAGTCAATACAACCATGGGGTCAAGCGATTCTACAAGAGCTTGACCACCTAGACAGCAGTGAGACCCATTTCATTTTCCCATAATGAGACCTTCCAAATCTGATAACCAGGGCTTTTAAATGGCATGTGACATGTGGGACCTAACAATTGGGGTGTACCATTTTTGCAAATACAAGGGCCATCCCAGAGTCCCTCCAATCAGACCTAGGTCTAGCAGCAGGTAGCAGGGCTGTACAGTGCATGTCTGGTGTTTAATGACCAGTCCTGCATCTGTTTCCCCTGATCTAACCCACTGGACAGAATCAAAACCTCACCTCATTTATACATGCTTTATGTTCAGTGTATGCTTTTGTATTTGTCGATCCAGTAGCTCTCTGTCTTCTGTCATCGCGTAACCGTCCAATTTCAATTTCGTCAGGGTCAAGGTCGAAGAAAGGTTTAGGTTATGGTACGGATGTTGCCAGGTTGGTTTGATAGTAAATTAGACGGTGGAATGACATATGTGTTTTCTGAAAAACGTAGACTAGGCTGCAGGAGACCGCCGTTTCGCTTCCTGTTTCCAACTGTGTGTTTTTTCGCCGCGGGTCGATGGTGTTTACTGCTGCCATGACGACATAACATTCAACCACGGTTCATTCTAACCCCAACCAAGTGTACGTGTCTTTTTTCTTCATCTAAAACCAACCAGACCTTAACCACAGTATTGTCACACCATAAAACAACATTCTTTTTTTTAACAGTGATTTGTAACAGGTTTTCTACAGCTCCTATGGGTTGTCCTTTGTTTCATTATGTGTTGGACCGGGTCCACATTCTGTGAACATCCGAGCCAAGTGCAGCACAGGAAAAAAGCAAATGAGCAAGCCCACCCAATGTGGTTCAGTCATGTTTTCACCTGGTGACAGCGTCAGCAAATTATTTCGCGTTCCATCTTGAAAGGGAGCAAAACACAGCGCTAAAAAGGTATAATATACATAAATCCATAGATTGGAAGTGACACTGGACGCCGAGCATGAGTAACACGGGGAATTGGTGCACATGACAAATGTTTGGTGTTAAAATTCTAACTCCCACGATTCTTTGTGTTGGAGCAACACTTGTTTTTACGTACATCCCACGAGTCAAAACCAACAGCTGTGAAAACAACACGTTGCTGTGTTCAGTTTTCCTCACGTTAGAAGTTGGATTTATACGGTTCTGCCTATAGTGGAAAAAAGGAAGGGAAAAAAAAAACTCCTTTCTCACACTGTCTCAGTCTTGCAACATGTTTCAATCAACATTAGCCCACTTGAGCAAGAAGGACGTAATTTCACAAGTAAGGAATTAGTCATTTCCAAGGAAACACTTCATTCTCTGGATTCTTCTAACAAGACAAATTAGAAATTTTGCCCCATTAGATCAAACTTACGACTCCCGAAGGGTATTTTTGCCTTGCATTCGTCCATATTTTCTCAACGTTACGAACTCACCATTACTAGTCACTAGACTGCTTTCTTGGATGCTGAATAGAGCGTGGGGGTGTTTTTTCGTTGGTTTGGAGTGGTGTCAAATACAGGCTTCTATTGCTAGAGGTTTGTACTACTTAGAATATTAGAATAACTCTCCGCTGTTTTCATGCATGGCAGCCAACTGTCTTTTTCCATCCATTCCCCCCTCAGCCAAAGGTAATATTACGATATAATTTCTTAACCCTATAACTTCGGGGTTTATAGTCTTTTTAGTTTTTTATTTATCGCTCCTCCCGTGCGAGCCGCCCGGCAGGTCCAGGTCCAACCAGGCCGAGCAATAACATCATGCGTATGCGTCGTTCATTTACAGTTCCTCATAAAGGACGACTGTGGGTATTACTCGTTAAAAACACGCTTCGTGTGTAGCTACCGTAGCTAAGCGTGTGAGGCGGTGGCGACGGGACTCACTCAGGATATCATAGGTGTATAAAGGTTACATTCACACACACGCCACATCAGTGTAAACCATCTATCAAGAAGGCTTTTGAGCTCAGGCTCCTTCGTCCAAGGCTGAAAACTGAAGGAGTATGTGAAAGAGAGCAGTGCGGTGGTGGGGGGGACATTTGAAGCCCACCCAAAACTCATAGAAACACCCACGTCTCGCTTGACGTTTTGTTTTGTCACGGCCATTGTGGCGAGAGCTGTCACTAAACGGGAGAAACGGTGTGACCACGCTGATTAGGCGAACCCGTCCAGGGCGAAGGGGTGGAAATATGCTGTCAGCTCATTACACAAATACATAAGCCCTCACTTCCAATTACTCACTTGAGCAGCCGGAGATTAGACAGGGGAGCGGCTGCCAGCACCGCGGCCTTTCTGGGGGTCAGTGGAGATGACTGTAATCACAAGTTGTATCAGTTTCTGTGCTTTACCCCCCCCCAACCAGCACCACCTTATCCCGCCATCCATCTTCAAACACGGCTCGCTGCCCTTTAGCTCAACTCACCTGAAAACCAAAGTCAAATATTTACACTCGTGTGTTAGCCGCCTTTTAAAGAGAATTTCATAGTTGGTGAAACATCACAGGCGTGTTTGGATGGATGTTGCCCGACACGGTGCGGGACACGGCGGGTCATGTCACGTCGTTTTTTTTTTTTTTCCAAAATCCAATCAGCCGAAATGTGTCACTGAAAGCCGCGTGCATTGATGTCCGTTGTTGTGTTCTTGGAAGCGAGCGATCTGACGTCCCTCTCCATAAAAACTCAGAGCGACGCATCGACTTTGACGAGACTTTGACGAGACTTTGAGTGTTAAAGAGCTGATTTAACAAAGTCAACAAAAAACATATTTTCCCACTTCCCTCCAGCACACTGGTTCCCAACTTTTCTTTTTTTTTTTTTGGCTTGTGACACATAAAAGAAACAGTTCAACATGTTGGGTAATGCTAAGAATTTTGTTTTTTTTGACAAGCGTGAGATGAGAGCTTTAACGTTAATCTCCTCTCTGTGTGTTATTTCGCTGTATGTAGTCGGGTCATCGTTAGCCTAGCTTAGCATAAAGACATGAGCATGACTTTGTCTAAAGTTAAAAAATAATATATTAAAGTAAAACTAATTTTTTAGTTGTGTGTTATGCAAAAACGTGAACATAAAGTAGGCCTATGTTTAAAAAAATCTGAGTCTACAAATCTGAGCAGGTCTCCCAATTAGCTTTTAAGATGTTAGCATTTGCTAATTAGCTCATTAACCACAAAGTAGCCTCATCTACATAAACTTATAAAAACATAATTAGAATTTATACGTATTTATTCCTGTATGTTTAATTCAAAATATGAATTGTTGTGATTTTCGTACTTTAGATCAAGCCATTTTTAATTGAAATGCACTTTGTTTGGTTCAAGGTTCAAGGTTCAAGGTTTTTTTATTTGTCGTTACAGCCATATACACAGTATATAGTGAGACGAGACAGCGTTCCACCGAGAGCAATTGGTGATAAAAAAGAAAAGAAAAAGTGCCTAAATGCACTGAACAGGTTAAAACACACAGTGTCTATACACAAACATACCTGCATACATACTTTATCTTACATACACGCACGCACACACACACGCACACACACACACACACACACACACACACACTTACTCACGCCCTCATCCTCACCCACCCATACATTATACATACATTATACATACATCCTCCACCCACACACTCAATTGTATTGAGAAACATGAGTTAAAAACACAGTAAACAAACCCTGTAAACAAAAGTGACTTTTTTGCAGAGCACTGTGGCTAGTGGTGTGGTTACACAGATTGCACAGACTGTCCTGATAAATATGATATTTCCCAGATTGCACAGACTGTCCTAATAAATATAAGAGGTAGATAGTGCTAGATAATGAAAGGTGATACAAAATATATATGATATGAAATATGATAAAAGAAAGTGCATAAGGTGCAGTGTGCTGGTTGGACTGGTATGTAGACTACAGTCCAATAGTCCTGGTGCTGTTTAGCAGTCTGACTGCCTGGGGGAAGAAGCTCTTCCCCATCCTGGAGGTGCGGGCAGTGATGCTGCGGAGCCTTCTACCTGATGGTAGCAGCGTGAATAGTCCTTGGGAGGGGTGGGTAGTGTCTTTGATGATGTTTACAGCTTTCCGCAGGCAGCGGGAGCTGTAAATGTCTGAGAGAGGGGGCAGAGAGACTCCGGTGATCCTCTCTGCTGTCCTCACAATCCGCTGCAGGGCCTTGCGGTCTGCAGCAGTGCAGTTGCCATACCATGATGTGATGGCGCCGCTGAGGATGCTCTCAATCGTCCCTCTGTAGAAAGTTGTGAGGATGGAGGTTGGGAGATGGGCTTTGCGCAGTCTTCTTAAGAAGTACAGACGCTTGGATAAAGCTAACATCAGTTCTTTAGATTCCCTTTCACATTTTTGCATTTCTGTAGGCTTTACCACACGCTCTGAGAGAACACCTCAAATTTTTTTAGTTGCATCCTGCAACCTCACAGCTCGACGCTGCCAGAAACTACACAGTGCACCTTTTAATATTTGTTCACAATGCACTGGCAAACTATGAAATCTATATCATCATCACATGTCATTTGATTAATTGTTAATATAGAAGTTTGAACTTGTACGTGGGCGACACGGTGGTGCGGTGGGTAGCACTGTTGCCTCACAGCAAGAAGGTCGCAGGTTCAAGACCGCCTTGGGCCTGGGTCTGGGGCCTTTCTGTGTGGAGTTTGCATGTTCTCCCCGTGTCTGCGTGGGTTTTCACCGGGTACTCCGGTTTCCTCCCACAATACAAAAAACATGCTCAGGTTAATTGGTAAACTCTAAATTGCCCATAGGTGTGAGTGTGAGAGTGAATGGTGTGTGAATGGTGTGTGTGCCCCACGATTGGCTGGCGACCATCTGGGGTGTATCCCTGCCTCTCGCCTTAACGCGCTGGGATAGGCTCCAGCAGACCCCTGCGACCCCGAAAGGGAATAAGCGGGATAGACAATGGATGGATGGATGGATGAACTTGTACGTATTGCAGAAAAAAATCTTCTGAGCCTGAAACATCTGCAGGAATAATAAAAAATCAGTGTAATTTTCCCCTAAAACGAGAGAACCATAATTACCGTAACTGTTGTAAATGTATGGCATATAATAGCAATGTTGACAAATTGATTTAAAACATAACATTTCAGAGTTAAACTGCGTCTGATCTAATGCTGCTCATGTTCTTTTTGTGAGGAGGATCTGTATAAAAAGTCCTGAATCAGACGTAGGAGCATGAACCTCGCCTTGACCATGACTGCCAAATCAACGAGGATTCTTGGCTGGAACCCCCCCACCCCCACCCCCTTCCATGGAGTCTCAGCCTCCTCGGTGATGCTGATATCCTCCAAGCCTCCCTTCCCAAAGGCCCCTCTCCTTCCAGCAAGGATCAAATCTGTTAATGCCTGACGAGCCCTGTAAACCCGCTGTCCGTCAGCAGCGACTTTCGCTGTTTTCTCAGAGCGGTTGAAGGAGAGGATGTGGAGCCGGGAGGCCTCGGAGAGTGGGGCTCTGATTGCAGCTCGCGGTGGTGTATACACGTCGCCTGACGGCCGGGGGGGGGGGGGGGGGGGGGGGGACGGATGAAGCAACGCCACATTTTGTAGATATCATGTCATCTGCCTGGAAAACCAACAAAGCAACCTGAGACGCAGGTCATGCAAATAGTTATCTCAGCATGCTGGAAGCGACCGTGTGATTATTGAATGGAATATAATGAGGATTGTTGCATCCTGGTTACCAGGGAGGGACTTTTACCTCGGAGACGTAGTTGGAACGATGGCTTGTGTTTTCATTTTCTGGTGATTCAAAAATAGCAATGAGTCCTAATAATGTTGTTGCTTATTATCAGATATAAAGAAACCACAGGAATAACAGGACACGGTTGATACAGAACAGGAACTCAATTTTCCAATGAGTGCATTTAATGATCTACATCAAAATTCAAAATCCAATCATACCACAAAGCATATGAAACATGAGAATTGATTCTAAGCCTTTTTTTTACAATTTCTGATTAGAATTGCCTAATTGTAGTTTGCAACACCAAAACCCAAATGGGATAAAACACATCCATTGGAATGACTGGTGCATTAATAAAGAGCTTTGCAAATATTGCATCAGATTCTGATGTTATCTTAAATGTTGAAGAATGACATGAAGTATTTGTTTTCATGGATTTACCCCCAGAAGCCAAATACTTAAAAGGTAATCTCTTGCTGCTCCTCAACAGTCTAACAATACATGACTAGTATTATACTGAATTTTAGTTTTATCTTTAAAGTCAATTACATACTGAAACACAACTTTTCTGCAGAAATTTGTACCAAGGGAGCCAAATATCTAACCAAAATGGAGGGACTCTATGTCTGACTATATTAAGGCCCCATTTGCTCTTAGATTTGTAATGTCAAGGGCGAGTTTGTTTTTAAGTTTCATCTAAAACAATTAAATCGCATAAAATATTACCAGCTTTTACTACTTTTTCCCAAAAAATTGTTGTTGCATACTGTTTTTATTGAATTTGCTAAATATCATTTTCTATTCTCCACATTATATTGCTGTTTTTAGTCTGTACTGGGTCAGTGGTAAATTCTCAAAAAATTCACACAATCTCAGAACTTGAATACGCATATTTGCATGAGGATGTTTAATTTTTTTTCGGGTGGAGAATTTATATCTAGATGTAATTTCAGATTACATTTTAAGTCAATTCATTTCCCCTGAACAAGATGACTGGATTTGGCTGAGAAATCGAAGATTCTCTGGTCCTGCTCCAAAACACCAACACATAAATTCCTTTTTATATCACAATGACGTTCTACTGTGGTACAACATAAACATCAGTTACTGTCCCTCTAGTAAAAGATGAGCACGCCGGTTACTCTTTACTGTACTACGTCTTTACTCCACAAGAGGGCAGAAGCAGTCTGTGTAGACGCACATTTCTGCAAAAGGTCTACACTGTAAACCCATCGCTGGGGCTACCCGCACACTGTCCTCTCCTCGTCGGTGCACAACGGCCCCAACTGGCTGTTTAAAGCGGGAGCTGGCGGCCTGACAAGCAAATCTAATGCAACAGTCAATTAGGATCTACTCCCTGCATGTCAGCCATAAGCACATACAGCTGTTCCTGGGTGAAGCAGCAGCCCCGGGGGGAAGCTGTGCAAGACGTACATGTTGAAAGATAGGAAACGCCGAGCACTGCCCTCATCACTAAATATAGGGAATCCACAAGCACACGCCTTCTTCTTGCTGATACAGAGGAGTCGCTGTGAGAGCCCTGATGTATTATGTGGAAGTTTTGATAGGAGCGTCGGCAGACAAAGAGAGACGGAGAACCTGATGAATGCTCGAGCTGAATGCATTCTTTTTTTTTTCCATGTTCCTCTCGCAAAAACACCGCTGACAGACAAGAAAGGAAACATAAGCCAGCGAATGTGGACAGGGAAGCAGCAACCACAGCCTTTTCTGGGACCCCCCACTGCTCCACCTACTAATAACGCCTTAAATCGTATATTGCATATTTTCACACATCAGCTAATACAATATGAAGGTATACCCAATATACAGCATCTTTAACACATTAGATCTCTACCAACAGATCTAAATGGATTATAAATGTAAATACAAAATGCATGTTTGCAGCCAATCAGTTTTACAAGTCATGCAACTAGTTATAATAGGAATAACTTGCACAGAGTTGAGTAGTTGGGAGACATATGTAAAAATAAGTATTTTGGCAAAACATGCACGGTGCATGTTAAGGCTATATATAACATATATTGTCTTTGGACAGGAGTGACAGAAACCAGGAGACGTTTGGTTTGGGTGCAGCAGTCTGAACGTATAACGTGTTGAATTTCAATTACACCTCAAAATGTGCCAAGACTTTTACTGACTTCAACACAAATGACTCACGATCACTTGGGCTTTACGGGACGGACGAATATTGACCTGCACGGGACTCGTCCGCTCATTGGTTTTGACTCGGGACGTGAGTCTGAATCTCACGGCCAAGACCCGAGACTTATTTGTAACTTTCAGAGCAACAGCTTTGCCCCACCTCTAATATATTAGGGAGAATTAGTTTCTTACCATGTGTCATAATCCACAGTGGATTTCCTCGTTTCTGGAGTATTTAACAAAACGCTTGATTAATCAGTTTGTCGTTTTCTTGCGTGTGAAGGAGCAGCTATTATCAGATAACTAGACAGAAGGGACTTTGTGTAATTCATAGTGTTCTTTTACGCTGATGATCTATCATTTATGTTTTTTCCCTCTGGGGAGAGCAGTTCTGTTGTTGATACAGCCCATAATTTTGATTTATCCTTTGGGTAAATAAAGAGCGGTTTGCTCTGGCCCTTGGAAGAACACAGCCCTTCAAATCACTTGATCATTAATCCACACATTGTTTTATTTACCCCTCGCTCTCAGCAACTAGGAGACAGAGTGGAGGAGGACAAGGGGGGACACTCCGGGGTCAAAGACAAGTGATCTACTGTGAGTCCCTGCCTATCGGGTTGAGACGCAGTGGGGGGAGGACGAGGTTGACGTCGCGGGGCGGTGTATAAATGTGCTGCCTGCTGGAAGTTTCAGGTGGCGCGGTGGTGAACGTTTTCTGGATAATGTCGCCGACAAGAGAGGGCCCCCCCCCCCCCCGAGGGCAGGGTTTGAACCCGGGACAAACGTTCCTGCCGCGGGTCAACAGGCCGCGTACACCTAGGACTCCCCCAGCTCTCACCGCCAACACCCAAACATAAACCTGAGAGCGCAGCCATGTCGCAAGATTCCTCCACTCACCAAAACCTCATTCATCAACTTACCCAGTAAATCCACTGATTAGAGGTTTTTCTTCATTCTCTGGAGCTTTTTTTTTTTTTTATTCATTTGGCAGATACTTTTGTTCAAAGCAACTTACAATAAGTGCATTCAAACTCCATAGGAACAAGACTTGGATGTCATCAAAAAAAAATTAAAGTGCAAGAGTCTTTTTTCTTTTTCATTCACTTGTAAATGAAATAATAATTAAGTGTCAAGCTGTAGTCTGAGAAGCCAGTCACCCAGACACAGAGGAGCGTAGGGCTGGATAGTTGTAGACCTTGTAGACAGAGATGTTCAGTCTTTTCTGTGCAAATCCAAGACGAGTCTCAAGTCTTCGGGGTGTGAGACTTGGTCACTTGGTCCAAGTTTCTAAAAAAATATGTCCCTTCTCTCATCTGCTGCAATTCCGTCTACTAAGAATACTGCAATGCATGGCTATAACTAAGAAATTCAGTTTTTACTGTGTATATTACCAATGATAATGTATTGATCAGTGGTGATTACTGGTAGGGGTTAGGAATAGATGGACGCAAAATATAGAAATATATATATAGCCAGAGAAATGGGATGTCTGACTGCCATCATGCATCCAGTTGATGACTACAACTGAACCAACTGAAATATATGCAAACAAGTGTGACAAGAAAACTAACGTTCCTTCTTCTCCTTGAATATGCAGCCACAAATCTGGTAAATTAGACAATCGGAATGAGTTGCTTGATTAAAAATGAACGTGGTTTATCCAGTGTTCTTAATCTTGGCTCTGCAGACTTGGCACTCAGCATTTCTTTTGTTGCTTGCATTTTCTTGTTTAAAGCTTTTGGACCCAAACGTAGTTACGAAGGCGACAGCAGCAGCTGCAGGTGTATCGGCGGCCATGTTGTCGTCTGTGTGTCTTACGCTGCCTCACTTAAAGAATCATTATAATCATTGTTCCAAGTCTCCATCTCTAATGAACTGAGGAGCATGGTGAAACAGGAAAACGAGTTGATGCTGGCGCTGACTTACTTTTAATCACATTGACTTCAGCCAGAGTAAGAAAATATCGCCAAAATAATAAATTTAGTGTCATGAAATTCTTAAGCCGACTATCTACGTTTGTTTTATTTATTCCTGTTATTGGCAGGGCCGGTGGTGATGTCAGCCCCTTGTCCAGACCGATGTGTCTTTAAAAAACAAACATTTATACTGGAAATCAGAATTACATTCAATAACATAGTAAAATCCTGAATAACATTGATTTGGAGGACTCGCGTTGCTTTTAGGAGAACTTCCTATTTGGATCCGCTCTGTCGGTTATATTATCGAAGAATATCCAACTAACGGAGCGAATGCACAAACAAACCTCGTGAAACCATGTGACCACGGGGCTGCCAGACATGGCTGATCATGAAACTCGGTAGGAAACAGCAGGGCTGGCTCGAGGCCGAGTTTTTAGAGCTCTGACGGCACCTCTAGGAATTTTTAGCAACTTCCTGAGCGTAGTCCTCGTTGACGGCGATGGCGGTGTCCTCGCTTGTCTCCCTTGATCTGGGCCCTGAGGATGATTTTTTCCTTCTGTTGTTCACAGCAGTGGCACCAACGTATGCTTCAGTTCAAAGTCTGCATCTCATTTTAATGGCTTTTCTCTCCTCACTTTAACCTTCCCCGACGCTCAGTCCTCGTGCCTGACATACTCGGCCTGACTGCTCCCAAACCACACCCCGTCCCCCCGGGCCTGCAGCCTCGGCTTCACCCTGAGGCCGTAATAAGTGGTCGGGCCTTCATCTCAGTCTGTGCTCACCCTGCTCTCCATCAACCGGCGTACTGGAAACCACAATTACCCCAGTCTGCGGTGCACGCCATACGGGGCAGGCGAGGTGGACACATGTTTTAATAGGTATACTTCATCTAGATGAATTCATGTGTGTTTGCCTTGGCATGGGCCCACCACAGCAAACACATTATACCCCCCCCAACCCCACCCCCACCCCCAGCAGTTAGACAAGGCCTAAGGACCTCCAGAATAGAAGTCAAACTGCAACCACAGCGCAGCATATGGTCACCTCCTCATTCACTTCCACTGTCACACACCATCACTTTGGCAGGTTTAACTGCATTCTAGCAATTATTTCTGATGCATGCATTTCAGATTTTTTTTCCTTTTTTTCCACCATCAATCTGCTCCACCTACATCTGTTATTATTCTTCCTACAGTTCCCACAATGCTTTTCACCAGCCCACAGATGCTGAAATTCCAGTGACCTCGGAATCTGGAAAGTAAGAGCTGGAAAACCCATGACTTTTACGCTGTTTGTGCATGAGGTTAAATTTTGAACCTCTCTAACTTTTGAAGTTGAAAATCTGGAAACTTTGAAAGTCAATTGGAACATATGAAACATAAGATAATCCGATTAACCACGACTTAATTAGTCCATGAAAGTCTTTTTTGGTTCTTTTTTTTTATTCCATGTGATTTGATTGTTTGCTTTTGTAAACCACTGCAGGAGATGTTGTCACACAAATCAGTGCATTTAAGACTCAAAAGGAAGGAATTCTAAAACTTTGAAGAGAGTGTATTGGGATTTTTTTTTAATTTATAATGTGGAATTCATAGAGTTCCGTGCAATGCTGCCACGGAGTGAGGAGCATCCATTGTGACACTAAGAAATGGCTTACAGAAGTTTACTCTGCATGCACTCACTTCATCAGTGGTCGTCTTCATCTTTATAAAACGACACTCATCATATAATGTTAGGTGACTTGGGTGGGCTTCAAACACTCCAGATTAAATCATCAGCACAACAGACGAATAAAGGTTTTCTGAAATAATATAACGTCTTAAAAAAAAAAAAAAAAGAAGTACAAGCCTGTGCATAAAAAGGGAGAGGTGTTTATTACATTTTCCAAGAAGCATTTCAGTAGGAGAAACCCAATCACCACATCAACATTATCTTATGCGCGCTGCTAACAGGGAGTCGAGGCTAAAATTTACACTGATGAAACATTCAGCAGTTTAAATCAACAGTTCACGTTTGAGTCTGGGTCAATTTTGGATGAATCCAGCAAACCACAGAGTGTTTGGTTCCCAGATGCTATAATGAATGTTTTGATTGATTTGCTACAGACGTGATTCATGACTCCGACTGTCTTTTTCTCCATATGAGGCTCGCGGGTATTATAGTATTTAAAGCTAATCCAAGACTAGATCTCGTGTTGCTGGCACCGGTTCTGTCCCTGTTAACTGAACTGGGTATTAGAGGGCGGATCCTGGTGCAACCAGCTACACTGAGTGGCTGTGGGTTAGCAGCGAGGCGAGCACTGGGGCAAAAGTTCTAGTGTTTACTGATGATTTTACAGGCAGAATGTGCCTGTGCTGAGTCGCCTGCTGCAGGATGAGGTGGCTGCAGAGACCTGGTTGGTGTATTCGGTGGCTATATATGAAGAATCCATTGGTTTGCATGGGTGACATTTCAGCCCGGAGTTCGTAGCCTCGTGCTCGGCGCTATCACTTCAATTTGGAGCCAGGCGCTTTCTGGAGGAGTGTAGGGTGTTGGCTTTCGGGTCGTCTACTCTGGGCTAAACCGCGCTAACGGGGGACAGGTGTCGTTATCGAAGTAACGTTAAACTCGGAATATTCCAATGCAGTCCGGCTCAGTCAGAGTCCTGGAGACCAAGCTGTCAATCACGCCTGTCAATCACGCCTGTCAATCACGCCTGTCAATCAGCTCCCATATGGCAGACATCATAGCTGCTGTATGTTAGGACTCATTGAGGGGGAAAAAATGATTGACTGAGTACTTCTAGAGAGAATTATGCATTTTTAAAGGAAGGCAGTTCATGCGTTTTTAATTCAAGGAGCTTCTGTATGAACCTTTTTTAAACACAGATGTTACTCATGACACTGATTAAGGTTTTTTTTTTCCATTCCTTCCCAGTCAGTTTGACCTGAATGGAACATTAATTGGTATTGTTGGTAACACCTCTGCTTACTTACCATTTCGTATCAGCGCGGCTGCCATGAAACCGGTCTTCTGGCGTCCTGGTGTCGACATTTGGTCGAGCGGGCATTCTGACGGCAGCGGGAAACACGCTGGATATCTTACCGACACGTACACGTTGTTAGCTAACGGGGGTCTGGTTACTTGCTAAGAAAACGAGGCCGAGGAGATTAATGACAACTCAGCCTAACACCCACTGTGGGGTGTTCAAAAGAAGGGTTGGGGTTAGGGTGCTTAGTAAAGAAATTGCATTTAAAAATAATATGAATGCTTTTATTCCATTTTGAATCTCAATAAAATGTTGGTGATCCATTACAAACACCTCAACATATTGCATATTACAGCTTTCAAGCTAGCTTCAAGCTCCTGAAAACTGGTTTTGGTAGCACACAGAACACAGAAATGACAGTTTGCAGTAATTGAAAGTTTACAGTACATACACGTGAGTACAGTTGGTGACAACCTGCAAACACAAATGAGGATGCGGCTTGTTTTTCTTCTGTTGCATGGTCTTGTTAATTTTTACAGTGCAGGGTCTTGCCCCCCCACCAATCTCTGAAGGGTGCAGGGTTGTCAGGGGCTTTACCATCACCTCCTCTGCCCTTTTGGGATCGGAGGAACACTGGGAACACTGGTTTTGACCCGCTCCATAGCTCCTCAGATTTAAGGCTCCTTAGTGGTATTACGCATGCGGGGTGGGGGGTGGGGGGTGCCGGTGTTGTGGGGGGGGTCTAATTGAAGACAGCGGATGACTGGTGTGCTGTGATTTGTGTGGTGACAGGCAGTGTAATTACACGGCGGGTCAAAAAGAACATTACAGTAGTTAAAGGAGCTTTTCGCGGGCGCTAACTCGGCCAATAAAAGGATCCTTACACTCAGGGTATTTGTTAAACATGGTCAGTGCTGAACATGTTGTGTGTGTGTGTGTGTGTGTGTGTGTGTGTGGGTGTGTGTATTTCTTTATCTTTCCTTTAACCACTGAATCCCTGGAGATGTCTCTTAAAGAGGTGTGAGGATAGAGATGCAAAGAAGATCAAATATTCCAAATCGGTCCATGTGGCTGTGAACAAGATTAAAAAAAAGTTGTGAACACAACATCTGTAAACATCTATACATGCAAAACCTGAAAACTTAAAAGGTGAAATATCTTCTGATATAATTAGTCCAACATTGACTATAATTATCTTATTATGGCAGATAATTTAAGTACAGCAAGGTAGCTAAAGGGTAATTCAAAGTGCTTTATACAAAATTCTAAATACTACTAAATACTACCAGCGATTTACTGACTTTGTCTGTCAGCTGTGAAACAGGAAGTGTGTGATGGGTTTATCGGAGTTTTGTCATTAAAAACAGCTGCTGCTGTCGCTGGAATCCAGGTTCATGAAGGAGGTGAGACTGGTCGTGCAATAAATTTCCAAACCAACACAATTAGCTGAAAGATGATAGAAATGCTCGGCAGCATAATCAATAATTCCCTGTGGGTTCATCACTGCAAGCAGCACCTTTCATATTACACATGCATTTTGATCCATTTATGGAAAAATATTCATCATTGCAGCTTTAAGATTCAAAACTGAAAACATATTTTTGCTTTAGGGATAATTCCACTTCATTACAAACTGATATGTTATGATTTTATTTCTGCATTACAGACACAAAAACTAAATCCAGAGGATAACAAGGACACATGAAAACACTTATTTCCAACATGGTCCCATGATGTTAAAATGGAAATGGACTATTTTTTTTCCATTTAACTTATCGTTATAAAGTAAATGTTGATTGCACAGTGTGATGGTAGAAAGATGACAGTAATTGTGTCTGTCACCCGACAGGAAGATGATGGCAGGATCCACAACAGCAGAATAGATTATACAACACGTCTGTGTGTATGTGTCTTTTTAAAAGACAAAGAAATATAAGAAAGCACGAGACATCTAAAATAAATGAAACAAAACCCTGAAATCCCAAAACACATCTTCACAATTTAAGTACAAATTATTAATGCCTACATTAACGCCGCTTTATTACAACAATTACTAATCTGATGGGTAAAGAAAAAATTGGAATTGAAGAGTTGACCCTGTTCCATTCCACTGAGATAATGTTTTAGCAGCAGCAGTTTCACAGGAAAGTAAGTGGTCTAATATTATTCCTGAATATGAGACACATGTCTACGATATAAAATCAGTTCCATCACAAAAACTTCTACAGTGTTCTAAACTGAATTTTTACACTCATGTATAATATATAGAGTTTTCTAAATATCCCTGATATTTATAAACACCAGTAATGCAGGATTATTAGCATACAATATGATCTTACATTTTAAAGACACTGGAAAATCATTTATAATTAATAAACCAAAAGGGTACTAAAATGGTGCCCTGTGGAACCCCACATGTACCATTAGGTCCTGATTAAGCCGCTTCAAAAACCGTCGTAAGGAAGCCAACAGTTTATCCAGAGGATCTTAACCACTTTATGAGGGGGTCAAACCGAAAACAACTTACTATCAAACCATATCCTAAGTTATTTGAGTCTTTTGTATCCTCTGGTTAATTAATAAATTAATGCTATTATTTCGTAATCAGGACGTACGCTGATAAGCTAATAAGTGCATAGATTAAGATCTCAGCTCCAAATATGGGTACTGATTTTTTAAGATATGCTGGCAGTGCTTGTGTAAAAATGGTCCAATAAACACCAGTAATGCAGGATTATTAGCATACAATATGATCTTACATTTTAAAGATACTGGAAAATCATTTATAATTAATAAACCAAAAGGGTACTAAAATGGCACCCTGTGGAACCCCACATGTACCATTAGGTCCTGATTAAGCCGCTTCATCATCACACACTTGAGTTTTTCCTGTTATTCCACTATTTTCACAGCTATTAGTTTCATTTATATCGGAAATGATTCCATTGTACTCACCAAACTCTGCTAATTCCCAAGATCTCGCTGAAAAAGTGAAAAAGAAAAGTCAGACAGACCAAAACACGAGCAATCTAAAAAACCATCCTAAGAAAGCCAACAGTTTATCTGGAGGATCTAAACCACTTTATGAGGGGGTCAAACCGAAAACGACTTACTATTAAACAATATCCTAAGTTATTTGAGTCTTTTGTATCCTCTGGTTAATTAATAAATTAATGCTATTATTTCATAATCAGGATGTACACTGATAAGATAATGAGTGCATAGATTAAGATCTCAGCTCCAAATATGGGTACTGATTTTTAAAGATAAGCTGTAAAACTCCTGAACCTCTCGCATGCTGCCAGTGCTTGTGTAAAATGGTCTGATAAACACCAGTAATGCAGGATTATTAGCATACAATATGATCTTACATTTTAAAGACACTGGAAAATCATTTATAATAAATAAACCAAAAGGGTACTAAAATGGCGCCCTGTGGAACCCCACATGTACCATTAGCACCTGATAAAGCCGCTTCATCATCACACACTTGAGTTCTTCCTGTTATTCCATTATTTTCACAGCTATTAGTTTCATTTATATCGGAAATGATTCCATTGTACTCACCAAACTCTGCTAATTCCCAAGATCTCGCTGAAAAAGTGAAAAAGAAAAAGTCAGACAGACCAAAACACGAGCGATCTAAAAAACCATCGTAAGGAAGCCAACAGTTTACCTGGAGGATCTAAACCACTTTATGAGGGGGTCAAACTGAAAACAACTTACTATCTAACCATATCCTAAGTTATTTAAGTCTTTTGTATCCTCTGGTTAATTAATAATTTAATGCTATTATTTCGTAATCAGGATGTGCGCTGATAAGCTAATGAGTGATAAGTTTAAGATATCAGCTCAAAATATATGGGTAATGATTTTTTAAGATATGCTGGCAGTGCTTGTGTAAAAATGGTCTGATAAACACCAGTAATGCAAGATTATTAGCATACAATATGATCTTACATTTTAAAGACACTGGAAAATCATTTATAATAAATAAACCAAAAGGGTACTAAAATGGCGCCCTGTGGAACACCACATGTACAATTACGTTCTGATTAAGGCGCTTCATCATCACACACTTGAGGTTTTCCTGTTATTCCATTATTTTCACAGCTATTAGTTTCATTTATATCAGAAATGATTCCATTGTAATCACCAAACTCTGCTAATTCCCAAGATCTCGCTGAAAAAGTGAAAAAAAGTCAGACAGACCAAAACACGAGCGATCTAAAAAAACGTCGTAAGGAAGCCAACAGTTTATCCGGAGGATCTAAACCACTTTACGAGGGGGTCAAACTGAAAACGATTTACTATCAAACCATATCCTAAGTTATTTGAGTCTTTTGTATCCTCTGGTTAATTAATAAATTAATGCTATTATTTCGTAATCAGGATGTACGCTGATAAGCTGATGAGTGCATAGATTAATTATGGGTAATGATTTTTAAAGATAAGCTGGCAGTGCTTGTGTACAAATGGTCCGATAAACACGGTGATTTAACATTTTAATCCAATAAATCACCATGAGAATAAAGGCAGAGGTGGTGAGGCAGTTAAACAGGCGGCTCCTTACGCTGCAGCCACATGTCGGGTATTTAAACGGGCTGCGGTACTACTCTGCGCTGTGTATTTGTACACGGCTTTATGCACGTCGGTGTATCCATGCAGCCCTAATCCGGCCTCAAGGCTCGCCCTCTCTGGAAAGATCCAGAGGCCAGAAAGATAGTCGCGGACGAAAACAAAAACAAACTCCGAAACCACACGTCATCCCAGTGAAATATGGTAATAATATAGGAGGAAGTTTACATTTCGTAAAAATATGCGTTATTTGTCTTAGCCTTCGTTTATGACTGGCTGAGCCCGGCCGTGATGAGGGAGGCCATTTTCCGAAATGTTTCTGGAAGCGGACCACAGAGCGGGCCAACACCCCTGTCTATCTTTAGAGCAGGGAATCCACCCAAGAGCTGTCAGTCCGGCCCGCCAAGTCCAGGGACTGCTAAGGCTCTCCAATCCCCCAAAACACTAACAGCATCATTCAGAGACATCCACTCGCCCACCACACACACACACACACACACACACACACACAAAAGAAAGGGTAAATAAATCAGAGCTTTGCATCATCAGCTGGGGCGTACGAGCAGCTCAACCCATGAACGTCGCACAGAAAAAAAAAAAAAAAAGAAAAACTGCTTTTTTTCCTAAATGCTTACAAAAGGGACAAAGATTTATCGGCACTGAAAGTTAACTCAATACCTAATTTTTCTTGGACTCCACCTTTGTTTTTCCAAGTGCTGGGAACTGTGCATAAAAAAAGGTCAAAGAAATAATGGTTTTTGAAGAATAAAAAACGAGTTGCATTAAATTTCTGAAATAGAAAATTACTGCTGCTGAAAAAAAAAAAAAAAAAAAAGATTAATGACGCTGGCTGTGGGCTTTGTGGATCTCACTGGTGCTGTGCAGGGAAGCACTTAATAAATCACCGCTGCACATACACAGAATTATTAGGGATGGTGTGTTTTCGGGGATTGTGCCGCTGCCAGATCTCAGAGAGCCTGATCTGGCCCCGGCTCTAATCTGTTTTTCAAAAGTCACATTAGAAGCCTGCTACGTGACTTTGATCCAAGCAAAACTCGGAGAGAGCGAGGTGATAATTTCCCCCTTCGATTGTAGATCGCTCATGATTAACACACCGAGGTGGACGGGATGGAAAGATCGATGAACGCCGCTCGATATTGATTTAAAATCGGAAAATCCACGTCCAACTTTTTTTAATAACTCATCACATTTTGCTGCCGGAGTTTTTAAAAAAGTGGAAGTGATTGTTTGCTCTGCCAAAAAATCCATATCAGACTTAAATCTCTATTGTCCAGGGGTGTGATCAACAGGGATTAGGACCCCAGCCCAAAGAAGGGCCCCCCACCCCCCTATGAGCAAAAACCTGAATGACTTACACATTATATCTGCATCCATCCACAGTTTGGAAATGTTTACACATTGCATTACGTTATTTTTTTTTTGATTGAATTTGTTGGATTACAACTGTTACTCAACTTAAAAGTAAATTCCATTGTGCATCAGTACGTGTTTCTATCAAATGCAATGGAAGGTATGCAAGGAATGTTTTAGAGTCTCAGAAAATACGGGTATTTTACTACTTAAATAATAAATATGTGAAAAGAAGCAAACAGATAAAACTGCACTGTGTGTGTTCAGCAACGATCACAGTTTTTGTGAAAATGTTGCACAAATTTTGAGCAAATTTTCATTTTCTGAAAACACACAAATCAGTGTTCAGCTCCTTTTAAAAGTGCACAAACACATGCTTCCGTTTTAAGGAACAAAACATTAAGGAAATCTCTAGAAAGTTCAAACCTGTTGGCGTCTCATTCAACTCGTGCACCGCTGCAAATGTTTTCAACAGATTACGAAAAATGACAAAAAAACGGAAACCCTTCGATTTTAGCGATTATTTAATTGGCTCCTTTATATTATAATCTCCTTTTTAAACATCTTACAGAATATATTCTTCATGTTCTAGGATTTTATTGGAAATAATTTATCTTCAAACTCGTATCTTAATAATTATTAAACACTGCATTACAGATAATTTAGGTTATTTCAATATTTTGTTCTAAATATAGCATTTTTATCTTTACTGAGAATAGAATATTATTATTATATTATTATTCTGACTCTTCTGTAGTCTCCTCACATGTTGTAGATTCTTTTGATTCCAGGTTTAACCCCAATAACTTTGTGGTTGACGAGCTATTCCAGATTTATCGTCATTTATAGCAGAGAAACTGATAAATAGGTGTAAATAGTTAAGTGGCATTTCGAGGACCTCTTGAGGATCGGTTGTGTTTCTCCTCGTTCATCCATCACGACCACGGCTCCGTCGCCATCCCTGAGCAGGTTGGTCATCCGTCGGAATGTGGTCGGAAAGAAGGAATGTGGTCGGCTTGGGAGGAATCTACCAGAGGCCACTTATCGCATCCACTGTGTGGGGAAACACTTTGGCACCGCTCAGCTGTGCAGAAAATGGAGGCGGCGTGCATCTCTCACCATTAACCGATTCATGCAGGAGTTTGAGGTCAAGAACAGTCAGTGAGTTCAGTTACATGCTCTACAAACGCAGAAGCTCGCAGGCGTTTTAGCCCGAATCAGCTGTTATTCTAGATCAAAATTCTAACCCAGGTTTTGTTTTCATCAGCTATTCTACGATCTATGCTGCCTCCCTGACTTTGTCAAAGTTAAAAGTTCAGACATAGATGATCTTTTAACTCCTCGGTTGTAATCACTGCTGTTGCATTTTATGGTTTTTTAATAGTAGTGGTATGTAAGATTCCGTGATGCTTATAAATGTTGTCGTGCACTGAGACTTCGTTTTAAGAAAATCGTGAGTGAAATCAAAATTGCAATATCTGCCAGAAATATCACAATTTCTCCTTTTTCAGCCCTACATTCTACCCAGTTGTCTCACACTTGTGATGTTAAATACAACTACAGTAGTCTACGTTATATAGGTACATACCATTGCAAAATATTGTTGTTTTTTGTGCCCTGGGTGCTGGCTGTCAGGTTTATTTTAATTTTTCAGCAAGTAAAAATATTAACACAAAACCGAAAAACCCACATACATAAATCCCACCTAACCATCATGACACAAACACGGTCTCACCTGACAGAGATGCTCGTATATTTAACTCGTTAAAAGCGAAAAATCAAAAGCGACTGCAGGTACATTTTTGGACATTTGCAACGTAAGAGGCTGCATCGTCGATCAAAGCTCACATTTCTACCAGTGGAGAAAAAGAGGAGAAAGGTGGAAACTGCAATACTATAAGAAAATGAGATGAAGTATCCTACAGATGCATGAACACACAGACAATAGAGATGTTAACTACTGTAAATAGCTTAGGATAAAATGTGAAGGGACATACAGTGAATACGAATATTTTAAGGTCTAGGAATTATCCATCAATAATAGGCTGTGATTTGGATTTTTAAGATAGATATAAGTAGTAACTAATGTGAGTAAACATGGCATTCACATATTAAATATTAAATGGATTCAGAAGGTGCCTAATTATGACTCAACATGCAGGTTTATTGTATATTTCATCGTATTTTAACACTCCTAGCTCCGGCCCTGATTGCTGCAGCTACCTTGTGTGTGCAGCCTGCAGACCTGAGTAATTCCTCACTCCATGCGAGCAGAAGAGGGAGCATTCATGTCGAGGCGAGGCGAGCGTGTAAAAAGGTCACTTGGTTATTTTCTGTTTGCGGTTGTTTATTTTTCGGCCTGGCTGAAGAACCCCAGATGACGTCTTGGCCATTATTTTTTTTTATTTGGTTTAAATATTCGTACTTGTAATTGACGCAATTGAGAGAATCTGGTTTGTCCTCATGCAAATAACACACTTTTGTTTTATCGCTAAGGGATCAATTCACTTTGATTGGAGGAGCCTTGTGGGCTTTTTGGCTGGGGATGAGCTGTGGCACCATGTTTACTCTGCCGTGCAGTCAGCTGTGATTAGCAGCAACCTGCGTTCACAGCGTCCGTGGGGAGGCGTGTGTGCACCGCCGTCACGCTCCAACGTCATTTATGATGAGGAAAAAACACGCTGAAGAGCTGAAACCGCTGCTCACAATCCCTCAGCATCATCATCATCATCATCATCATATGAGTCTCAGTGCAGAGCAGAGGTCAGAACGCATTGTCCATTGTTATAACACACACACACACACACACACATTGTCCTTTTCACCTTCTTCTTTATTTAAAAACTAAATGTTCAAGCAGAGCTGACCTCACTCCATAAATCCATCATATCAGATGTTACTTTAACTTTAATATTCATCCCATCAGTCCTATTATTATTATTACTATGACAGTCATAAGGTAATAATAAAGTATTAAGAATTAAAGTAGTAAGAATTAAAAAAAAAATGCATATAGCCATTTGGTTTAAGATAAGATAAGATGAAACTTTATTGATCCCACAACTGGGAAATTTGTCTGTTACTGCAGCGTTACAGATAAAGAGAAGAAAATAAAGCTGAAGAAGATAAAAAACTATAAAAAAATAAATAAATAAAAATAAAAAAACACACAACACTATGTACAAATTGTTGATCCGCATACACAGTATGCATTATGGACATAGAATGGAGAGAAAATGCTAATAACTAGTAAGAAGTGGTTTCACTTTCTAATAATATATTCTTTATAAAGCATTTGAGTCACATGACTTTATCTATAACACAATGCTGTAATAAGCTAAATGTGTGGGATTATTCAGATCAAATTTTTTTTTATTCTGCTCATTCTGAAAAGAGGAAAATGTGCCTTTTTTCACATTATTAGTAACTCGTTTATCTGTTGTTGTGTGCAAGACTGTAAAATAAATCTGAACTAAAAGTGATCTTTGCTGAAGCTTTATAACTGCTGATGGAGACCATTAGATGTCCTGCAAGGTCGAAAAAAGTAGAAGAACTGAGCATTTCTGGGCCTTGAAATGGATAAAAAAATAGGAAAATATTTTTTAAAATGACCTAAAACAACATCATGTGAGTAGAACCAACTTCTAATGTTCATCGTTAACACGTACATGAATAAAGCAGCCATTAAAGGGGCTGTCTGGGTTTTCCCCTTCATTTCAGTGGAATATAATTCTCATGAATGGATAAATCCAGGTCTGACAGGGTTAACGCTAAGATTTAAAGAGCGTCAGAGACACCTAATACTGCATCAAATCCTGCTTTTTCTTTCTTTTTAAGCAGGTAGCGTCTGATCACACCAGCACAAATCTCAACCCGGCGTTCGGTGCCTGAATCCAAGCACTTTGACAGGTTTTCAACGCTCAGAAAAAAAAAAAATCAATTCCGTTGCCCAGAAAAATGGCGGCTCCATCCAGGCCCCTACACCCCTACACACACACACACACACACACACACACATCAGACTGAACTCCCTTTATTTATATCGTTTTGCTCAGTTATGGTTTTGTAGAGTAAATCTTTATATTTTCCCGTCAGAAATGCATCTGAGTGTTTCCTGACCACTTGACGGCCTGACCACCCCGAGCCAAACTGCTGCTGACGCGACACACAAACAACACACACTAACCTGTAATGGTGTGTTTGGACCCTTGTGTGTGTGTGTGTGTGTGTGTGTGTGTGTGTGTGTTGCCCTTTTCATGTTAAAGCGGTGCGGTGAAGGCCTTTCCCCTCATTTGTGGAAAAATTGCACTAAACAAGTATGAACCTCATCGTTGCTTTTCTCGCTCTTATTTTGTCATGAAGGTTATTTCAGAATCTCTGGGGGAAAAAGGTTGGAAAGTGGTGGAATTTCATCAGCAGGTCACTTTGGCTTTTAGGAGGACACTGACATTCACAGATTCTATAACCGAGTGATTTTTCCCTTTAAAAGGCCGTTTTACTACATCCACACATCACCCTGCTGTTATAGCACAACACAGAAAGCATAAAAGCAGCTGAAGCTGTATTAAAGAATTTTTTTAGGTGTAGATTTCATGTTCTGTCCTAAATGCTTCTTTTCATAACTAATAGAAATAACATAGTGGAGGAAATACTCATCATTTTCCTGGGTGCTTGCATTGAAATGGTTAAACATATAAAGATGCTGTGAAATATCAGCAGCAGAAATAAAGCAGAAAGTTATCATCTTCTGATTTTATATATGTATATATGGTTAATTCTATGTGGCCATTGTAGTTAATCCTCCTTTTATAGTCGATGTATCTCTCCATGGGAAATGAGTCAGTTGTTTAAGGATTTGGCCTTTTTATGTGATAACAGCAGCACAGCTGCATGAGGAGACTAAATAGACATGGTGTTGTGATGGGCCTTTAATACTGTGATTATTCCATTCACACGTTAAATCCTCAGAATTAGCAACAGATAATAAATCCTCATATATATATATATATATATATATATATATATATATATATATATATATATATATATAGTTTTATTTGCTTTGCTTTGAGGGCTGTTTAGAGACAGAAACAACATGAGGATTTTTTTTCTTATTTATTTTGGCCTAACATTCTAAGTACTGAACCAGCCTCTAAAATATCAAACATTTGCTAATTTTATTTTTTATAAACATCCGAAACAATAAAAATAAAATGTGTGTAATATGTCCAGGCAAAGCGTAATAATGTCCTGCTGTTTCCCTGTAGTGTAACACACAGACCATCAGGTTTTATACTCACGTTTATTCGTGTTGGTCGTTTGTGTTTTATTTATATTTTCTGTATAAAAGTCAAATGAGAAAATAGTCCCTACTCTAAATTATAAAGTCTTTAATTTTCAAATTAAAAGATTTTGACTTCCGCCAAATTGCTAAATCCTCCAAAATGCCCAAAAATTGCGCTTTAAGGAAGCAGCGAATAAAAAAGTGACACGCTGCCTTTTACAACTCGTTATTTTCTATTTCAACATTTTAACAGGAGGCAGCTCACCAAATAATGAATAGATAAAATAATTTAATTATTTAAAACCAAAATCATGCTCTCCATCCCGACCTCCAAGAACAAAAATGAACTCAGACAACATGTTAAGGACGTTTCATTCATGTATATTTTAATGTATACTCGTTGTCGTTTTAAGTAGGTTTTCTTATTTTTGCAAAATAAAATAACAATAATAATAAAAAATTCGGCATATTCCTTATAATAATAATAATAATAATAATAATAACAGCTCTGGCTGCGGTGACTTTTACACCTTTTTACAGACTCCACATGTTTCTGTTTCCCCTGCTGAGCGCAATGAATGGTGTTACAACGGAATATATATATATATATATATATATATATATATATATATATATATATATATATATATATCAGAATTACAACATTTAATATCCATAAAAATGTCACATATAGCATTACGATATATTCAGACAGTCAGTCAATAATCCACCGGCACCGCGTCCCGTGCGTAAAGTTACCAAAAAAGAAGAGAACGAAAATTAAATTAAATATAAATAGCTGACACAGAATCAATAATAAAATGTAAGATATGTACAACTGTGCAACATGGCAACATCACACCGAGTCCACATGACTTTTTGTTTTTTTTCTCCACTATATGTACACACGCGCGCGCGCACACACGCGCGTGGCCGCGCTCAGCTCGCTGCTATTATCAGCTGTCCGAGTCCACCTCGCTTTTACTCTCCTCGGTTTTCTCCGCGGACTCTTTCGTCGTTTTGTTCCATTTCTGCGAGTTGTCTGATTCCTCTGATGAAGACCTTTTCTGCCGCCTCCACTTCGCGCGTCTGTTTTTGAACCAAACCTACATGATCATAAAAAACAGAACAATTGTAACACCTACGTGTATTTTTCCTCCTTCATGGAAATCATATAATTATATATTATTTAAATAGCTAAATAAGTGTCATAACTTATAATGTTTTATATTGTTCCTGTTTAATTAAAATATAATCATTAGTGTTTATAGAAATGCTCGTGTTCCTCGTTTTCTCTATATTCGGATTTATGTCTTTATTTCTACCAACTAATGCAAAAAAAAATAAAATAAAATTTATTATCTACAGCGAGAACTGTGACGTCATTACATCCGGTCTAATTCTAGCGCAATAAATAACGTCGCCGTGTTATTTTATTTTATTTCTAGTGTGGTTTTCACGTTTTTTTTTAATTTAACGAGCTGCTACGTTTTAATTCCAAAGGGGAAAATATATTTTTATGACCTAAAAAAAAAGGAATCCAAACAGGAAACAAAAGAACAGTAATATGAGGTTTATTCGCGAGTTAAATTTGATTATTCAACTGTGTCGTTATTTTAGAGTAATTGAGATATTCGGTTTTTTTTTTGCTATTAGATGAATTTGAAAGGCCGTTGAATTATAATTATTTATAAAACTGTTAAATGGCACAGGCCTTGGTGTGTTACATAGGTTAATGTCGTGATATTAAAGTGTAAATTGGATCACGTGGTGTTTCTGCTAATTAAATACTAACTTATTTATTATGGAGAGGAATTTGATGAACATGCGTTTTGGTGCAGCAGTGAGTGGTTTAAAAATAGCAGCAAGCAGCTGTACTGTGAGAGAAGTTTAGCAAAACTAAAAAAAAAGGAGAAAGCGGCTCTGACCTCGACCTTCTCCTCCCGGAGGTGGACTTTGCGGGCGAGCTGCTCCCGGGTGCCGACGTCCGGGTACTTGGTTTCCTGGAACAGGCCCTCCAGAGCCTCCAGCTGCTCGTCGGTGAAGATGGTGCGGTGCCGCCGCTTCCTGCGGCAGTGCAGCTGGTTGAGGAGCTGCAGCTCGGTGCGGGACAGGCTGCCCACGTTCATGTAGGACATCATCTGGTGCGGGACCGGGGAGAGCAGCACCGAGCCCGGGCTGTCGTAGGCTGCGCGGCGGGGAGGGACGGGGAAAACACACACACACACACACACACACACACAAACACACACACACACATACACTCGGGTTAGTTCAGAATGATTGGAACAATTGGAGCTGCCCACGTCGATGTGTAAACAGCTCCAGCGACTAACGCGGCGTGATTGGACGCTTTGGCTTCGGTTGTGTACACGCAGATTAAGGTGGAGCCGATGCGTGAAATGAGCCTGATAGAAAACTGGAAAGTTCGGTATAAACCCGGTGCTCTGAATTTAGTTCATGCATAAAAACACACAGAATAAGCTCTGTCATATTCTGTAACTGTGTAAAAACGCAGCTGATCTAACGCGTGGAAAAAAACAAACTAATTTAAATTCACGCGTAAAAGCCCCGTGGCGTGAATCCCGGGCACCGGAGCTGCGGCGGCGCGGAGCTCACCAGAATTCTAACATCGAGATAAAAGAACGTCACGAAGGATCCCTCAGACATTCCCTGAGTGTTTCTCGATAACGTTCTCTCGCGCAAACGTGCGGACTTTGCGCGTAAAAAACGACAACACGCACTTTTTTTTTCTTTTGACGCACGCGTTTACGCGACGTTGTTTGGAAAACTCCCCAAACCAGTGTGCATCACGGGTTAAACTCACAAACACGTTCAAGATAAGTTTTACTGTAAAACGTTAGAGTCGTAAAAAAGCGCAACGAATTCTAACAATAAAATGGTTATTGCGCCGTTTCACACTTTTTACTACACAAACATGAGGAAACGCGGATTTGGATTAAAAGCAAACTGCTGGTTAATCTGCATGGATCCTCTTCCCTCTGTAGGGATCTTTCTAAATTCTTTTAGTTGGGATTGAGCGGAGATCGGACCCCTACCTGCCGGGATGCAGGGGCACTGCTGCGGGCTGAGGCCGGGCACCGAGCCGCAGCACGGCGGCCCTCCGCCGGCGCCCTGGACGTGCAGCTGTCCGTAGTAGTAGCCGTTATATCCTATCCGGGTCCCGTTCACCGACTGCACCCCGGGCGGGGAGGGCCCGCACGTGGCCGTGTACAGTCCGTTGTAGTCGGTGTAGATAGAGTCCGTGAGGCCGGCGGACAGCACCACCGGGCCGCTCCGGTGCAGCAGCAGCGGCTCCTTGCAGCTCGGCCGGCCGGACAGGATGCTGTCGATGCTGAACATCCCGGCGGGCATCACCCCGGTGCGCGGCGGCGGCGGCGGCGGCGGGGGACGGGACAAACTCGGAAAAGTGAAACAACTGCTGGGTCAAATACAAACTTCCTGGACCGAAAGATTTCCGGGCTCCGTGGAGAAGAAAGAAGCAAAAAAAAACAAAAAAAGTTCCTACAACTGCGTCATGGTGACTCTGTCTGGGCGTTTTTTTCCTGGCTTGCATGCGCCACTCCGCCAGCTCGTCTCGGGTTTAACCGGACCAGCAGCGAGCTGGGCTGGTTTTATACCCCTGTGACGTCACAAGGAGCGGGGCCGCTCCGGGATCGGGCGCCGCGCGCGGACCGCGGCGTGAACGGCCACCAAATCTGTGTATTGAGAATTAATTCAATTAAGATAATCCGCACTGTTTGCAGACTTTTGGGGGCACCGGGGCCTGGTCACAGCGGCTCTTCCTACTGAGTAATCCGATTATTTCCTTGTCAGCGAAGGCATCATAATCTCGGAAGCGCATTTCCATCGTGTTTGCTGTGAGGAGGCGGGAGGCCTCACTTCATCAGGGCACATACACGGCGCCTAAAACAAATTATATGTCATAAAATTCTCACTTCGAAACGTTAAAATTTGTATTTGATCAGCGAGATGACAGCAACACGTGTAATATTATTCATTATTGGGGCTTTTAAGATGTTTAATTACAGACCGCGCGAAACTTTGCGCGTAAACGTGATGCGTAAAAACTGTTCATTTGTTCTTCATCAGAAAATAAATGTTAAATTAATGTTTTAAATATATATACATAAAAATAATAATTCTACTCCACTTAATGGAGGGGGCAATAGTTGATTTATGTATTTCCAGGTAAACAAAAAAATATCCACTATTCATTTTTTACTGAATTTAGCATTAGTTCAGTTTTATCCACAGACTCATACAAATTAGTAAATAGACACAGGAAGATGGAGACGGACGTGCGTAAAGGCGCAGTGACGCGTTTAAATCGCGGCGTCTATGTGTGCGTCTCCTTCCCCACTTTCCTGACCTAAATGATTATTAAGCGCATTCTCCATGCCAGACATTATATTTCGGGTTCATCTCATTATCCTGCCTCCACTCGCCGCTCCGCGGGGAGCAGATGAGCGCGTTTCCTGCACCGGCGGCGGCTGCTTCTCCGCGGGTCAACGACACGGAACACCCCCCCCCCCCTACCACCTCCTCCCACCCCCCTACCAGGATAAGATAACGGGCCCATTATCGCCTCCATTCAGCGCAGAACCTTGATGCGTATTTGGGCCGTAATCAACACGCGGCTGCGGCTGCGTGGACGTGGATGTGGATGTGGAGGAACGTGGATTCGCAGGTCGGAGCCTAATGGGACTCGCTGATTGCATTTAGCACTCAACGGGGCCTTAACACATGCTCCCATCAGGCCAACTGATAAGTTTGTGATGGTGAGAATGTGCTGGTTAGATATGGAGCGTGATTAGCGCCACACGCACACACACACACACACTCACACACAGAGCTCCCGCTAATGCGCTAAAACAACTCGTTTAAATCAGGTTCCCTGCGAGAAATTATGAAATATATCACATTTAAATGCTGTTATGAATCGTCTATACAATATTTATCCGATGTGACCTAAAGCAGTGTATAGTTAATATATATATTTTTTAAGTTCATTGTTCCATATGTCTGAAATATGATTTTTTTTTTATCCTAATTGTGTGAAACTGGAAATTATGGACTAATCATTTTACTATTAATATTATATTATAATGAAAATCAACCAGAATAATAATTAATTTTTATCAGCAAAAATAGAAAATCACACCACATCCCCTTAGATTTTGTGATATATGTATATATAAAATATTAAATATTGCTTAGATCATGCATATATTGAATTTATCATCTTGTTAATTTCACATTTTAAAAACAGAGGTCACAGCTACTCTGTGTATGGCTTCATACATGGTTAAATACAAACCGTATTTTGGGTAAAATAATATCAAATTCTGCTTGTGGAACTACAGAGCTGCCTCTCAAACCTGATTGGTGGATCCTGTCTCCTTCACTGTCAGCTAAAAAAAAAACAGACTCTTTACAACCATCTTTATTCATTTAACCCCTACAGATATCTGCTATTTTATGTCTGCAGCACTGAGCATGTTCATTGTCTCCAAATGGAAAATCACAGTTTAGCAATATGTGTGTGTGTGTAAGTGTGTGTGTGTGTCCTGCAACCATAAATGTAAAGATTTATGCACATGCTTGTATGTTTTATATATATTTTCCCAACAAGTAATGTTGATTTAAAGGTATTTGACGGTAAAATATGACCCGTTTTCTTGTGCTGTGCCAACCCCAAATGTTGTAGCAGCGGAAAAGGGAGACGCATGGGGGTTGAAAAAAGGGCGTAGGCTGCATATCGAGTTCAGCAATAAATACATGAAAAGCAATAAACCTGTTTACCAAACATAAAGAGCAAAGACGTTAAAACTGAACGGGGCAATTAGGAATTCTCACAAAATGAAACTATATAAGGAATTTGGCTCACACACATTTAGCCTATAGACAGTTCCAACATGCCTGTAATTTAAATATCAATAACTAAGGTGTGAGACAGTCGACCCCACTTTGTTTCTTCTAATGCAGCATTTCATTCCATTGCCTTTGATTCATTCTGAATCCTCCTCTGTTAGATTAAAGGACTTTAATCACACACACACACACACACACACACCTCTGTAAAAACATGCATGCAGCAGGTAGTCTCAGTTATTCCCTGCACATTTCTGGCATAATGTGAAAAGCAAAGCAGGGTTTTTAGGGTTTTAAAATCAAATTACAATTTTTATCTCCTCCCCGCGTTCCGCTTCAAATAAATCACAAGCGGATATATAATTTGAACGTGACACGTTTTGTTTGTGTGTAATAACACAGGAGGAGGAGTTTTTTTTTCCCCCTGTGTGAGGCCTGGCTTGTTGTCTCGCCCTTTTTGATAAGGAAACATGTTTGTCTTGCTGAAAAGCCTTTTCTGTAATACAGTCACACTGTGATTCCAGTGGAGAGTGGGAGAGAGAGACACACACACACACACACACACACACACAGCCATATGCTGTTATTATTTTCACATGTATTCCTATATTTTTAGTGGCAGTGAAAGGACGGAGTCAAAAGGGATTGCTGTAAAAACGAAATGTCCATTTGAAATTAAAAGCCGCGGAGGAGCAGAAGGCAGCACTTATAGGTGAATAGAAGCATCAATCAGGCTGCAGATGGAGGCTGAAGACTCACAAAGCTACAATGGCGGATGCATCTTTATATATCAGAGCCCTGATCTGTAAAACCTGGTTAAATACGGGAGAAAAAAAAAAAAAAAAACAGGGAGACTTGGTAATGCATTCCCCCCCAAGAAGGGATAAATACATGGTGAGGCTTTCACTCTGATGTCCTCGTCCATCTGAAAATTAGCATCTGCATAATTTACATAATCAGAACCTCAGGTCCCACATGGATGGATAGATAGATAGATAGATAGATAGATAGATAGATAGATAGATAGATAGATAGATAGATTCATATTTTATTATGACCATTTAACACAAACTGTAGAACAAATGCTTCATCACCAGTCTAATAAGGTGTCTCCCTATATCAGTGGTTCTCAAAGTGAGGTCTAGGGACCCCCAAGGGTCCTTGAGGGGGTCCACTGGGGGTCCCCGGCAAAAAGGGGGATAATTTCCTTTTGCTGTAATTTTCACTCTACTACTCTACTATTTTATCTTCTTCCATCTCTTTGCAGCTCCGATACAGTCAGGCCGTGAAAACGCCTCCTGTCCGTTCGCCGCCACCCGCGTCACACACAGGATTTATGCAGAAGTCAGCTCAGAACGAGGGTCAGCCCGGTCCCAGACACGAGGTTTTTATTAGTGCCTCTGCAAAGGGATCAGCTCAGTACGAAGAGCTGATGAAGGCAGAGGAGCTTTTCATACTGAGAAGAACATTTGAGCAGTGACAGGAACATATGAAGGAGGTTAAAGGTCAGATTATTATATATGTGTGTGTGAGTGTGTGAGTGTGTGTGAGTGCTATTGTTTTCTGTTCCAGGGTCACTGCTCGAACCTGCGGGATTTTAAGGCATCGCTTTAGAGCGAAGTGCTCGTTGCCAAACAGTGGCAGAAACGCAGAAACGCAGAAACGCCTCCCTGACCCGTTTCCAGCTTCACTGCTTTTTGGGGTCGGCTGCAATTCCCTCAACTTTCCAAAACAATCAGGACTTGACTTTTTTTTTTTTCCTCACAATTAATCACATTTTATCACCCGAGTGTGTGTGTGTGTGTGTGTGTGTGTGTGTGTGTGTGTGTGTGTGTGTGTGTGTGTGTGTGTGTGTGTGTGAGCTTGGCCTATTCAGTGCACATCTGTCTATCCACATATTCTGACACTTTGTACAAAGCAGCTTGTGTGAAACACACTCAGACGACTGTCGTGTGACCATATGCAAAAGTTAAAAGTTATTAAACCCCTTCTGACCCTCTGCTGTTACAAGTTAATAATGTATTATGTGTTTCCCGTCACAGGAAATCCATAATTATTATCATTTGTTTTTACTTTTTCTGTAGTGTGTCATGGTGAAATACGCTTCGTGTCCCGTTTTGTTGCTGTGTTCGGGTCAGGCCTTAGCAGAGCAGGAGTCTCAGTGCGCCCCCCCCCCCCATGTGGATTTTGTAACTTTAGATATCTCCTTTCAGCCGTTAACCTGCTAACAATCGGTATCGGGGAGATAGAGTAATTGTCGCGATAACTTTCCGTGGCTGTGAAATCCCGTCAGGGAGCATTAAAACCATGAAGGCTGGGATAAGAAAGATAACGTTTTTTTATGCATCATGAATGCACCACCAGCTCTGAACTCAGGGCCCTGAAGGCAGCACTAAGTAGAGTGCCCCCACGTCAAAATCAATTTTAATATTATTATACGTACATATATCGTAATAGCCAGTCGATATGATGTTTATATGCTTTTAAGATGTAAAATGGTGATGTGTGACATGACCACACAGCTGATAAATGAATTATCTCCTCACCACCGAGGCATGATGGGGACTGTCAAACGTGAAAGGTGTCGGGGGAGTGGGGTGTGTGGAACATTGTGTGTGGAGGTGTGCTGGACCTCCACATGTAGATTTGATTTAGCGTATTGCGGCACTCGAAGCCACAGAGGTTCGGTGCTGTAGGTGCAGTAGGTGCAGTAAAAAAAAAAAAAAAACAGCTGCCTTCAATCAGAGCAGAAAATTATCCCGAAGTCACGGTGCACCTACAGTTCATAACGGATTTGTGTATTGTAGATTTGTGCAGCTTTGTGCGTGCCGTTTCAAACAAATTGACATTTCCTGCGGATTATTCTGCAGAAAACTGGCAACGAAAAAAAAATCTGCATGTGATGCAAAAGTGGAGCTGCACATTTCATTAAAATCACGAAAAGCCGATAGATCCATGTTGCACGTACTTATGTATAATATATATCATGTAATTATTTTAAATATAATATAGTTAAATTATAGCTGAGACTATATCCTCTAACATAATTATGTATTTGTAAGCACACTTGTATAAAACTATTTTATAAAACTATATGTCATTGGCCTAAAAACTGTAATAAAGACTCTAATAAAGAGGAAAAGGCAACACATTTGTGGCTGAACTGTTTCCAGTACAATCTAGTATAATGCTGTGTGAACATGGAGTGGAGGAATTTCTGGTTCACATGCCGTCGTAATGAAATCACCGGCTGCAGTTTTAGGACCAGATGACCATGAAACCGTATACATCCCAGATTAGATTAGAGATTTGAAATGACCGGTGGTGTGTCAGAGGCTTTCAGGACACCACCCGATTAATATGCATGAACCACATTCTGTACTTGTGTGTGTGTGTGTGAGTGTGTGTGTGAGTAAATGTAAATGTTAATTGACGTGCTAGACACATGCAGACTAGTGCGGTGCCAGACAAGCTTGTGCATGTGTGTGTGTGTGTGTGTGTTTATTTACTTCCTGTGTATTTGAAAAGGAGACACAGGGACCTCGATTAACAGGCCTCTTTCAATCCCCTCTATCATTTCACACACACACACACACACACACACACACACACACACACACACACACACACACACACACACACACACACACACGCAGCAGACAGCCATATTTATTGTACATGTCAGATCTGTCATGTCGACGCTGCAGCGTTTTACACTGGTTCCTTTTGTTGGATCGGGCCGGGGCTGTGTTCAATGTCCACGATGAAACCCATATGTTGCTCCGAACCCTTTTTTTTTTTTTTTTGCTGCAGTTCAAGGAGGCAGCGCCCCCTCATCACCCCCAACCAGCCCCCCCCCCCCCCCCCCGTCATTCCCACCGCCGCGGCCCTCAAACAAAAACCACAACCCGACCGCAAATTTAATATCTGCCTCACACATCAAAGGGCGCGGGCGGCGAATCGCAGTTTTCGTCCGGCAGTCGTGTTCTTTCACACATGAGCTTCAAGTGAGTTGTAAACATAATAATCCCCCCGCCTACCGGAAAACAAGTGGCAGTGATGGACGCCGCTTCCCGCCGCTCATCTTCCCCCGATGAGACGCACAAACACTGATTCAGGCTTCTTTGTGTCTTAAAGGTCCCATTTGATCTTTTATTTGATCTCTGATGAGGCGTATTTGTGGTTTCAGGAGGAAAAAAAAATCCTCTCGATATAGTTTTACATCTCGTCTCCCTGCTCCAGAACGGACAGATTAATCAGTCTCTCATCGTCTGATTGGCTGATTTGAATGGCTGTGAAAGGAGGGCGGCTGTGTGGCTGTGATGTCACAACTCCGCAGAAGTCCTGAATAAGGTCAATGTGCATTTCTCTGTGGATGGAGAATCTCACTGCACGATGCCAAACGCTACTATCAGGTTATTAAAGCGCTCTCTGCGTAAACGATGATGCTAATCCTGGACACACAAATGTAATATTGGTTTATGTTTCAGATAAATCCAGCAATAAACACGTGTAACCAGAGGTGGTGGCTGGGAGCCTGTGTAGTATTAAAAGCAGCTGATAGTTGGTGGATGTGTTGTTCATTACTGGGACTAGTGGGGGGGGGGGGGGATAAAGTGATTGTACATTGCAGACATGGACAGATGTTTAACATTTTTTATTTTTTTTTGCCTCCGTTTTAACTGAACTCACATTACCAAAGTAAATGTGTGCTCAGTTTGAGTGGGAAACGTAGCTCGTGCTCATTTTGCATGTTTTACAAATCCATGTTATCCATGCACTGAAAGTAGAAGGTGACATAGTGATGAATGGAACTAACTGTGGGGATTAATGTCTGCAAAATAAAAAAGAGCAGACGCCTCACACCTTAATGAGTGAAGATGCAATTCCATTTTGACATTTTGCATTAAATAAAAAGCTGATTAGTTACGTTTCCATAAAAATAACCTAGAATCAAAGCATAGGAAAGGTTGCATAAGGCTATGGCTGCACCAAACAGGGGAAGAAGAAGAAGAATAAGTCACAAACAAAATCATCATCTAGGAAAAAACAATGCAGAGATTGGGGATTTTTTCGTGTCTTAATTGGGCAAATCGTAATAGTTCTTTTGTGTCTGCGTGTTTTCTTGTTGTCTGGAGCCCAATGACAAAGAAACACACATTATGGGAATATCCGTGAAGCCCAAACAGGCGATGAGTCACAGAACTTATTGAACAAAGCTGTTTCCATCTTTTATTTAGTAAATTAACTCTTTTTTTTTCCTTTCAAAACCATTTCAAGCATAAAAATTTATCTGAAAAATGAAATCCGCCATTTCCCTCAACCTTTCCTAATGCAATACCTAATAGAGTAAACCGAGTACCGTCTTCCTGTCTCGTCCTGAGGAAAACCAGCTGTTTTCATGTTTGTTTTTTCTTCCCGGAAACAAATAATTCTGTAAATATTTCTACTAAACAGAACCACATTTGGATCCAGCTTAATTCCGACACCTCTGCAGCTCAGGTTCTGTCTAGTCTGGTTAATACATGGGGAGAAATGCAAAAAAAAAAGAAGCCTCAAGCCGTGGGTTTACAGGAGGTTAAACCCCTTCATTTTTGCACAGATTAAACAAACATGATATAACCAGTGATTAGAGCTGATCGCCATCAGATGGCGTCGACGGAGACAATGAGACGCACTCAACGGGCAAAACAAAAAAAACAGAACATGCCGGTGAAGCTGTCCAGATCGTATGGATTTTTTAAGTTAGATGAAAACCGTACAAACAAATCAGCGTGTTCTTATTTCCTGTGGTTTCTGTCAATGAAATGCATTTTAGAGGCATTTAAATCTGTCTAGCATTTGGGTTGATTTTCCTAAGAACAGCCCTGAGCTGTTGGCACCAGCGGCGAGTTCAGATTTCAGGAGTCACATGAATATACAGACTATTCAAAAAGAGCGGTGGGGGACGCGGGGATGGATGGATGGATGGGGGGGGGGGCGAATGCAAACGTGTCCATTTTCAGAAATGGCACTGTGGTACCTGCTATTGAGCCCTCGCCTGTGTCCAGTCATTTTCTACTTAAATGGTTTCAATTCAGTGCTAATGTCATGCTGTCAGGGGACAGAAATGGCCCGGCCGCGTTCTTTCAGGGGTCATCAATCATTCATTATAACCAGAATCCATCAGGCAATCCTGGTAATTACTGATTACAGGCGGCGAGTCATGTGGCAGGATCAAGAGAAACACACACACACACACACACACACACACACACACTCTCTGCTGTCTGACCGTGTGTCATGTCAGGAATCAGAAACACATTTACACATTAGAAGGTCTGAAACATGCTCTCTGACTCCCCCCCCCCCTCCGCTCTCCTTTCACAGAGGTGCTACTTAACACACTTTGGAATTATAAGAAATTCAAATCAGCTCCGCAGGCTGTGGCAGGAACATAATGGAACCTAGAATTATTCTATCAAAACAAGCCGACAGGGGCGCACGCCGAGCTGGATCCGGCACATTTTAGAATTTAAACCTCAGGGCTGCAGGGCGACTCGTATCCAACGCCTCGAACCCGCCGTTTTCCAACGCCTCACTGTGCCTTTCCTGATCCTACCTGAGGTTTTCCAGGATATTCGTCCATTGCTCATTTAAAATAATAGTAATAAAAATCATCCCTGCGTCTGAGAAACCATCAGAGGGCGCCACCTCCGCCATAAATCTGCTCTGTGAGTTTGTCTTTGAGGCCTTTAAATCATAATTATAACAGTGATTATGTTATTTATGAAGTGCTCTTAGAAAAAAACAAAGGCATGACAATGAAAAGCATCTGTAAAGCGGAATAAAGCGACTGAATACGACATTAAAACCATTGTTTGGGGGGGAAAGGTCAATGCCAACGCCGCCGTGTAGATTTATTTCAATATGAAAACTTTGGACATGCTGCGAGGCAGAAGGGGAGAGGTGACACCGTGACACAAAGCAGCTTCTTTTCTACGGGCTGCGTTTCCCCGCGTGGTTCTGCTTCCAGTAGCTCTGCTGCGCTGGTCCAGACGTGGACAGTGTCCAGACCTGGTGGGAATCACGTCGATCCAAAGCCTCCGCGGTCATCGTCAAAAACTGGTCGTTCCCAATAAAACGAAACCTTTCCTCTGTTTTTCACGACCTCAACGAAGCAGGTTGTTGTTAATATTGCTGTAAAAAGACAGTGATTGTTGATTTTTTTCCAATCAGGTTTAGTTTTTCGGGTCCTTTCGAGAGGCCTGATAAATACCAAACGTGCGGTGGCAACGCACCAGGAACTCGGCGGCGGCGGCGAAGCGGCCCCCCGAAACAGAACCAGATTGTTGAGGTCTGGGAGGTATTACCCGGCCAGCACCTGGCCCGCGCGGGTCCCACCCCCCCCTCTGTGTAACTCAATCTAAAAGCTTAACTCCGCGGAGCTACTGGCAGAGGTCCCCCATTAATCCGCTGCAGGTGCCAAACAGCCCGGCCGCGGTGGGGGGGGGAAGACGCACTCAGTACCTGTGTGGGGCGGACATGTTTATTTATTTCTATTCATAACGGTTTGCATGAACATAACGTGTGCAGAAAACAGCCAATGCGTTAATGTCATTGTAATAATCCTTTAAAAACCTCCTGCAGCGTGTGCAGACAAAGAAACGCTCACACGTAGTTTCTATGTGTTTGCCTGTTCTTTTACATCATATATTGCACTTCCTGTTGCAGTGTGTGTGTGTGTGTGTGTGTGTGTGTGTATGTGTGTGTGTGTGTGTGTGTTTTAAATAACTCAATAGTCAACCGTAGCATTTTTTTGTTTTTTCAGGTTGAAGTCACAGATGTTTATCTGATCTTGTTCTGCCATGTTTTTAGTCGTTGTCATAATAAATATATTTAAGGTGCTGTCTTCATGTTATTTCCTCATTATCTAAGATGCTTTTGGTGTAATTAGCATTGTTTTTTGGGTTTTTATCAATGTCTACTAGAGTTTTCGTTTGACTTTGACAGCAGGATGCACACACACACACACACACACACACACACACACACACACACACACACACACACACACACACACGAGACAACACCCCACTTAACTCGCGGCCACTTCTTGCCCCTGGAAATTAAAGCCGATTTTAACAGTGCCGCCATTGTGATTTACAAATAATTTGACGGGGCAGCTCCAAATCTTTAATATCCACCGATGACAGAACGGAATTAGCCGCATATTTACCCCCCCATCCACCCCCCACCCTTCCCAAAACTTCCAATTTTCCTCCTCGCTGTGTAAGCCCCGGCTCTCCTAATCCCGTCTTTATACGGCCGGAGCATTAACCCCCCCCCCCCCCCCCGTCAAAAACACACTCGCTCTCGGGCTGCCAGGGCGCCATCCAGGACCCCGAGGTGCGCTTGTTCGCCAGCCTCAACGTGGCCTTTGTTGGGCAGCTTTTAGGGGGGGTGGGGGTGGGGGGGGTCGGTGCAGCGTGCCAGCACGAGGGGTTATTCAGGAGCCTGAGAATCAATCCGGTATTACGGTTAAGCCATGTAATAATTACCGTCATTAGGGGTAACCGGAGCGTGGAGACGACCAGGCCGGCAGAACCTGCAGCTCGGAGCCGCGCGCTGCCTCCGTCGCGTTTGTCGTACGCATGATTCAATAATCCTGGAAATACATATTAACATTCCCCTCGCAGCTGAAAGCTGTCAGAGATTTTTTTTTCTGTTTTGCCCCCGCATCTCTCCGGATCCCGCGTGCTCTCCCAGGAGTTTACAAGGTCAACTTCCATATTCCCCCCCCTCCACAAAAAAAATCTCCGGCTAAAGAGGAAGAGGGAGGCTTTTACCGAAGGAATCTGTGTAAAATTCAATTACAGAGGGTTTTTTTGGGGGGGGGGTAATTCAAATAAATCGCTGCGACGTATTTTAATCACACGGACAAATGTTGTCTCTTGGAGAGAGAAACACAGCAGATATTTATTTACTCGTTTAGTTTTATTTAGCAGATCCCATTAGCGGCCGCGCTGTCTGTGGTGTGATGGGCGGGATTGGCCGGCTGCATCTGCCCCGCTTACAACACTTCATGCCTGAAATCGACAGAACATTTCATTACAAGCGAGCGTATCTGTTGCAATAAACAATGCCTGGTAATGCTTTAAAACCTTTACTCAACCTTAAACTGCACCCTCTCAAATTAGACCCCTCTCGGCATGTTGTTATTGGCACGTAACTGCCGCAGATTTCTATCGCAGGTTGGGTAATTCAATAAGCATGAGGGCATTCTAGCGATAGCCTCCAACCAAATTCGCCGGGTTATGTTATGGTTAATGTAATATTGTTTTAATATGCATTTATGGGAAAAATCTGGGAGATATGCAGATAAAACAACTCGAAACAAACAGAGAAAAGCTCCAAACACAAGCTGTGTGTGTGTGTGTGTGTGTGTGTGTGTTTGTGTGTGTGTGTGTGTGTGTGTGTGTGTGTGTGTGTCTGTGTTTTTTTTGCAAAGGCACAAAGGAAACAAGGGAGAGTTGTGCAGCATCTGTAAACCACAAATACAGAGAATGATTTTCTCATCGCTCACAATCAAATGCTTTAATGCAAAACAGCATAAACAAATATATTGAATTCCTTGCAAACTGGGAAACAATAAACATTGGCGGTGAAAGGATGCCAACGGTTTAGGGTTAGACTGCATTTACTCCAGTGCTTAAATAACAACAACCATTAGTGCATCAAGTACGGTACTGCTTCACCATCACAAAGACTTCACTAAACCTCTCCTAACGAAGTGTCCAGCTGCCACAAACCTGACGAGACAACGTCTGAGAGCTTAAAAATCGCAGTAAACTGTTCTCATCCATGTTCGTATCTGCATCATTGATTTTTTTTACCTTGATTTTTACTCTGTGAGATTAAAGCAAATGTCCCTTCTTCCCCTTTTGTTCCCAAATCTTCTTTTCATTTAGGTTTGCACTCCTTATCAGAAAGTTCATTAGGAAAAGAACAAGTTAAAAGTTCCTTAATTGAATCTGTTTCCTGCTTTGCTGCCATGATTTAAAAAAAAATCCAATATTTCCTCTCATGGCAGTTTTCTTTCAAAATAAAAGCTTGACCTCTCTGGTTGTAAGGTTGATTCTATAAATTAACACCTGATCTGTTGAGAATTAGATGCATTTTCCAAGTGTTGCAAATCAGTATTAATTCATAGCAATGTTTTATTTTTTGTAGCCTGCATTTACCCATTCTTCATTTTATTCTGCAATTCAGTCTGGACCAAGGAGCCAATCAGAGAACAGAAGAGGATGATGCTGAAATCGTGGCCCAATAAACAGCTCCACGCCCCTAATACGATCAACTGAACAGATGTTTTGGTCTATTAAAGGTCCAGCGTGTAGTTTATGGCGGCATCTAGTGGTGAAGCTGCTGACTGCAACCAGCTGAGTGTGGTTGAACTAGAAATTAGGAGAAATCTGGCTGCAAAAAATGCAAAAAAATACGCTGTTGGTTTGTTCTGGACTGCTGTAAAAACTTACACATCTCAATCTAAGGTGACACTAACATAACAATCCTTACTTTGCTTGAATTTTATACTAATGACTATTATTCTAATACATTTCTGCCAAATCTGTTCGGCTAGATTCTGCTGAATCTTACACGCGGTACTTTTAATGTCTGGTTATGTCTAGACACAAAAACACTTTGTTATATTGAAGGAAAAATCACGTTTTGTTTAAGAAAAGTCCAGTAAAATATGGTGAGAACGTACAACCAGTGGTCTGAGTGCTGCAATTCATTGTAATTAGCAAGCAGAAAATGGTGTGGATGGAATTATTGGAGATAAATTGGATGGATCCAATGCCTGTTCATGTCACTCCACAGATTCAGGTTTATGGGAGAAAACCAGTGCCCGCTGATTTAGAAGTTAAAGTTTTAGCATTGATTTTTATTGCATTGAATTTTAAGCATTTACTTTTTTTTTGCTTTATTTTGATTCAGTGTAAAAAACGCATGTAAATTTACTGTCAACAATTCTGAGTCAACATCTCTGCAACCAAAGAGAAGCAATTCAAAGGCAAAAAGAATAGAATTTAAATTAAAATCAGTGCTTGAAATTTAATGCAAAAAAAAAACTATGCTAAAAATTAGGGATGCACCGATGTGAAAATTTCAGCCGATATTGATATCCGATATACATATCGGCAGTCACTGCCGATATCGATATTTGCCGATATCGATATATGTAGAGAAAAAAGTTTTCTGTAGTGTCACAAATTTAGTACAGACCAGAAAAAACACTGTACATTTGAAAAGCACAACAGTGCTGTTTATTTAAAGTGCTGTTTGGCACCAGATGGTTTAACTTTCTTAAAAAGATTTAGAAAAATAAAAAAACACAATTTTCTATTCTTAGGTGGATTAGTTAACATTTAATAAAAAATATCACAGAGTTGTGCTTTTTGTAAAAACAAATGATACGAATGGACTTTTAAATGAACAGAAACCAACATGAACACGTGTATATATATATATATATATATAGTTCTACTAGTCTTTGATATAGGTTTTTAAAACATATGACATATATATGATTGCATATATATATATATGCACATACTATAAAGGTGCGATGTGACGGAGGAGCCGCTAGGACCAGCTAGCTTAGCGCGTCGCTGAGAGACACGCAGACAGTGACCAAACTAACTGTAGCGGTTTAACTCTGCCTATTGTTGACATATCGGCCAGAATTTGTTGACATCGGACCGATACCGATAAGTTAAAAAACGAGACATATCGGCCGATATATATCGGTTGGCAGATATATCGTGCATCACTACTAAAAATGTATATTTTAAATGCGATGGCACTGGTTTACTCCCATACAGATTTTACTCACAAAATATATATTTGGCAAAAAAAAAGTGTGTGAATATGCCAATAGTAGAACATAGCTCTACTCTGCTTCTACTTACACTTAAATAACAGATTTTAATACTTCCAGGATGTAAAAAACAGCCAAACTTTTATCATGACCTTTGACCTGCGGCTTGCTCTAAACTGTGAATGCATGTTGTAATGTTAAAACGCGACAGATCCTTCAGTATCTGCTGCTTCGCTGCTACAAAGGGAAGGCCTGGATGTGAAATCCCTGGTAGTTTAACCCTCCCGCTTATGTTTACACCTGCAGCAGAATACACATCCACCCAGTCGCAGGGATCAGCCAAGAATTTGCCGGCTAATTGGGTCTTAACTTTCCAGGGAGAGAATGAGAGAATAGTCTCTGGAAAAAGGGAAAAAAGAAAGCATGCGTATTGAACTCCATTCGCCTTCATTTCCTCTGCAACGAAAGAGAAGGAAGATTAATAAAATATCCCCAAAATCCATCCAGTTTTCATTTCTATTAAATCAGCGGTGAAATCCAAGCGTCCTGCCGAGCCGTAGGAGGGGGGGGGGGGCTCTGCGATAAGGTTTCCTCGCGCCGCTAAAGAGACGCAGGACGCGATATTTTCAGAAAATTCAATTGTTGTTGCTGAAGCCCGCGTATCGGGTTCCACTTTGATTCCCCCTCAGACTCCAAGTTATTTAATTACGCCGGAGTTCATACGACGTTTGGGATAAATAACCCCCTGTTTTCCTCGTTTTCCCATTTTTCCTCAAGTTTCCCTCTCGGCTAATAGCGGCAGCAGTTTAACTTTTGTATATATCCGCTCATTATGAGCTGTTGTCTCTAAACGAAGCAGCGCTGAGGCGTCGCAGCGTCGATACAAATGCAAACAGCAGCTTCCCCAATGGAGTCCATTGAAAAACACTGAGACGAACCAATTGACTTAAACCCCATGGAGCCCCCTAATCCCATCTCAATTAGAATGGGCTAATAAGTAGCCCCGTAATTAATCTGACAATGGAGGAGGCCGGGGAACAAACGTCTTAAAACACTAAAGCCATTAAATCTGCAGCTGTGTGGGTGTTTTTTTGTTTTTTTTCAAGGGGGGGGGTGTTGGGAGTCCGTGCCCTAGGGCATGCTGGGAGGACACCGGGAAAGCCCTAATCAATATCTTCATATTAACAGTGGATCAATGAGCATGTGTGGGCCTGATGTAAAACCTGCAGCTCTTTTAACTCCGTGTTCTGGCTGTTTTCTAAATCAATCTAAAAGTTAGCAACTTGAACTAGAGTTTAGTTAATAAAGATAAATACTGGACTCGCAAAAAGAAATTAGCAATTTAAAACCAGTGTGATAGAACATTATGGATGAGGCACATTTACATTTACAGGGTCAATTTTTATGTATTATTTGAATAACAAAAAAAAAAAGTGCTGCTTCATTTTTTCAGTTCTGAGAAAAAGAAATCAGGATTCTGACCTTTTTTTTTCCTGGAATGAATAAAAACAAAATTAGAGATGACTTTTTTTTTGCTTCAATTCAGAGAAAACTAAAAAGCAACTGAAAAGAATCTTTCTCCACTTTTTACTGAGATTCTGGAGACAATTTAGATTTCACCACTTTTCACACATATTTCTGTTTTGTGCTGAGAATTCTGACAAATATAACCCCTTATTTTTCTCAACAACAACTATGGACACAGTTTACGCCTTTAAAAGTTGTTTTTTTTATTTTCAATTTTGAAGAAAAAATCCTAAATCTGACTTTAATCCCAGAATTGTGAGTTTAGAGGCTGAGGACAGACCTTCACGATACGATCTTTTAAACCCCGTAAACCTCCTGAGCCGAGCACCTTAACTCACACACACACACACACACACACACACACACACACACACACACACACACACACACACACTACTGTACTCGTGAAGGCCTCATATCCTCACCTTGGATGATTTTCCTCTTCTTCCTTTCCCTGACAGAACATTTGGTTCTCATAAGTATAGAAAACTGAGAGCAGGCACACACTCACACACACACACACACACACACACACACACACACACACACCACCACCACCATCAGCAGCTCGACTCCTCCACCCTAAACTCTGCACTCTGTCATTTGGAACAATAATAAACAAGAGCAGAGGGGAGCAAAAAACCTGCTGAAATCTATTACAAGGGAACAGTGTGGTTATACGTATAGCTGGGGAGGAAGGGGCGTGTGTGTGTGTGTGTGTGTGGAGGGGGGGGGGGGGGCACTTCAACATCAGTGTAATTCCAAGTGCCACGCTGATCCGGGCCAGGCTTGCCACATACACTTATCTGATCCTTACGGGTGGTCTGACCAGCGCCGCCATGTTACATTCTAAACCTCGCAGATCGAGATGTCTTCGCCCCCACCCCCCACCAACTCTCCACCCCCCCCATGTGTGGATTTAGCCTCGAGGAACGATCGGAATGATCCAAAAAAAAAAGAGGAGGGGGGGGTGCGGTTGTGGACTTGGATCTGGGTTTCTACGTCTTCTTAATGCTGATGTCTTCTGTTTTTCCTAAAGATAAGGCTGTTAAAACTAATTTTAAATACAACCACAGTGAGAGAGAGTAGATTAGGATGATTATGCAAGATGAACAGCTTGCCCTGTGTATAGGAAAATAATCCTAAATCAATATCAACTTGAAAAGAAAATGCTAGCGTCATACAGGCGATTACAGTGGGTTAAATCAATATAAATGCTAACTTGTTTTAGACTGACTTACAGTAAATATCTGTCAGAACGTGTAATAAAGATGGAAGATTAACAGATATACTACGGAGCCTGAACAAATAAATACAGCCCTGGGCTTCTTAAAAGGAGCAGATTGATTTAAGGTTGAAACATTATTGTCCACGTTGCGGAAAATTAACTTTGGTTTCACCGCACAGCGTTTAAGAAAACATTCTGCAAGAGATGCGATTTAACATCCATGAATTCAGTGGAAGGAAACAATCTGATTTTCATGTGCACACAGCGATTACACAAGGTCTCGATGCGTTTTGAGCTTCACAATCAACGGTTTACACTTTTTATTTTCTAATTAGCTGCTTCATATTTTCATTAAAGCAGCAAATTAGGATTGTTTTGCGTGTTTTAATATTCTCATGCATGATAAGCTCAGTCAGGATTTATTGTGTAAGGTGTTTTATGCATACTTAGGGATGTAAAACAATGTTTGAAAAAAAATCGTATTCAATAAAGATGCATATATGTGTCCACTATACTCAATTCTATGCAATAGCAGGATCGATATATATAGTCAAAACGTATATATATATATAATAAAAAAAACACTGGTAACAATTAAAGCAAAACATAATGATAAAATGTATATTGATTGCTTTTTAAATAATATTTTAACGTATTCAAGCATAATACATCTATATAAAAACTTATTTTTCAGAAAAACTCCACCTGTACTATTTAGGGCATTGTGAATATGATGCACTACAGCAAACAGAATGATTAAAAAGTCTATTTATAGATTTTTTGTCTATATTTTATTCTTATAATTGCATGCTACAGCTATATAATATTTTATTTCACTAAAGCCTTACCTGTAGTAGTTAGGTCATTGTAAATATGATGAACTACAGGTGACAGAGTGAGGAAAATGTATTCAGTAGGAACTTGCAGACGGTGACAACAGAGAATGATAGAAATAGAAGCTGAAATTTAGCAGCCTCCATGAGAAATGTCTGCTGAACCTGAACTCACTTTAGATGCACTTTTAAAGAGATTCCTGCACAGGAGATAATTTGTGCACCACTGTCCTGTGAAACAGAAGGGGGTTTCCATCAGCTTTATCAGAACTACTACTTTTATTTTGAAGGCGACATTATTGCTGTTGTTACTTTCACTTTCAGTGATGCATCATCTACGCTGCAAAAAATCACAAAAAGTAAAATATCTTGTGTCTAGTCCCATCATCACTAGAATTATCTGTCTCTTCACTACAATGATTTCGCTCATTAATATCTTTTCCTTGTTTCAGGAAACATGATTCAATTGTTTGAATTTTCAACTCATATTGTTCTTATTATTTTTTTTTTTACTAATTTTTATCTTCTATTTTGACTATCTTGTGTCTTTTATTTTACATCTAAAATACTTTTTGGACTTTTGATCTAATATTTTTTTGTTATTTAATTTTTATTTTTTGCTATCCATTTTTTTTACCCTTGTTTTTTTATTATATATTTTTAGGAATATTTTTCATGATCAGGATTTTTGACTTTTTTATTTGCATTTTTTTTATTATATTATATTTGAGAATTATTATCAAATATTTTGTGCCTTTATATTTTTTCTTAAATTGACATGAGACAAATCAATAAACTGTCAATGCTGGACTTCCTGTTCATTTCTTACAGTGTAGGCAGCTTCTCGATAAGCGAACATTTTGTCTGGAAGCAGGTAAGAGAGAAACCTGTGCGTTGTTTTTTAAGTTAAAAGCTGTTCATTTCTGTGTAGAATCTCTCATAAATCTTTCCAACATTGTGGTGTTTTATAGTGGTGAAAGTCGATAAAAAAAGCTCTAAACCAACAGTTCACGTGTTTAATCCCATGAATGATAAATGCACTGGAGGTAATGTGACTTGTGATGTGAGGAAAACGTTTGGTGGAGATTTCTGAGAAATCGAAAGTGAAAGTTTTTTTATTTTTTGCTTCATTTAACACAAATACAGTTGCAGAATAAATTTGGGAATAAAACTATATGATTCCAAACAGGGGCGACACGGTGGTGCGGTGGGTAGCACTGTTGCCTCACAGCAAGAAGGTCGCAGGTTCAAGACCGCCTTGGGCCTGGGTCTGGGGCCTTTCTGTGTGGAGTTTGCATGTTCTCCCCGTGTCTGCGTGGGTTTTCACCGGGTACTCCGGTTTCCTCCCACAATACAAAAAACATGCTCAGGTTAATTGGTAAACTCTAAATTGCCCATAGGTGTGAGTGTGAGAGTGAATGGTGTGTGTGCCCCACGATTGGCTGGCGACCATCTGGGGTGTATCCCTGCCTCTCGCCTTAACGCGCTGGGATAGGCTCCAGCAGACCCCTGCGACCCCGAAAGGGAATAAGCGGGATAGATAATGGATGGATGGATGGATGGATTCCAAACAGCAAGTTGAAGCTGATTCTTTCCTCAAACCTTAAACTACTGTAGCTGACTTACTCCAAGATGCGTTCACACACCCTCGGGAAATCCCAGTACTTTCACTATTATATAATATTATATTAGAACAATCTACAGGAAAATTAGTACAAAGTGAGAAATGCATCTGCTTTTACTTGGCATATCAACACACATTCATTAGTGATATGCAGATTGACAGTATATAAAATCAATACAGACATATTGACTTTCGGGCTAAATTTTTAATAAATGTATCTGCACGTCTCTCTTACTTGCATAGTGTTAAGATTATATAACACAAACATGCACTCGTTTGGCTCAACATAAAAAAAAAACTACTTAAACTCATACTCATGCTTTTCTATAGGAAAACATACACTGCACTAGCATAGACGACTCTTCTGTCCTGTTTTGTGTCTTTTGTTTGGGGATTGGGATTTGCTTTTTCAAAATAAAAAGGACTTTAACCCCTTAACGCCTGAATTTATATAGCTGTATATAAAAAATAATTTATGTGATGAGATAAGATAAGATAAGAGGACTTTATTGATCCCACAACGGGGAAATTTGCCTGTTACTGCAGCGTACAGAGTAAAGCTAAAGAAAATAAAAGCTATAAAAAATAAAAATACACAACACTATGTACAAAATTCATAGAATTTGTTGATCTGCATACACAGTATGCATTATGGACATAAGAATGGAAAAAACTACTAATAAATAGCAAGAAAAAGGTATGCATAAGCAAAGCATATATACATACATACATGCACGTACACACATATTTACATATTTGCATATATATATACGAACATACATATCCACGCAAATACACACATGTACACATACATAGCTAATGCATACTTAAGGTGCAGGATGTGTGTGTAGAGTAAAGTGACGAGTAGAGTTGTGTGTGTGTGTTTTTGCCTTTAAATAGATGGTAAGTAATGTTGAGATTATTCATTTCACTTTTGCACAAAAAATAAATTGAAAATTTGGTATGTTGCAAATTTGCAACAGCAGGCGTTAAGGGGTTAAAAAAAACAAAAAACATGTTGCAATGCATGTATTGTAAATATTAATGGGGATGCACCATTCTGCACCTTTAATGCATCTGTGTGTTTTTAAAGGTTGAGTTCACATCCACTAGAAACATCCGATGGAGGCCAAGCTAACCAGGACCCAGCAGCAGGCGCTCTGCTCCCAGCTGGGACACGTGAAGCTGAAGCTGCTGTACAAGGCCAGCGTGCATGGGTTCACGGGCGCCGCCTTCCACCAACAGTGTGACCAGCGCTGTCCCACCGTGTCCGTGGGCTACAACGCTGCCGGCCACGTGTTCGGAGGCTACACCCGACAACCCTTCTGTCAGTCTGAACAGCACGTGCACGACGACCAGGCTTTTCTCTACGCCTTCTCAGGGGAAACACTCCGCAAATATCCGGTCGCCACTCCAGGAAACGCGGTGAAAATGGTAGTCAACAATGGTCCACACTTTGGAGAAGCGCTGGTTCTGGTCAACGCGAGTCAAGCCGTAGTCTTTACGGATCCGGGAAAACATTACAACTTCGATGCTGCAGAAATGCATGGCAACGACCTGCAGCTGACTGAGTGTGAAGTCTATGAAGTGGAGCGTGAGTTAACTTTTTTTGGCTGTTTGATGTCTTGCTTTGACTGTTTGATGTCTTGCTTTTGAAAAATCAATACAACCGAAAACAGATTATGATGTAGTGAATATGAAGTTGAAAATCATTACTGATGCCAAGTTGTATGTATCTGCTATGTAAATCCATCGCAAAGGATAAACAATTGGGTATTATTTTATACCAGGTTGGCATAATATCATTGTTACCTCCACCAAAATAACTCAAAAGATTTGGCAAGATCTTCACCAAACTTTCAGGAAATATTGTGAATAATACCATGAACAGATAATCAAATTTTGGTAATGATCTAGCAGAAATCTTGGTGTTGCTTTTAACTTTTTGTTGTTTGGTAACACTGAAGTAAGTGGACCTTCATTTGTTTGGTGCCACCTAGTGGTGATATCTTGCACCTGGATAGTTCAGGTGGTTTTAGAAACGCAAGTTTTATAAATGTTTGTCTCTTCAACAGAATGCACTGATCTTGAGAAGCCGTGGAGGACTCTGGTCTGGGGAAATGAGTAAGACGGATACGGCCTCCATCCTGCAACATAATGCTATTACTATGCTTTACTGTGGTGAAACGTTCTGAACAACTTCTCATGTTCCAACAGGAAGAGGCAGGAGCTGATGACCATTATTAAGACGTACAAACCCATGATCAACACTGTGCTGCAGGCTCGCGTTCTACTCATAGGAGCAGTCGGAGCCGGGAAGTCCAGTTTCTTCAATTCCGTCAACTCTGTCTTCAAAGGCCACGTGACCAGCCAGGCCATCTCTGGAAGTGCCGCTGCCAGCCTCACCACGCAGGTTAGATTCTTTCTGATTGATTTCTAGAAATCCTGCCCAGTCCACGTTCTGTAGTGCGTTTCTCATCGCCCTGCACCCGACAGTTTCGTACCTACTCAGTAAAAGAGGGACGAGATGGGAAACGTCTGCCGCTCGTGTTGTGCGACACCATGGGATTGGAGGAAAGCATGGGGGCGGGGCTTGATATGGACGATATCAGCAGTATCCTCAGAGGTCACCTGCCTGACCGTTATCAGGTACAGCTTTTTTCCTTGAATTCAGCAGGATAAGTGAATGTTTTAGTCATCGATTCGCTTAACTCAAACTGTCCCTGTCCTTTCCTTCAACTCTGACTCAGTTCAACCCTTTCACTCCGCTGCAACCGGAGACCAGCAGCTATATAAAGTCTCCAGGGCTCAAGGACAGGATCCACTGTGTAACTTACATCGTGGACGCATGCAAGGTTTCCATCATGAATGCAAAGCTGCAGGAAAAGTTGGCCGCTATCCGCAGAAGGGTGAACTTAATGGGTCAGTAAAATAATGTCCTGGTTCATTTCACTGCAGATATGTACACACACTCAACATAGTATGCAATGCACTAATTATGCAAAAATGTTATTTGTTATAAATATGATATATCATCAGTAGATATCCAAAATCTCAACATATGACTTGGTTTAGATTTCAAATGAATACATGGAAGAGTAAGAATGATTTTATACAGTCATGGTTTTCCTTGAAGCAAACTATTCATATAGCGCATTTTATTCTGGGTGGAACTGGAAGCACAATCATCAGAATCATAAAAAATAGAAGATAAAATGTTTTCTTTTAACTAAAATTAGGTGTAGGCATATACTGAACAATGAAAACGTATATAATAAATTAGGTAAAATAATTTTAGTGACCAACAATTCACAAGTGAGTTATAAAAACCATAAAAAAGTAGAGATAATAAACATTTTAAATTTAAAAAGCAAGTACTCCACTAACCTGACTAACTAAAATGTGACTTAAAAAAGCTAATGTCTAAAAAAAAATGCAATTGTTCTTCACTTATTAAATGCAACCAGTATTTTAGAAGTGCTATCTGAATATATTGAATGCATGTTCCCTAAAGCTCTTTTTATTACCTCTTTGGTGTTTGCAGGGATTCCTCAGCTGATCCTTCTCACTAAGGTGGATGAAGCCTGCCCTTTGGTGATGGAGGATGTGAGAAATGTGTATAAGAGTAGCTACATTAAAAAAACGGTAAGGATGTTAAACAGAAAACGATTCTAGCAGATTAGTCTTGCCTTAATGGAAAGATACACGCTGAAGACAAAGTCTCGATTTACTATTTCCCTTCAGATGAAATTGAATCCACTTGACACTAGGATTGAAGACACTTTTCACTTGAGTAATGTCATTTAAGTCTATGCTTGTCCTTCACACCAGGGTATATTAATTTAGTCAATAGTTTTTTGTAACTTTATTCTGTGCATTTATTCTCTGTTGCATTGTAAATGCAGTGTTTCAGCACTAGTATATATCTTTGGAATGGTTGGTACATTGGCTCAAGATAAATCTCTTAGTTTGTACTTTTTAGGTGATAGTGCTGGGATATCCTGAGGGTCTGAATGAATCTGAGTAGTATGGTTGCGGCCCACAATAGTATGTTAGCATGAGGAAGAAATTATCAGCAAAGCAAAGCAATAGTCTGTCTGTGGAACACGTGTAGAATTGTTCCATTTCCCTGTGATCTTCTCGGTGATGCAGATGCAGGAGGTGAGCGCTCAGCTCGGCCTGCCGATGTCCTGCATCCTGCCGGTGAAGAACTACAGCGAGGACTTGGAGTTGGACCCACACACTGACATCCTGCTGCTCAGCGCCGTCGTGCAGATGCTCCGCTTCGCCGACAATTTCTTCGATGACCTCGGCATCAGTTGCAGCCTCCTTAAATCTACCGAATAAGTCTGTGTGCAGCAGATACAACCACAGAGTCACCGTAACGACATCCACATGCTCCTGCCTGATGCTAGTAATCTGTAGCTGCCTGCGTTAAAACTATGGTAGATAAACTATTGAAATAACCATAACTTACTCAATTTTAACCTGAGACCCCACAGTATTGTTACACCGGTGTAACAAGAATGCCCAATGTTACATATATTTCAAAATACTGACCTTTGAGAATAAAAAGTTTTATTCTGAAAAATACTTTAGAATTTAATAAGAATTTTGATCTGTGCAGATCAATTATTTTCTTGCTGTTAAAGGACCAGATCACAGCTGGACCTGGACCATCAAAATATGATTGAGAGATGCAGAGTATTGCATTTTCTTTCAGATTCTGTAGCAAATTCTACTTTTGATTGCTTCATCTCATATCGCTTCAACTTGTAAAAGTTGTATTGCATTGTCGGATTTTAGTGGGACATTTAACAACAAGTTTAGTTTTAGTTGAGTATGCATGTATTTTTGATTTGCTCTGTTTTCTTAATGGACTATTTAATGCAATCTTGGTTGAAATTTCCAGTTGGATTTTCCAATGCTCCTTAAGAATACACATTACAGGTGATTCAGGACTACTTTCAAATAATGTCTGTAAAATGTACAAACACCACATTTGGGTTGCCCAAATTCAGCTTCAAAACACTGTTCAGGGTTTTGCTATAATCAAATATTGCATCTTATTTACATTCAGCTTGTTTTAAATGGAGACGTCATGTTTGCTTAGGCTTTTAAGCTTTGAAATGGATCAGATTTTGAGAATCTGGCGATATCAAGTCAGAATCCAGTACTTTTAGTGGCAGAAATCTCATATGTTAGAATCTTATGTATGTAACCACATATAACACTTCTGTGCCTATTTTACGTTTATACATTTTTTTATTCTGTACTTTCTACTCTTCATACTTGTTTTAAGGTATCATTACTGTATTTGATGTCCCAGATACTTGCTGCAAAATTTCCTGCATAATAAATAAAATGAAAAAATGCATTTAAAAAAAGAGATTTGGCTGTTATTTAATGGGAGAAGGCATCACACATCATGGCTGTTTGGAAGTATCGTTGACTCAAGAATGTGAACAATCACATGATTGGACCAGTGACCTTCCTATGATATGATATGAAATCAATGAATTGAATAATCACGTTTAGGTTTCAGTTAATGAAGAAAAGTTCAAAGTGCATAAAGTTAGTTATTGTGCAGAAAAATGTTAAATAGACAACAACACATCACACCTCTGATTGTACTCTGACATGTGTTACATGATATAGTAGGACTTTTTTTTAGGCAACATTCTGTCGTAAAACGTGATTATGCATCATGTAATCGGATGACTTTTTTAACACAACATGTTGTAGTAAGACTTTTCACACAACATGCTATGGTATGACTTTTTTCAAACAACATGCTCGATCTTATGCGACATGCTATCGTATGACAACTCACCTTTTTTTACCTTTTTGTACTTGAGAACAAGAAATAAATAGGATAATGAGCACAGCTACTCTGAGTTCGCTGTGGTCGAGTGGATTATGCTTCTGCAAACAACAGACAATTAAGAAATGTTGGTTCAAATCCCCTCTGAGGTTTAGTGTGCTTTTGTTCATACATGTGATGTTAATATGAAATCATTACACATACTACTATAGTATGACTTTTTTCACTCAATTGCTATCATATGACTTTGTTTCACATAATATCCTATAGAATGACTTATGTGACATCCTCTTGTATGACCTTTTTGGTGCAATATGCTATTCTCTATAGTTGTCCAGAGGAATAGCTCAATGTGATCAGCTGTGATTTTTTGGGGTGCTCAACGCTCCAAGTGTTGGTTCAACTCATTTTTCTGTCATTGTTAAGTGGGACACAATAACCACATGCCCTACATGGTCAGTAATTAAATGAGGAGTGAATTTAATCATTTCTTTGAGTCCAAGATAAGGTACTTCTTTCATTTGTTATTGATCAAATTTTTGCATTTTTACACAAATAAATAGGATAATAACGCAAGCTGTTCAGTCGTGGCTGTAGCTTAGTGGGTTGTGCTTCTGTTAAAAGGGAAACATGGGAAATGTTTGTTCAAATCCCCCCTGTGGAAGGTGTAACATATGTGTTCTATCCTTAGATGAAAATGTTACACAACATGTTGGAGGATCATTTTTCAGCACATATTTTCTTGTGACTTTTTTTATATGATATATATAATGTGAAAATGTGACTTGATTTTCACAAAACATGCTATTGTATACATTTTTTCAAAAAGAGTGCTGGACATTTTTTTGATGAGATGCAAAAATATGATGTTTAGTACTATTACATTTTTAATATAGTATGACCTTTTTTTTCTCATGCAATATGTTATACTATGAACTTGTGTATGACGTTTTTGAGTGATATACTCATATGACGATTTTCATGTGTTATGCTAGAGTATGACCTTTTTGTGTTCAAAATACTATAGTATGACCTTTTTCGAGCGACATAATATAATATGAACCATTTCGAGCGACATAGTATAATTTGACCTTTTTTGAGGGACATACTATACTATGACGTTTTTGAGTGATATACTCATATGACGATTTTCATGCGATATGCTAGAGTATGACCTTTTTGTGTTCAAAATACTATAGTATGACCTTTTTCGAGCGACATAGTATAATTTGACCTTTTTTGAGCGACATACTATAGTATGACGTTTTTGAGTGATATACTCATATGACGATTTACATGCGATATGTTACACTATGACCTTTTCGTGTTCAAAATACTATAATATGAACCATTTTGAGCGACATAGTATAATTTGACCTTTTTTGAGCGACATACTATAGTATGACGTTTTTGAGTGATATACTCATATGATGATTTTCATATGTTATGCTAGAGTATGACCTTTTTGTGTTCAAAATACTATAGTATGACCTTTTATGAGTGACATAGTATAATGTGAACCATTTTGAGTGACATAGTATAATTTGACCTTTTTTGAGCGACATACTATAATATGACGTTTTTGAGTGTTATACTCATATGACGATTTTCATGTGTTATGCTAGAGTATGACCTTTTTGTGTTCAAAATACTATAGTATGACCTTTTTGGAGCGACATAGTATAATATGAACCATTTTGAGCGACATAGTATAATTTGACCTTTTTTGAGCGACATACTATAATATGACGTTTTTGAGTGTTATACTCATATGACGATTTTCATGTGTTATGCTAGAGTATGACCTTTTTGTGTTCAAAATACTATAGTATGACCTTTTATGAGTGACATAGTATAATATGAACCATTTTGAGCAACATAGTATAATTTGACCTTTTTTGAGCGACATACTATAGTATGACGTTTTTGAGTGATATACTCATATGACGATTCTCATGCGATATGTTACACTATGACCTTTTTGTGTTCAAAATACTATAGTATGACCTTTTATGAGTGACATAGTGTAATATGAACCATTTTGAGCGACATAGTATAATTTGACCTTTTTTGAGCGACATACTATAGTATGACGTTTTTGAGTGATATACTCATATGACGATTTTCATGTGTTATGCTAGAGTGTGACCTTGTTGTGTTCAAAATACTATAGTATGACCGTTTACAAGTGACATAGTATAATATGAACCATTTTGAGCGACATAGTATAATTTGACCTTTTTTGAGCGACATACTATACTATGACGTTTTTGAGTGATATACTCATATGACGATTTTCATGCGATATGCTAGAGTATGACCTTTTTGTGTTCAAAATACTATAGTATGACCTTTTTGGAGCGACATAGTATAATGTGAACCATTTTGAGCGACATAGTATAATTTGACCTTTTTTGAGCGACATTCTATAAGTATGACGTTTTTGAGTGTTATACTCATATGATGATTTTCATGTGTTATGCTAGAGTATGACCTTGTTGTGTTCAAAATACTATAGTATGACCGTTTACGAGTGACATAGTATAATATGAACCATTTTGAGCGACATAGTATAATTTGACCTTTTCTGAGCGACATACTATAGTATGACGTTTTTGAGTGATATACTCATATGACGATTTTCATGTGTTATGCTAGAGTATGACCTTTTTGTGTTCAAAATACTATAGTATGACCTTTTACGAGTGACATAGTATAATATGAACCATTTTGAGCGACATAGTATAATTTGACCTTTTTTGAGCGACATACTATAGTATGACGTTTTTGAGTGATATACTCATATGACGATTTTTATGCGATATGCTAGAGTATGACCTTGTTGTGTTCAAAATACTATAGTATGACCGTTTACGAGTGACATAGTATAATATGAACCATTTTGAGCGACATAGTAAAATTTGACCTTTTCTGAGCGACATACTATAGTATGACGTTTTTGAGTGATATACTCATATGACGATTTTCATGTGTTATGCTAGAGTATGACCTTTTTGTGTTCAAAATACTATAGTATGACCTTTTACGAGTGACATAGTATAATATGAACCATTTTGAGCGACATAGTATAATTTGACCTTTTTTGAGCGACATACTATAGTATGACGTTTTTGAGTGATATACTCATATGACGATTTTTATGCGATATGCTAGAGTATGACCTTGTTGTGTTCAAAATACTATAGTATGACCGTTTACGAGTGACATAGTATAATATGAACCATTTTGAGCGACATAGTAAAATTTGACCTTTTTTGAGCGACATACTAAAGTATGACGTTTTTGAGTGATATACTCATGTGACGATTTTCATGTGTTATGCTAGAGTATGACCTTTGTGTGTTCAAAATACTATAGTATGACCGTTTACGAGTGACATAGTATAATATGACCCATTTTGAGTGACATAGAATAATTAGACCTTTTCTGAGCGACATACTATAGTATGATGTTTTTGAGTGATATACTCATATGACGATTTTTATGCGATATGCTAGAGTATGACCTTGTTGTGTTCAAAATACTATAGTATGACCTTTTACGAGTGACATAGTATAATATGAACCATTTTGAGCGACATAGTATAATTTGACCTTTTTTGAGCGACGTACGTTTTTGAGTGATATACTCATATGGTGATTTTCATGTGTTATGCTACAGTATGACCTTTTTGTGTTCAAAATACTATAGTATGACCTTTTACAAGTGACATAGTATAATATGAACCATTTTGAGCGACTTAGTATAATTTGACCTTTTTTGAGCGACATACTATAGTATGACGTTTTTGAGTGCTATACTCATATGACGATTTTCTTGTGTTATGCTAGAGTATGACCTTTTTGTGTTCAAAATACTATAGTATGACCTTTTACAAGTGACATAGTATAATATGAACCATTTTGAGCGACTTAGTATAATTTGACCTTTTTTGAGCGACATACTATAGTATGACGTTTTTGAGTGATATACTCATATGACGATTTTCATGTGTTATGCTAGAGTATGACCTTTTTGTGTTCAAAATACTATAGTATGACCTTTTACGAGTGACATAGTATAATATAAACCAATTTGAGCGACATAGTATAATTTGACCTTTTTTGAGCGACATACTATAAGTATGACGTTTTTGAGTGTTATACTCATATGATGATTTTCATGTGTTATGCTAGAGTATGACCTTGTTGTGTTCAAAATACTATAGTATGATCGTTTACGAGTGACATAGTATAATATGAACCATTTTGAGCGACATAGTATAATTTGACCTTTTTTGAGCGACATACTATAAGTATGACGTTTTTGAGTGTTATACTCATATGATGATTTTCATGTGTTATGCTAGAGTATGACCTTGTTGTGTTCAAAATACTATAGTATGATCGTTTACGAGTGACATAGTATAATATGAACCATTTTGAGCGACATAGTATAATTTGACCTTTTCTGAGCGACATACTATAGTATGACGTTTTTGAGTGATATACTCATGTGACGATTTTCATGTGTTATGCTAGAGTATGACCTTTGTGTGTTCAAAATACTATAGTATGACCGTTTACGAGTGACATAGTATAATATGACCCATTTTGAGTGACATAGAATAATTAGACCTTTTCTGAGCGACATACTATAGTATGAGGTTTTTGAGTGATATACTCATATGATGATTTTCATGTGTTATGCTAGAGTATGACCTTGTTGTGTTCAAAATACTATAGTATGACCGTTTACGAGTGACATAGTATAATATGAACCATTTTTAACGACATAGTATAATTTGACCTTTTTTGAGCGACATACTATAGTATGACGTTTTTGAGTTATATACTCATATGATGATTTTCATGTGTTATGCTAGAGTATGACCTTGTTGTGTTCAAAATACTATAGTATGACCTTTTACGAGTGACATAGTATAATATGAACCATTTTGAGCGACATAGTATAATTTGACCTTTTTTGAGCGACGTACGTTTTTGAGTGATATACTCATATGGTGATTTTCATGTGTTATGCTAGAGTATGACCTTTTTGTGTTCAAAATACTATAGTATGACCTTTTACGAGTGACATAGTATAATATGAACCATTTTGAGCAACATAGTATAATTTGACCTTTTTTGAGCGACATACTATAGTATGACGTTTTTGAGTGATATACTCATATGACGATTTTTATGCGATATGCTAGAGTATGACCTTGTTGTGTTCAAAATACTATAGTATGACCTTTTTGGAGCGACATAGTATAATATGAACCATTTTGAGCGACATAGTATAATTTGACCTTTTTTGAGCGACATACTAAAGTATGACGCTTTTGAGTGATATACTCATATGACGATTTTCTTGTGTTATGCTAGAGTATGACCTTGTTGTGTTCAAAATACTATAGTATGACCTTTTACGAGTGACATAGTATAATATGAACCATTTTGAGCGACATAGTATAATTTGACCTTTTTTGAGCGACGTACGTTTTTGAGTGATATACTCATATGGTGATTTTCATGTGTTATGCTACAGTATGACCTTTTTGTGTTCAAAATACTATAGTATGACCTTTTACAAGTGACATAGTATAATATGAACCATTTTGAGCGACTTAGTATAATTTGACCTTTTTTGAGCGACATACTATAGTATGACGTTTTTGAGTGATATACTCATATGACGATTTTTATGCGATATGCTAGAGTATGACCTTGTTGTGTTCAAAATACTATAGTATGACCTTTTACAAGTGACATAGTATAATATGAACCATTTTGAGCGACTTAGTATACTTTGACCTTTTTTGAGCGACATACTATAGTATGACGTTTTTGAGTGCTATACTCATATGACGATTTTCTTGTGTTATGCTAGAGTATGACCTTTTTGTGTTCAAAATACTATAGTATGACCTTTTACAAGTGACATAGTATAATATGAACCATTTTGAGCGACTTAGTATAATTTGACCTTTTTTGAGCGACATACTATAGTATGACGTTTTTGAGTGATATACTCATATGACGATTTTCATGTGTTATGCTAGAGTATGACCTTTTTGTGTTCAAAATACTATAGTATGACCTTTTACGAGTGACATAGTATAATATAAACCAATTTGAGCGACATAGTATAATTTGACCTTTTTTGAGCGACATACTATAAGTATGACGTTTTTGAGTGTTATACTCATATGATGATTTTCATGTGTTATGCTAGAGTATGACCTTGTTGTGTTCAAAATACTATAGTATGATCGTTTACGAGTGACATAGTATAATATGAACCATTTTGAGCGACATAGTATAATTTGACCTTTTTTGAGCGACATACTATAAGTATGACGTTTTTGAGTGTTATACTCATATGATGATTTTCATGTGTTATGCTAGAGTATGACCTTGTTGTGTTCAAAATACTATAGTATGATCGTTTACGAGTGACATAGTATAATATGAACCATTTTGAGCGACATAGTATAATTTGACCTTTTCTGAGCGACATACTATAGTATGACGTTTTTGAGTGATATACTCATGTGACGATTTTCATGTGTTATGCTAGAGTATGACCTTTGTGTGTTCAAAATACTATAGTATGACCGTTTACGAGTGACATAGTATAATATGACCCATTTTGAGTGACATAGAATAATTAGACCTTTTCTGAGCGACATACTATAGTATGAGGTTTTTGAGTGATATACTCATATGATGATTTTCATGTGTTATGCTAGAGTATGACCTTGTTGTGTTCAAAATACTATAGTATGACCGTTTACGAGTGACATAGTATAATATGAACCATTTTTAACGACATAGTATAATTTGACCTTTTTTGAGCGACATACTATAGTATGACGTTTTTGAGTTATATACTCATATGATGATTTTCATGTGTTATGCTAGAGTATGACCTTGTTGTGTTCAAAATACTATAGTATGACCTTTTACGAGTGACATAGTATAATATGAACCATTTTGAGCGACATAGTATAATTTGACCTTTTTTGAGCGACATACTATAAGTATGACGTTTTTGAGTGTTATACTCATATGATGATTTTCATGTGTTATGCTAGAGTATGACCTTGTTGTGTTCAAAATACTTTAGTATGATCGTTTACGAGTGACATAGTATAATATGAACCATTTTGAGCGACATAGTATAATTTGACCTTTTCTGAGCGACATACTATAGTATGACGTTTTTGAGTGTTATACTCATATGACGATTTTTATGCGATATGCTAGAGTATGACCTTGTTGTGTTCAAAATACTATAGTATGACCTTTTTGGAGCGACATAGTATAATATGAACCATTTTGAGCGACATAGTATAATTTGACCTTTTTTGAGCGACATACTATAGTATGACGTTTTTGAGTGATATACTCATATGACGATTTTCATGTGTTATGCTAGAGTATGACTTTGTTGTGTTCAAAATACTATAGTATGACCTTTTATGAGTGACATAGTGTAATATGAACCATTTTGAGCGACATAGTATAATTTGACCTTTTTTGAGCGACATACATGCTAGAGTGTAACCTTTTTGTGTTCAAAATACTATAGTATGACCTTTTACGAGTGACATAGTATAATATGAACCATTTTGAGCGACATAGTATAATTTGACCTTTTTTGAGCGACATACTATAGTATGACCTCTTGTCAGTGACATACTATAGTACTGAAAAAAGATTAAAATGCATTCCACATCTAATTACTGACCCTGTTGGGCATATGGTCCTTGTGTGCACTTGTTCCCATTTTGCTTTCTTTTTGTGAAAAGAACCGTTAAGAATGACAGAAAGAGGAATTGAACAAGCACCTGGGCCATTGAACACCCTAAAAAACCCCAGCCGATCAAGCTGAGCTACACCTCTGGACAAGCAGTCCCTAGTCTTTTCTACTAGTCACATAAAAAGTCATATTATAGCATGTCATGTAAAAAAGGCATACTATAGGATGTTATGTGAACCAAAGTCATATGATATCATGTCGCAAAAAATGTCATTCTTTAGCATATTGAGTGAAGTATGACATTATTTGGGCAACATAGTATAGTATGAACTCTTTTGAGCGACATATTATAGTATGACATTTTTTTCGGTGACATAGCATAGTATGACCTGTTTTGGGCGACATAGTATAGTATGACCTCTTTTCAGCGACATACTATAGTATGACCTCTTTTGGAAAAGAGGTCATTTTATACTGTATCGCCCAAAAAAAGGTCATTTTATACTATATCGCCCAAAAAATATCTATTCATTAATGAGCATAAGTTAGACATCCTGACAAAAGACTGTAAACCCCTCAGAGTCCAACAAGATCTACCAGCATGCATTGTGTTGATAATTAGTTCTGTGCATGCTGTTCAACCTTTTGATCAAAACATTCTTAAATTTATTTGATTTGACTACTAAAAAAAGCATTTATAATGCAAATGATATTTTTACCAAACTAAATCTGACTTTCAGTCAGACTTTGCCTGCTATAATGATTTTCAACTATTAATTTCCACAACAATAACATTAACCAATTTTCTTTCAAGGCCTGTCATTGTTGCAGTAACCACTGACAAACACAACAGGGAGCCCTTTCTTTCCCACACTGCCGACACCTTCTTCAAAAAACACAGGTGTAAATAACCCAAGGAGTGATGTCTGGATCCATGCCACTGCTTCAGTTTCAGGGTCCTTGTTGTTGCGTTGACTGGGACACTTGAAGAGAACGGAACGCCAGTTTAATGTGATCCGTAACACCTGTGTTTTTCCTACGATGTCTCGATATACTTGAGGTCAAAATATCTGCCACGAAACAGCTGTTCAAATAAAGCATAGTGGCATTCAAAATCACATACAGATCATTTTAACACTAACAGTTTTTGTCGACCTGCGGTGGTTTGGTCACTCACCTGCCGCGGGGGTGTACAGGTGTACACCCGGATGTAGTAGGAGATTCCAATCACATCTCACAGTCTTCACTCAGATTGTTTGGATTTATTGAGTAAATAATGACCTTTGCGTGAAGTATATTATGTGTTTTATAAGCTGTGACACATCCATCTGTAAATGACACCCACGCTGCAGCACTGTCTGCTCATAATTTCCCATATTAGCCCTTCATGGTTCAGCCATATACTAGGTTTTGACCTGGTCCGGTTATAGTTGTTTTTAATATTCATTCTTTGACTGATGAATACTTTATAATTCACGAATTTATCAACACTTACCTGTTTTATGTCAGGGGCATCCAACTCCTTTTTAACAATCAATATATTTCTTTAAAACTATGCAAATGTAGAAATTAATATATGTAATATATATTTTTCTTATGATAAAGAGACACAGACATATCAGAGGAGACCAGGAAGCTGCTTTTAGAACACATTTAATGCTAGCTCTGTTTATCTGGACAAAGCACAAACCCTCAGAGATAACATCTGTCTGTTGTTCAGGTTTCCTGCTATAAATGAGTGGTTGCACAAATCTGGAATATCTGTGCAACCACAAAGGTTATTTTACCTAAACCTGGTGTCGATAGATTTCTACATGTGAGGTGACTGCAGAAGAGTCAGAATCAATTTATGTTGCAGGGACAGAGCAAATATACCTAGAATATTGCAAAAAAATATATATATATATTTTATTTAAAATTTTAAATAAGAACAATCTGACCCAAATCAGGAAAAAAGTTCAATGATCAACAATATGAAGTACATTTTCTGTAAAAGGAGATTATAAGGCAAAGAATCAAATAATCACACAAACAGATTTTATTTTTTTTTAAATAAACATACTTCATTCATTGTTCTAGCTGAGATTTTTTTCATGCAATATATGAATAAAGGGGCGTTTTGGATAATCCACACCATGACTCATCTTGAGATGACCAATGATATAATGCTATTACAATTCTTCCTTACAAAGTTATAGCTCTTACCATCTATATCTAAAATTGTTTTTCAACTTGAAGAGTGCTGCCCTTCATCCTACAGAGTTATAAAAACATTCTTACAACCCCTTGTTTTTATTAATGAGAATACCAGAGCTCTATTCACCTAAGATCTATCCAATAAATCACTGCCAAAAAAACAGGGCATGTGGATGATTTCTCTGAATCCAGCGTGCTCCGGGGTCTTTGATCCAACAGCACCTTGTCAGGATGAAAATCATTTCTGGCAAACAGAAAGCAACGTGGAGAAATGCCCCAACGGTAGCATATCGGAGGAGAGAACGCAGACAAACTAAGCTCCAGATCCACTGTGACATCCAAAACTCTGAGTTATGCAGGACTTGGCAGCCGCATTTCTCCAGTATTATTAATGGAAGTATTAATAATACTTTAGTTGCCACTGTTGATAGGCCGACAAATCCCCCACTGCAGTCGTCCCAGGACTTCCTGTCAGCTGAGGAATGTTTGTGTGGTTCTCCCATCGCAGGGTGAAAACAACAGATTAAGGATTAGCTCCATGTCATGTCTGAATTCGCTGCGATTAATAATAAGGTTGTTAAAAAAAAAAAGAAATAGTGCAGCATCTTAAACCACCCACAGGCTTACTAGTTGTTGGGCCTTGCTTTTTTTTGCATATTTTAAATTTAGAAAAAAAAACATTCCAACTTTCACTCCTTTTAAGGTGGACTACTGTTATACTTACTTACTTCTCAAATGTATGTTCTTATTAAATAGAATTTAGATTTTAACTGAAAAGACTTGTTTCCACTGCTTCTAGTTAGTTCATTTTTCTTGAATTCTGTCTGTTTATCTGAGAACAGGCTTACATCAAATCTACCAGTTCCTGCTGGTCAATGGTAATTCAGCTCGGCACCATCCTAATACATTAGAAAATGCAGCCACACATACCAGTTGTTCTGCATTATTTTTTTTATATATTTTTTTTCGTATGCATTTCCTGTAAAGCACTTCGAATAACCTCTGTCCATGACAGGTGCTATACTGTATAAATAAACTTTCCTCGCATATGTCTCAGATTTAATCTAATTCATTTATCTCTAATGATCTCCATATCTGAGATAAAATATCTAATATCCATGTCAATATCTACATCTAGCTGCATTTCCGAGGTTAAATATCACGACAGAGACAGTCTGCGTAATTTCCATATAAATAAAAACACATGGCATTTCATCATCCCCTGCAAAGTGTTCACATTAAGCGAGCTGTAACTTAGAGCGTTCCACTAAATTCATCATTACTCCCCTGCAGGAGAATTGAGTCGTTCTGACACCGGCTCCAGCAGCTGGCGGACCGCGTTACACACGAGAAAATCAAAGAGGTGAATCTGATCTCGGGCTGCAGGAAACCGGCCCTCGCCTTTGCAGTGAACCCAGCCCGCCTAATGTATGGGCTTTGTGTAGTCTGCGCAGAAATGTACATGCATATATGAACAACTCCCCCCATTTGTCTTGCTTTAGGTGACAGATGAGAGCGGCTGATGAAACCTTTCAGAGCAGGTTCCATATGAAAATAATTATAGAGCACGAGATGACTGGCTTTGATGAGGAGGGGGGGAGCTAATACATAATCAATACAAGCATTTGCATTCATGGAGCAGGAGTTTGTTTTCGCTAATCAAATCATTTTATGGAAATTGCCTATTTGCAGATATGAGAGTCTCCTATACAATGAGCCAACCTCCTTCACATTGATGCTTTGCTGAATCCGTTGGCCACGTTTCTGGTTGCATGACTTCATGTTGTGATAGCAAGTTAAAAAATGTGTTTTACCTGCTTTTACATTTTGTGGCGCCTCACTTTTCAGGAGCCTCGCCGGTGGCTTCTGTTCAGGAGTCGGCGGCCAGGGCTAAAAAAAAAAAAAACCTCCAGGTCCGACGGACTTCTATAAAACTCCCACAGCGTCCGGGAGTTTATATGACGTCTATATAAGGTGACAAATGTCCTCGGCAGGAGGTTGGCGGGCGGGGCGGCGGTTGGGTAAATAGATGCAGAAAGTTGCAAAGTTGCACAAGCAGCGGGAGTCCGCCGCTCCAGACCACACATTTCTGCCGTTTTTCCATCGCGTCGGACGTTTCGCCGCCCTGATCTTTCCCTGAAAAACTGGCCAAGTGGTTTTTTTGTGCCTAAACCTGACAAGACCTCAACCACAGCGTTGTCCCACCATGAAATATAATTATAATAAACATAATTAACAGTGAGTTGTAACAGTTGGAAAATATGTCTAATAATGACGCAGATTTTTTATGCATATACATATATATATATATATATATATATATATATATATATATATATATATATATATATATATATGCATGCACGCAAGCTAAGTATGCATCAGCTATGTATGTGTACATGTGTGTATGTGCGTATATATATGCAAATATGTAAATATGTGTGTATGTGTATGTATGCAGGTATGTACGTGCATGTATGTATGTATATATGCTTTGCTTATTCATACTTTTTTCTTGCTATTTATTAGTATTTTTTCTCCATTCTTATGTCCATATTGCATACTGTGTATGCTGATCAACAAATTTTACGAATTTTGTACATAGTGTTGTGTATTTTTATTTTTTATAGCTTTTATTATTATTTTATTATTTACTTTTCTTTTTCTTTACTCTGTATGCTGCAGTAACAAATTTCCCCGTTGTGGGATCAATAAAGTCTTATCGTATTTTATCTTATCTCATCTTATATGTATGAAGTTGAGATGTAGAATCTCTTTTGCAAAATTGACCTATAATAATAATAATATTAATTATAACTAAAATGTTAGAGACAACATAAATAAGGTAGATGTGATTTAGGAACATTGATAAAGCCCGATAATCTTAAGTTAAGTTTTTAGGAGTCTACAGTCTATCGCCCAATTGTTGAAAAAACAAACAGCAAAATCCCCTATTGGAAGTCAAAAACTTAAACTATCTCCTAAATATTAAGACAAAGCAAATCCATAAATCTCACCTAATTATCATGAGGTGAGATGTTCATGTATTTGATTCATTAAGACTAAAAACCTACACCTTTGTGAGGTTACTGCAGCTGCAGGTTCTATTTTCACACATTCCAATGAATCAGAGGATGCGTCATGAATCAAAGTCGCCCACACAGATGCATCAACACACAGACAACAGAGATGATAACCTGTAATCTGCTGTAAATGTAGCCTAGAATAAATGTAAGAAAGGACATGTAATGAATATGAACATTTTAAGGTCATGTTCAGTCACAGTTTGAAACATCCATCAATAATAGGCTGTGATTTAGATGCTTGGATGGATATAAGTAGGAAATAATGTGAGTAAACAAATTGATATATTAGGGAATATATATACACATTATGACCTAGCATGCCAGTATATTGTATATATTGTTTATTATAGCTTCGGTAAACACATATTCAGGCAGACAGTGAACTGGAGATGATTTTATCAGATAATTTAAGACATTAGACGGCAAAGTTCTCCTATTTTAACTCGTTGAAGCAGGTCACGAAGGAGAAAACAAAAGCTAATCGTTTTGTTGAAATGAATAAAGTTTTTTTCCAGCAGGTGTTTTCTCTGTGTAGCGTCCGTCTGAATCTATGTGAACCCTACATTTTTTTTATTTTTAAATGACCATTAAAGGCTCCATACATCTCAGATTCCTCCACGTCTCCTCTATCACGCACACACATAATATAAATGCACATATCTGGGGGTCAGAGACGAGCAGAGCACCTGGAATAGCGGCGTTCCCCTTCCTCCAGCATATCCCTCGGAGATGAAAAGTCACACCGGATCCGTAACACGACAGTAAATACGTTTTCCTGCAGCTACGAAAACCTCTGACAAAGCAAATGACATTGGCAGGCAGGTTTTAACACACACGCCCATACGTCAAAACGAGCAATATGAACGTTCCTTATCCTTACACGAGGCTTGGGAAATCTCAGGTCTCCGAGCAGGCAATGAGAGCTGGAGCTGCACATCAGGCATCAGGCTATCTGTTATGCCGAGTAATTCCACAAATGCATTTAGCTTTCGCATCGTGTCAGCTGCACGTTGCAAACATAAGAATTTAATAACGGCATGTCAGTGACGAATACAAGAAATCTATTCATTTGTCCTCCGTGCCTTATGAACACACCATCAAGAGCAAACGTGCACTTCTCCGTTCGGCGAATATTGCTCTTGGCCTGGGCCTGGCCCGGATCAGATTGTATTGATAATGGAGATGTATTGGTGATAGGGAATTAAAGGGGCATACCTGCTGCCATAATGCTTAATTTGTTTCATATTCATTACATGTGGTCTGGGTTACTCCATTTGCAAGTTATTTTTTTTTCCCTCGCGGCGGCGGCGGCGGCGGCGGCCGACTTCTTCATTTCCATCGTCAGAAATGTTTTTTAAGTGGAGGCGACTGCAGATACGCTGGAATTCAATACCCGATTGTCATTTATTTAGCGGCGCTCTGCAGGAACGGTGACGCGGGGAGCCAAGGAAAACAGGCAGACGCAGAGGTCCCCTGTAATTTACCAAACGGTGGCCAGCTCTAACGCTTCACTTATGCATAGACAAACATATTCTCTATGTGGCCTTTTTTTTTACTTTTTAATACCCTCTTGTTGGTAATGCTTTGCCTAAATAAAAACATTGCTTTTGAGTTGTACTGTACTTTTTTTTTTATTATTATTTTTATAGAAAATTATCTTTAATAATGACAGTGTCTCACTAATAATAAATATCCAACATCCATCCATCCATTTTCTATCCCGCTTATTCCTTTTCAGGGTCGCAGGGGTCTGCTGGAGCCTATCCCAGCGCATTTTATGGCGAGAGGCAGGGATACACCCCAGATGGTCGCCAGCCAATTGTGGGGCACACACACCATTCACACACCATTCACTCACACACTCACACCTATGGGCAATTTAGATTTGCCAATTAACCTGAGCATGTTTTGTATTGTGGGAGGAAACCGGAGTACCCGGTGAAAACCCACGCAGACACGGGGAGAACATGCAAACTCCACACAGAAAGGTCCCAGACCCAGGCCCAAGGCGGTCTTGAACCTGCGACCTTCTTGCTGTGAGGCAACAGTGCTACCCACTGCTCCACCATGTAAATATCCAACAGGGAATTCATTTATTAACTAAATAGGTTTTTAAAGATCAGTGATTATTAGACTTTCGTTCATCAGGTGGTCACATATTGACTCCAACATGAATGTCGATGCTGCTTTTCTAGACGAGTAGAATCTCAAAGAAATAATAATTAATGCAGCTTTAGGTCAATTTTGATGTTCTTAACACTCAATTTAAATAGATTTTTGAAACTGAGAAGGTTTAGTTCAGTAATTGTAACTCAGACAGATGCAGAGCTCCATGACAGGACAATAGGACAAAACACCTGGTTTTGATCACATTTCCAACCTGAATGAAGATATTTGAACTGAGTCAAAACCTTGTGAAATGATTTAAAAAGAAAAAAAAAACTGAACTCCGTAGATTGAAAGAATAAAGCTCACTTTTCATAGGACATGATATGAAAATTTGAGGTTTTCCTCGGATTCCATCCAAAAGGTATTGAGTCATGTTTTTTTTTTTTTGTTCGAGGTTATTAGGTAATGTTTGTCTTACTATTTAAAATATAATAATAGGGGGGAAAAGGTGACGAGACATGCACTCTAAGTGATTCTGACTGCTGCAGTGTCGCCGTGGGGCCTAACGAGCGTCGCCGTGGGGCCTAACGAGCGTCGCCGTGGGGCCTAACGAGCTCTGCAATCAGAGCGGAGGCGGTGGTGGCGGCTAGCGGATCGACTCCCCAGCTGCGCTGATCTCCCCCCCCCACCCCCAGCTGAGCTCATCACTTCCATCTCAGCCGTTTTATGACCCGATAACCGTGAGCACGCTGTCAGAACACGCCTCCTGTCACGTGTTCCGATGCTGAAATGTGGACCTGATTTCATGGCCGCGTGCCGACTGCAATCGGCCACACTGAGAGTTGATGGTAGACTGAACCATAGCGTCCGCGCACTAACTACAGACCCCCCCCCCCTTCTCTCCATCATCGTGAAGTCAGGAGAAGGTTCACTTGTGGAAACAAAAGAAGAAAAGTGGAGTCTCGATGAATGGCGGGGCTGGCTCATCCCACCCATCCTCCCTTAAGTTTCCAGTGACGCTGCGAGGCCGAGCCGCGGCGCTGGGAAAGGCGATACCGGCCCGGGGAGTCCGCTTTCCAATCCCACCTACCGTGCGGTGTCCTCACCGGGGCTCGGGCCCACTCCCGCTAGCCGCATTTATCCTATTACACCAATCTGCCGGGATCCACTTCATACGCTCGCAAACACTCGGAAAATATGCAACACGATGGAACTGACAAGGAGCCGCGGTTGTGGTGCATATCATGTCCATGAATATAATTCCCATCGATTTGCGCTGCCAAACATCTCAGACCGGCTTAATACCTTTATATCAAATCCCTCTAAAAGCGTATAATTTCCAGTGATTGCTCACACTTGCGGCCTACTTACATTCATATTGACAACCGGGCGGTGGCACCACTCCAGAGAACACACTCTGTCTCTCTAGTGTTTCCGTGTGTTGCCAGCTTATTTATTCTGCGCGGCCTTAAGTGGTGGCTGTGGAAAAGGGAGGAAACAAAGAGTCATTCTCAGACCATGTGTAAAGTTAATATAGAGATTTTTTTTTTTTTTTTCACGCTGTTCCGCTGCTGAGTGGGAAAATCCAGCCCCGCTTTAAGCCTCTCGCAGCACTTCAGAGTCGGAGCTGAGAAAGCGCAGAGCGTTTGACATCATCCCGTTAAATGACCGAGCAGCATCGAAGCTGTCAGTTGTGTTTTGGATGATTCTCCATGAGCCTGTAAGACCGAACGAGATTGATTTCCTCTAAGACCCGATCAGCCGAGGCATGTGCATTCTCCGTTGAAACGCTGTCACTCCAGAGGTTAATATAGGCAGCAAACATGGAGGTGTATTGTAAAGTAAGTTTAAGTGATTAGGGGGAATGTAAAACACATTATAAAGTAAATAATATGTCTAACTCATTCAGATTAATTATCTATAAAGTGTTTTTCAATAAAGTTTTGACATTGAATCTTCACCTACAGTAGTATTATTTTTTATTTTATTGTACCTTTATGGCAGTTGTGGCTGATTGTCGGCCACAAATTCCCTAAATTTGAACAAAATAAACCACTAGTAGTTTAATACTTGTGCTTTTCCCTCCTCGCCACGACTTCTCGCTGACCATCCGCGTGACCAGACAATGGCAACCGGACACGTCCCGGCGCATTCTGCAATTTCAGAAACACGTCCCGGCGCCAGCACCACAGAGTGACGACGCCGGGCCGAGGTTCCACCGGCTGCAGCTGACCACAAAGACCCGGGGAACCGAGCTCCCGTCAGGCCGCGGTAAAGCCGGCGTTTACGGCGTCCGTCGGTGCGTGGGCGTCGACGTTTCCGCGCGCTGAATCGTTTTAACAGAGGAAATCTGGCGGCTTCATCAACTTCTCCGGAAACGGGAGAGGAATAAATTCAGATTTTTCTGCTTCTGGACAGAAGCTCAAGAGCATTCAGGCTGATCAGGCAGCTTGGGTATAAATGGAAAGAAACAGGTTTTGCTGGGATTAAACAATGAAATGTATATATTGCTGTTTTATATGAATTTTTATATAAAAATATATATGTGGGACAATGTCAAAAACTGTCATGTAGTGTAACTTTAAAAACATGGTTTATCTTTATTAAAAATGAAAACACATGGTATCAAATGGTTTTATATTCTAGGTGGAATAAATATTATTATTAATTATTAATTATTATTAATTATTATTAATTTATTATTTTTTTCATTTATACCATTTTGTGTAAAAAAAAATTGTGATTTTTGTGTAAATAATAATAATAATAATAAAATAATAAGAATAAAATAATTTTGTAATTTAAAAGGCTCATCTTTCCCACGCCACTTGAAGGCAGCATTAGTCCCTGCACGTTTAACTCATGCATTCAGTGGCTGTCAGCATTTTTGCCAACTGCATTAATTCTCATTATGTTGAGTTTTACTAGTGGAATTTGTAAGAATAAAATGATACAAACAGACTTTTTGAATGAGAAGAAAAATAAACAGAACATGTTTTGTATTTTCCTCTGTTGCCAACCGCGATTTATCAGTAAATTATAAATGTAATGGACATTAACAGTAAACATCTGGAATCTTGAACATCATGGGAATGTTCTAATCTCAAATATAAATATATATATATATATATATATTTATTACGACAAATATTGTTATAACTTTGAAAATCATACTTCTAAAAAATACAGTTCACCCAGACCATGACTAATAATATTCTTTCTTCCATGATACAGGATGAAGTAACAGGAAACACCCAACAGGAACTGAAGCTTGGGGTTTATTACAAAACATTTTTTATGAGTGTCTCTTGTGATTATTTTAGCATTTAGCTGTTGAGTCTCATTCATGTATAACGCCTCTTTTGTAAATCCACAGATTCTTGTACTCTGACTAAAATTAAAACGATTATCAAGCACCCAGAAACATTTAATGTCCGGTTTATTTAAAACTCCTATGAATAAAGTCAGTTTTTCCTAAATCACAGATTAACCTCAGAAATAGGTGTATAAGATATTATAAAATTTATTTATGGGTGTCCTAAATTGTTTCTGGGATTATCTTTAAGTCGAGGATGTTTTAAGCACTTTCTTGATCTCAATTAATCATTATTAACACATGTTAGGTAGGTATATTTTAAATTCTGTATATTTTCTGTGAAGGACAATTATGTTGTGTCATAATTAAAGATAAGTGGTAGGAATGAGACATTGTGCCACTTTATATTTTCCTATTTTCATTGTGACAGGAGAACACGGTTTGATTTCTCATTTCCTACGAGAGTCGGTGTTAGCCTCTCAGCAAAACTAGGAATCCAGAGGAAGCCGTGTGAAATCTGATAAATTACATCACGTCACATCACGTGAGTCAGCGTCATCCGTGGCTGAAGACTACAGGTTTGCAAAATGAAAAATAAAATAAAATAAAAAAGTGTGAGGTTACCAGAGCTCTGCAGCTCCTCATCTCCGACTCTGTCTCCTAGAAATAACAGCGTGTTTATACGCAGCTAAAGTGTTTTTACCGTTTGACATGTGTAATCTCTGCCTGGATAACGTTCTCGTTGAACGCCGCTGGGTTTATGAAGCCAGAGGGAGGAAGCCGGGGTGGATGAGTCGACGGCACCACACCACAGACCTGGAGTTTACGGCATCAAACCCGAGGCCGTGATCTTTCCCTAAACCCAACCAGCTGTAGGTTCACCCAGTGGACAACTAGGTCACATCGTGTCTAGGTGAGAGTTGCACATGAAAAATGGAATTTTGAGATGAGATCCACTTTGGTTGCTTAGTGTGAACCTAAATGAAGCTGTGATATACAGAATTTAACAACATCACCATTTATAATTAGTCTTTAAAAGAATAAACACAACACATGTAATGCAAAACGCTCATCTTTCCCACGCCACTTGAAGGCAGCATTAGTCCCTGCACGTTTAACTCATGCATTCAGTGGCTGTCAGCATTTTTGCCAACTACATTAATTCTCGTTATGTTTTACTAGTTGAATGCATTTGTCGCTGCAGTTTATTTTCCGGCTAAATAAATTCCTCCAAAATCCTAGTGCCATGCTAGGTTTCATTAGCCACCATTAGCATATAGCCTGCTAACCACTAGCCACTATTCAAACACCACAGTAGTAGTTTCTATGTCACTACAGATATGACAGTAACGCCATGTTGCCCTCCTGGTAAATTATGTGACAGTTCAGTGTGGTTTGCTTTCATGATGCAAAACTTTGACGAGATGTAGAAAACCATCCGGGTACTGTTCAACTAGCTGTTGAAAACCTACTCAGGTTTTCACACATTCTAACATTTTTTCCAACTTGCCAAATGCATTGATTAAAAAAATCCTGGTCATGTTTTAAGTCAAATGTATTTTCCGTTGCATTCCAAGGATCGAGGAAACAGGGTCGCCATCTCTGCTCTGCTGACGAGCATGAAACGGCAGAATCTGCACATGGCTGTTGCATTGTGGGTAATGGAGCCTCCAGATTTTGACAAGGAAGACAAAGAATGCATGGAATAAAATTACGATATTTGTGGTTCTGTTGTAGCGATTATGGAGCATTATTAGGGCCAGGTATTAAAAAACGAGGACTACAAAGCACAACTCAAGAGACAGGTAGTAGAAATTAAAACAAAGGTGGGTGGGGGGTCATACACAAAGGAGCAAGGCTGACAGCAGGCGGGCAAAAATCCAACGTCTGAAATCCAGATCGAGGTTAAAAACACTCAACAGACTGAGTACTACAGGAGTAAGACAGGTAAAACACATCACATAAAGTCCTGATACTTATAAGCACTCTTCCACTTTATGTGAAGCTGAAGTTCAACGTTTCATCCACACAAGGCATTGTATCGGCAGCCAATGTGAATTGGGTTTCAAAAATTCGACTATAATCTCGAAACGTCAAGGTTTATCCTTGACATTTGGAATTCAATCTTGACATTTCTTTTTTTTTTTTCAACCCTTCCAAAGCTTAATTCCCCTTTTAACCAAGTAGCTGATGATGAGGTTGCCTTAATCTTTATGAAGTCATAATTTGAAACCTAAAACATGATCTTTCCATAAATCTAACCACGTCGTATTTTGTATCCGGAACCTCAACCATGGATCGCTGTGTGAGATCAGAAAAGCCTTTTTTTTCTTTTTATTTTTCATTTGCAATGTTGAGTTGCTGCAGTTGAAAAGGTCGAAAGGAACGATCAGATCAGGAAACACTCGTATCTGTCATATTTTGTCCTTTTTGGTTTCATCCTGCATTTATTTTCTATCCAAATCTACGGTTAAGACGTAGAATATAAAACACAGCGGCGCAGTGATTATTCATGTGCTGGTATCGTATACCTTTCATTACACAGGAGATAAAGTCCAAAACTCCTTTTACTGCTTTGGCTCCTTCACAGTCCAACACTGTGCTCCTGTAAAGAGTTCAGACTCGGACCGACGCCGGCTCACTCCTGGATTAATTTCTGTTTTCTCACCATTACGCTAAGCCGCCACATTAGGGGGAGAAGCCGTCACGCCATCACCGCCGTTTTTTCCTGCGCCCTAATAGTCGCCCACTAATGAACCTATGATTAATTAAGACTGGGTTCTAGACTGGGTTTAGCGAAGGGGGGGCGGGTTGGTGGTGGTGGTGGGGGGGGGGGGGGTTACTGAATGGCTGCAAGGTTATAGAAGTCAACGCGCGGCGAGCTGCGGCTCCCATTACATCACCTACCCACATGCTGCGCTGGGAGCCAATGATGTCACTCGGTTTACTCAGCTTCCAAGACATTTGTTTTCCTATGAGTAGCCCTTTTGTTTATTTTCATAAATCCGAATATCACTCTTTGCCAGTCTTTGCGCGGACCCTAAACCTCAATTAGCTTAATGTCTCTCCGCCGTAAGCGCGCACGCCGAGGAGCGGGCCATTAAAACGCCATCGCTGATGCTTTGTTTGCTTTGCAGGGCTCAATTATCAATGCACCAGCACCTTTTTACAGGACTCCTGGCTGTAAGGGGTTTTTAAGAGCTCCAGGAGAGGTTAAATCTGTGATTTTTCGAGGGCTTTCCAGCGAAGGAACCTTGGGGGCGCTAAACACCTCCGCCGCTGCCAATGTGAAAGTCTCCAAACACTCCAAGAAAAAAAAAAAAAAGAGCCAGAAAACCCCTCTTTTTTTACTCTCTCTCCTTCAGGACCCCAAAGACGTAGTTTCACAGAACAACAACCTCCCTCTTCATGATAACTGTTAGCCTCCAGATGATCCATAGTGAAATTACGCAGCTCAGATGTATTCCAAGAGCATTAAAGCAGGGCCTAGATACGGTATCACGACCTGCCTCCCGGGGAACTCCAATAGCAGATGGATTGGGCTCGAATTATCTGGCTGTCTTGGTGACTTAGGATGTCAAACTGATAAGATACTGTGACCGTATCCACACGATACACAATAATACAACATAATCAAGCAAACGAGGGGGAAAAAACTGCACTTCCTCATATCGAGCCTTTCACTTATTACCTCACCCGGGGTAATTGTTGAATTCTGCAGGGACATATTTTGAGTGAAGGCATCAGCATCATGCTATAAATTCTACCTATGAGTTTTGGGGGGGTGGGAGTTAAAGTCCAAGTTCAGTGAGAGTGCAGCTTGAAACGGGGGCCTGCAGCGGGCTCTGGGTTTCTTCTGATTCGCAGTGGCAATAAAAAAAAAAAATAATAATAAAAAAAAAATCAGCGGGCCACATGCCGGTCGTCTCAGATGTGTTTTGGATTGAAAATAGGATTAATGTGCTAAAGTGTGATTAGAATGGTTAAACACGATTAATTGGAACGGACTCCAGTCGCCCCGGGAGCCGGGGAGGAGGGAGGTGGTGGAGTGTGTGTGTGTGTGTGTGTGTGTGTGTGTGCATGTGTGTGTGTGTGTGTGTGTCAGGGTGTTTCTGGACAGATTCCAGCTGAACCAAGTGAACAAAGCGCGCTAACTGTCCAGGATTTTCCATGTCTCTCCTCCTGTGTGTGTGTGTGTGTGTGTGTGTGTGCGTGTGTGTGCATGCACTAGTGACTTTTCCCTTTGCATTTTCTCATAGCCAGCTTGTCTCAGAGCAGATTGAACACAGCTGAGAATGTTGGTCTAGGCCTGCAGCGCACCATCCTGGGGGAATAGGCAGGAACCACGAGGCTGGACTTGGCTCGCCCCGCGACGGCTGAAAACTGCCATGCACCCGGGGCAGGGGTCCAGGTGGATCGGCTGGGGAGAGGGGAGTAATTTGGGGGTTATTTAAAATGATCTATTAAACCCCTGAACTTTAATCAGGGTTGCTACTATACTGACAGCCATGATTTACCTACAAATCAGTAGGACGGGGATGGGAGGGGATGGATAGGCTCAAAATGGGACCACTTCATCTGAATTATTTTCGAGGGCACCGGGGTTGGGGCATTAGCATTGATGAGGCCCGGGGAAAAAAAAAAAAAGAAGGATGGCTCTTTAGAAATCTGCATTCCTTTCCAAATGCAACAGCTCAAGATTATCCGCGTCTGGCTGTTGACAAAGAAATTGCTTTATTATCCTTTTCCATCAGCGTGGCCCTCTTGGTATTAGCATGTCTAGGGCGGGCGGATAGGCAACCTTGGTCCTGTCAGCAATACCTCACACGGGGAGCAGACCCCCACTTGTTTGAGTTATGTGTAAATACAGGCCGGCTCTGACAGACACCCAAAGTCAAACTGGTTTACGGCGGGCCGGCGTAGCCGAAAAGCAGAGCCGGGCTCTCACAGGTCATTACCGCCGCCCGGCCTGTCACCGGGGTAATTGGAAAACCACAGGGGTGTGATGTAATCCACCGCCGGATTACAGACGAGTACACACATAAATATACAATCATCACAGCGCAAAAGGGGGGGGGGGCGAACGGGACAAACCGATAAACATATAATCACCAGGGTCCTTTCAAGGAAAAACAACACAATGGGTCGTAATGTCAGTCAGTCAAAAAAACGTCTGAGTGACAGACGCCATCCAGCGGCTAAGTGGCACGGTTTGTCTTGTATAGGATGACAAATTTACATATTCAGAAGTGGCAGGTTGGGTGGTTGCTATGGACACCGTGAAACAGTGTCCATAGGAAGTTTGTATTTCTATAGAAACTTGGCAAATTTTGCAAAATCGTCTTGATAGCCAAATTGAACATTGGGTAATTCATGGTGTAATTTGAAATAAGGAGAGACATGCAAATGCATGTACTCTAAGGCAATAGGCCAAATAAACCAGATTTGTAATGATTCTATTACTTACACCCTGAGCATGTCACTGCTTTAGCCACACGAGTTTAGGCCTTGACTTTGTTCTGTTAGGTGACAGTGCTGGGATTTCCTGAGGGGTTTGAATGCATCATGGAGTAAGACAGCACATCATCATGCCATGAATAAGATAAATAATAAAGCTGAGTTTGATCTGGGAAACAATCAGAGAGATACACAAGCCACAGACGTACCGACAATTCTAGATTTTATAGAGAAATATACCTAGAGGAGCTGTATAGAGAAAATAAATGTCCAAGATAATAAAGGTACAGCATGTATGATTTAGTGGCATCTAATTGAAGAGACCTAGAACTAAGTAATCCTAAATATTTCTAATTAGTTTATAATTCCAGTATCCCAACATACCTAGTACCAATAGGTGAGAACACGTCTCCTGTTGGGTGCTACATGCGTAAAAACCAAACCATAATCTGTCCCTAATCCTAACCAAGTGGTTTTATGCGCCTTAACCACAGCGTTTTCACATCGTCAAACATCGCTGCAGCTTTGGCAGAAACGTTCGAACGACGTCGTTGATCGACCTGATTGTTGCTGGTCAAAACTCTCTTGGTTGTTTGATTTGGAGGACAACCAGTTCCGTGAAAAGGCCTTGTTTGACTCAATATTGTTGCTGACCAGAAGTGCAAGGCGATCAGGAATTGAAGCTTTTTGGAAAATCTCCATTTCACATGCACAGCATCAACCGCTACGACCGCTGTTTACTGCTAAATAATTTGTTTTTTCCGTGACTTGCTTCCTGTGTAAACCGCTGATGTAAATATAGCACCAAAAAAAAACGAAAGCTCGGGTGTCCTTCAGAAAAAAAAAAAACTTTGTTCTGAATTCATCCCGTTGTGTGAATAGGAACGACTTTCCCCTCTTTGACTTCGCTGTGTTTCATGGAATCCCGTGTCGGGGCAGAGGTTCCAGTCCAGTTTCCAGCGCCGATTGTAATTTGCGAAGCATTTTCTTTTCCATGTAACACTTTCTCATTTTATTATGCGTCTTTTAACTCGGCCACTTCATCCGATTCCAACCTCATCTCCAGACAAGTCAGTTCATATGCTGCTAATTCCACATTCCGTGTGTTTTTGTTGTTTTTTCCTTTATAAACATCATGAGGAATGGGATGTTTTTTGAGGAACTGAGCTTAGATTTCGGCCTCTAGAAAGAACATTTTGTTTTTATATATCCGTCTCATTAATATTAACAAGCTTCTCTTCTGGTGGTGACTGTGTAGTTGTGACATCACCGATTCCCAAAAGTCCCGAGCCATTTGAAAAGCTGCGTTTTCTGATTTACAGGCTGCGGATTCCAGTTTTGAAACATGCAACAGTGTTTATATAACACCTCGACCTTCTTAGAATAAAAAAAGGCAATTAAACTATCCCTCCACGCATCGAGGTTCAGTCTCGCTTTAACGAGCTGAGGTTTTCGCTTTCGCCCAAACACAACAGCGGCACATGAAACTGTGTTTGAGGTGCTCGGACAACAAGAAAATATATCAAGGGAAACTCAAAAGAAACAATTTGGCCGATCCGCAGATCTGAACAGTTTTTGTTGGAGCTTCCACCGCTGAAGAAATAGTCCCTGTGACAGCCGCTGACAGCGAGCTCTGGATTACACTCCGTAACCAGGACATTGTTCTTGGACGGGGACACCGCTGCACACGTATCAGAAACCCTTTCCACATGAAAACCGAAGCAATCCGCGTTCAGGTTATGCAGCCGACTGCGGTTCCTCTAGAAGTGGAATGTTCGTTGTGGACATTCAACACACCACGACCCCTTTCACTCCTTTACTTTCCACCTCGCCGCGCATCCACTTCCTGTCCTGTCGCTGAACGTTGGCACGAGACGTAAATCACCAGAGGCGTGATTGTCCCGAAAAGAATTTTCCCGAAAATTGTGTATTTTCTACTCTACTACTACTATACTTAGTTATCTTCCATCCATCCATCCATTGTCTATCCCGCTTATTCCCTTTCGGGGTCGCAGGGGTCTGCTGGAGCCTATCCCAGCGCGTTAAGGCGAGAGGCAGGGATACACCCCAGATGGTCGCCAGCCAATCGTGGGGCACACACACCATTCACACACCATTCACTCTCACACTCACACCTATGGGCAATTTAGAGTTTACCAATTAACCTGAGCATGTTTTTTGTATTGTGGGAGGAAACCGGAGTACCCGGTGAAAACCCACGCAGACACGGGGAGAACATGCAAACTCCACACAGAAAGGCCCCAGACCCAGGCCCAAGGCGGTCTTGAACCTGCGACCTTCTTGCTGTGAGGCAACAGTGCTACCCACCGCACCACCGTGTCGCCCTACTTAGTTATCTTTATAGATCTATTTATAGATCTATTTATAGACTGTTTTATATCAAATGAATATGCTTAAGGTTCGATTATGTATATTCTACCAAAATGTCACTTTTGTCTTACCTATAAAATTTCTACGCACTTTGTATGAAATGTGTCAAATATTATGATACAGTCCTATATCATAATACTATATATACTATAATACTATATAATACTATATAATACTATATAATACTATATATACTATAATACTATAATACTATATATACTATAATACTATATAATACTATATATACTATAATACTATATAATACTATATAATATTATATAATACTATATATACTATAATACTATAATACTATATATACTATAATACTATATAATACTATATATACTATAATCATCCCGACAGCAATAAGACTTTATAACAAAACATAAATATAAACACATCCTGCACCTTAAGTATGCATTAGCTATGTATGTGTACATGTGTGTATGTGCGTATATATATATGCAAATATGTAAATATGTGTGTATGTATGTGCATGTATGTATGTATATATGCTTTGCTTATGCATACTTTTTATTGCTATTTATTAATATTTCTTTTCCATTCTAAATATGTCCATAATGCATACTGTGTATGCTGATCAACAAATTCTATGAATTGTACATAGTATATAGTGTTGTGTATTTTTTATAGCTTTTATTTTCTTGTCTTGGGTTGTGGGATCAATAAAGTCCTATCTTATCTTATCTTATCTATATATTCTCATATATACTAAAAAATACTATATATACTATATACTATAATTTAATTAAAATATCTCAAACTAGATAAAGTAAAACGTAAAAATGCTCTTATGTGTATTTTGTGAATAAAAGCAAATATTTAATTTGCTATAACAGTCTTTATACTTTACATTATGCCTAATACTTCTGTGATCAATTCAGGGCTTAAACTTGTTTTTGGAGTATTTTTTGATGACGGTACTACTGCGGTAAAACTGTCATACTGTACCAGTCCTAATTCCATTTGATCGCCTCGAATTGGATAAGGAGACGTATTATTTGTTACGTAACCGCCCGCTGTGACACGGCGACCCCGAAGGAAGAAGATCCCTACTATCCCATAAAAAGTACATGTAGCCGAGCAGCTGGAGCTAATAAACGGCTGCTGAACCCTGTAAAACCTTTATACGTTCCTGAGCAAGGTTGAACGGGAGAATGGGGAATAAAAAAAAAAAAAAAAGGGGATGAATACAGGGGGGAAGGCACCGATAAATCTGCGAGGATTAGGATTGAAAATGGGGATCATACGTTTACTGTCAGAAAGAGTCGGCCGTGTGTTCTGTCAGACGCGCTGGGTGGCTGGACAGGGATGCTGCACCAGGGTGTGCACGCATGACCTTTAACCTTTATCTGGGGCTAAGAGGAGAATAAAAAAGCATTTACCAGCACTCGTGTGTGCGCGGTCCAACCCAAATACCCAACATCTACTTGGCAAACACCTTCACGGTGAGAGAGAGACGTGTGCTTTATGAGAGCGTTCGCTGAATTAACAAATTGCAAAACGCAAATGAGAAACATGCCGGCAAAGCGAGCGACAAAAACAACCCGACGTGTCCGTCACGAGGTGTTTCTCCCCGTTAGATTTATAACGTTACGCAGTTTCCACCAGAGCCAAACATTAGCATCAGCGAGTCGCAGGCTTGTTGTTTGAATTCAGACGCGATGGGATGCCTGTCTGTAATTGGCCCCGGGGTCACGGCCGCCGCTTCACTGCAGATGACCCGGGCCGGCATTATATATTATTACAAGACGAGGACTTCAAACCCCCTCATAAAATGAACTATCAAGGGTATTTCTCCCCAAACTTTTTAGCTCTGGAGGCCTGGATTTTGTAAAAATCAAGATCCCCCCCCCCCCCCCCCCCCCCCCCCCCCCCTCCACCCCCTTCTTCTTCTTCTCGTCCCTGCGTATGAGTTTTTTTTCCACCCCCCCTGTCCTTTTTTTTTTTGAACATTAATTCCCAACAATGGTACTTTTCATTTGAGTGAGAGCAGAGCAGGGAAAGGCTCTCTCAGCACATGGCGAGGAGCGGTCAGAGCCACTCGGAGCTTTAAGTATTTTTTCTGAGCGCGATCCAAAGATGACCTGACTAATGGACGGGGGGGGGGATATCTCTGCCCCCGAGGCCTTTTTCAGTTATGTAAGCGTAAAAAAAAAAAAACAAGACTTGGCTGGTTGAACCAAATCGGGCATTAAAACCCCTTAAAAAGTTCTCTTTCTCACAGAGGTGCTGCCTCATCACACAACACATGTCCCAATGTCCTCAAGTCTGAGGAATCTTAATGAGGTATTTGGAAAATGGCCGTCAGGTGCAAGTGGAGCTTCTTTTTTTCATTTTGACTGATGCTGCCTGTAAACGACCCGATCCTCCGTGCATGATAACTCCGCTTGTTGAAAAGCTCCGGTTAAGTGGATAGAGGAATCCCAGCGAGAGCGATCGTATATCTGCTGGAAACCAGACCTCAGCTTTTTCTTACAACACTTAATCCTTTTTTTTTTTTAAAGAATGTCTGTGATTTGTGACCAAAGAAATTAAAGCGCATGAGGGAATTTATGAAAATAACTTCTTGTGTAATGGTGTATTTTTCTATTTTTACAGGGTTTATTTTCACATTTAGTGTTAATTTAGCGCCCGCTAATGCCAGAAATAACACAGGACACAGTGTAAACAGCACATACTCCTAAATCCAGATTATTCATGGCGGACAAAAATAATAGCCTTATAATATCCTCCCGTTTCTCCTGTTCGAGGCGAATTCTGGGCTCTGCTTCCGCATGTGGACAGAAACTTATTTCAATTATCAGACAATGATTTACACAAAAAAAATGCAATAACAAGAAATTATAATGCAAATTGTAATTTTTTCCCTTGTTACTCAATCGTACTGTTTCCTCTTTTTCTCCCTTATTCATATTGTAAGAATGCTGTAGATATGAGGAAAATCATATATAGGCAATTTGCAATGGATAGACATGCATTCTCAATGATTTAGCAAATGCAAGTTCATTAAACATGTTTCTCTCTATGAATGAAAGCACATCATGGATTAAACACCAGGCTGTGCTAATCCGAATAATTGTTTCCCAGATTAGTTCACAAATGCACGTATATAAAAGCAGAATGGGAATGTTTTTTTTCTGTTTCATCGGACCCCTCGCACTTCTCGGAACACGCCGTAAAATAAACGACCCTTCAAACTGCGAACGCCATTTTCACACCTCGGCGACAACGGTCGCGTCCAGGGTGACAAAACCCGACCCGAATGTGTTTTCACATTTAACGCTTCTGCATTTCTAATGTTTCTGCATAGCAAAATTCTCAAAAAGTGTGTTGTGCGTCTGGCTATAAGGGCCTTAAATGTGGAATGTTCATGTTTTTTATTGTGAAATCATTCTCACACTCATTCCAGCAGATTCGTTGTGAACTGGCCCAGGCAGCAGCATAGCAGCCGATAAAGGGATGAATCCTATAAACCAGCAACATTTCGCCTGTTTTTTTTTTTTTGTTCAGTTCCCGCAGCGCAATTCCTTTTATCGAAATGACAAATGAAATAAATGTGCCCGCGGTCGGGTAAATGGCATCAGAAAAATCCCTTCCACCGGCTGGTCGTGACCGGGGAGGGGGGGGGGGCAGAATTCTTTAAAGATCCGATGATTGTGCACACTTCATTGGAAGTGACAGGACTTAGATGGAAACCATCAGTAGGTGGAGATGTAATAAACTGAAAAGGGACTTTCATCGACTTCAGGGATTTTTTCGAGGGCAGCGCCGGTTCCAACTCTGTAAAAGATTTTAGGACTATTGTTGCAGGATCTAATAATTGATCCATCAACATTGAATTCTTTGGAAAGGGATTTTTTTCTTTTATCGAGGATGTGATTAACGGCACCCGGGAGTGCCCTCGTATAATCCCTACACTCACAGAGGCCAGCACTAGAGTTATTCGCTGCTTTTTGCTCATCTGATAATATGATTTAGTTAGTTTCTCATTTTTATAAGACGAGATGGCGTGGGATTTCAGATGTAGGTTTTCTACATATTTGCTGTGTTTAGCCTTAAGGGACTTAAGAGGTGCTTCAATGACGCTATAAGAGGATGGATTATAATCATTATGATCCAGTTCTACGTGTTGGAAGATGATCTGAAATGTCCATTGATTCACATTTTATCACTTGGGAGCGATTCAGCCCTGATTACAGCCTCGAGAGGGTCGGGGGTTTAAATTGACCTTTGACCCCTGGCTTTAGATGCCGTTCAAACAAGATGTTAACAAGCTCCGCGTTACTGATGAGACGAATGAGTCGCTGCCTTTTATGGACATCGCACGTCCACCGGATGGGAATCGGCTTCTCGAGGAAATTCAAGTTCACCACGGCCGCTGCAGCTAAACCCATTTTCTAACCTTCAACCTGAAGCCAACCGTCTGTAATCCAACACCTGGAGCTGAAACGCGTGATTTATGGCGCTCTCTGGGAGCGCGACATGACCCGGGTTTCATGCTACGCGTCCATCGCGTGGAATATTAACACCGCGTGTTGAGGCCTTAAAGCTGCGTTCATACGATTTTTTTTTGTTCTAATATTATTTACTTTCCGACCTCATTGAGCTCCGTCTCTAAAGAGGAAAATAATGAATTAATACCTAAACCATGTTATAGAATTTTATAAGGACCCACAGTGACACCGGTGTAACAAGAAGTTTGGTAATAGTCAGAGTGAATTCCCAGCACCTGTTATTCTACAACATGTACATTTAATTTCTTGCTTCATGACACTCTAGGAATAAAATGGAATCATCCATTCAATATAAAAACATGACTTTTGCTTTAAATAATGTCCCTTTGCATCTTAACCCATAAGAACCAACAGTGTTGTTACACCGGTGTAACAAGAACGTTGGTCCCACCAGACTCTTCATCATTAATTAAGTCATTAAGTCCCAAATAGACATTTACTAATGATCCTAACATAGAATATGTTTAACCACTAATGTCCAATGTTACATATATGTTAAAATACAGATCTGTGGGAATAAAACGTATTATTATAGAAATGTGTGTATGTGGCCCACTGGGTCTATGGAATAACCCACATCATTTTCCTGGGTTCTTATGGGTTAAATGAATTAATAAAAAACATTTATGCAAATAATATAATATTAAATAAATAATATTTAGTAAAAAAACAGTCTATCACGCTGACATCCTGTCACCTTAATAAGTATTAGCAACAAGCAGAGAGCATTCAGCAGCATGTTTGTGTCCACATGGGCCTGAATGAAAAGTGTCAGGACACAACTGGGTGGAAAACAAGAAGAACTGAAATAAATAAATAAAACTGAATAATTTAAAGTAAAAAAAAAAGGGAAGCTATAAATATCATAAGGGAACCGCATGCTGAGTTTGATGATGATTTACAGTGGGTTAAACACTATGAATGGCACCTTTAACAACACGCATCAACATATATATATATATATATATATATACACACACATAGAGAGAGAGAGAGAGAGAGGGAGGGAGATTATAGAAACTTTAAATTGAATCACATTGTGAAATCAAGTCGTTTCCTTGTATTTCAGGCTGAGCGTGTTCCGTTGCATATGTCCGAGCCGGTGTGAATAAAGGCTGGAATACGTAAGCTTCAGATAAACAGTCCTACAGCGTAATGCATGCGGCGGCGCGGCGCGGCCTTAATGTTCCGCGGCTCTTTTTTTCCTCGCGGCTTTTCGTAAGGCCCTTATCATCTCCCCTAATGCATAGGTAATCACATGTGTGTCAGTCGCCGCCACTTCCCCCACTGACAGGCCAATCGGCGCGGCCACTCCAAAACATGAAAAACATCCTTTTTACAACATTTTTTTTTCTTCCCCTTTACCCCCCCCCCCCCATTTCTGTGTTTTTTTTTATTCCCTCAAAGCCGGTGATGGACACCCAGGGAGACTGTGTGACACTGATGGCTGGGTGAGGGCATCATTTCCATGAGTAAAATATCAAGCTCCTGTCAGACCTGTCAACCCTTACACACACACACACACACACACACACACTCACTCAAAGCATGCTGGGAAGCTTGTGCGACGCCCATGTCTCCAGATACGTTTTTTTTTTTTTTTTATCCTTCTCCTCATTCTTGAGTTTTTTCCCTTTGAGTGCCAAATGGATGCAACGGGGAAAAAAAATAAAATACCTATTCACGCGCGTGACACATGAGGCCGAGCGGGACCCTCCTCTTCGCTCAGTGTCAGGTGGTTTTACGCCGTCTGGCCGAGGCTGGGGTGCTTTGGGGGGGGGGGATGGCAGCACTTAGCCCCCGGTACGAGTCATTTTGCCTTCAGTCGGCACCATTTACACAGTGGGCCGTTTAAAGAGGCTTGTGGAAGAAAAGTCGTCTGTCTCCTCTGTTTTGTTTTCCTCTCGTCTTGTTGACTCTCTCTGGCATTTTTTATTTCACCCCCCCCCCCACACACTCCCACCCCTTCCCTCTCTCTCTCTCTCTCTCTCTCTTTTGGAATTGTTTGTTTTTTCACGGCCGTATGGCATGTAATTATTCAGACGCGGAGCCGTTTCCATAAAAGCCCGCGGAGGTGCGGAACGCGTCTCATAATTCATACGTATCTCAATGAGCTCGATGCAGCAGCAGCTGCCAGGAAGTGTGAACGAATCACAGCCGATGCTGTGATGGCGTGCATTTAGCCGGACAAATGAAACCTGTGTGAGACAGATTACACTTTGAGATATTATAACAGTGTGTTCTGTATGCACGGCTGCAAGCAGGATCCTAGAAATACTAAAATCATAAGCTCATGAACCCCCGCCTCTTGCAAGCGTTTCGTAAAAAATGTGTATTATCTGGACGTATTCACTGACAGTAGGTGTTAACCTGAATTATTAAGTTTTATTTGAATGGAGCAATTCTGCTTGTTCCAAAATTCCTGTGGAAGTCAACAAGGAAACTCGTATAAACACTAAACTAAATAAGCTGTGCCACAACTTTTGTCTTTATTTTAGAGAATTTTCCCCCCTAAACGACAGCACATATCTAATTATCAGTAAATTATGGAACCATAAAGAATTTCTAGTCCGGCTGTTTCGAAGCCGCCTCCATGCAAATACTGAATTCCAAATAAATAGGAGGAAAAAAAACTCTTAAAACCACAAGTCTAACAAATGTTTGCATTTGTATTTGTACAATATAAACTCCTCCAGAGTTTGTTAAAACCCTCAGTTCCCCCCAAAAATGACATGACAAATTGCAAATAAAAACGTATATATATATATATATATATATGTGTGTGTGTGTGTGTGTTTTTGTCATCTCTTTTGTTTGATTTATTTTCTCTTCTTTGTATTATATTAATCATTAGTGCCAATGAATAATCTTATAAAATGGAAACCATTTTCATATTAGATATTAAAAAAAACATCTAATATAAGTTTATATAAGTAGTAGGTCAGTGATGCAGGTTTTATACTTTGTCATTAATTTACATTTAATATACTATAATTATATTCTGTTTTTGTACAAAAGTACACACAATATAGTTATATTTAAATAAATATGTCTGTTTTATTACATTGGTCTTAATAAACCCACCTGGTTTAAAGCTCTATTATAGTTTTATTATTGTACTGTTTCTTATTTATTCAATGTGTTCCATTCTTTTAAACAGTAACCTGAATATGGTCAAATAGAAGAGACAAGATGACATTTTAAATGCCTGATAATTAAACATATACTTCAAAATAAGATTTCTGGACATTTTTTTTCCTATTCAAGATATGTGAGGTTTCCATGAAAGTTGGATTCCTATATTTTAATGTTTTATTTCTATATGTATTTGAAGGTTACCCCGAAAACAAATTCATATTTGCAGCATGTTCAAAACCTTTTTATCATTATTCAATTAAAAAAAAAAGGTTTCGGGCCTAAAGCAGATCTGTGCGGGACTCCACCATTATTAAGGTGAATATTTCCTTAAATCCAATTAACCATTCATGAATGAACTATTCTTCTGTAGTGTTTAAATAAATCAGTATATATATATATATATATATATATATATATATATATATATATATATATATATATATATATATATATATATATATATATATTGTCATCATCTAGATTTTATTCACAATTGCATCATTAATTTTAAAAAATGTAGGATTGTTTAATTAAACAAGCATTGCACTTGATTTGTTATAAGATAAGATAAGATAAGATATGACTTTATTGATCCCACAATGGGGAAATTTGCTTGTTACTGCGCGTACAGAGTAAAGAAAAAGAAAAGAAAATAAAAGCTATAAAAAATAAAAATACACAACACTATGTACAAAATTCCTAGAATTTGTTGATCAGCATACAAAGTATGCATTATGGACATATTTAGAATGGAAAAAATTACTAATAAATAGCAAGAAAAAAGTATGCATAAGCAAAGCATATATACATACATACATGCACGTACACACATATTTACATATTTGCATATATACAGCTAATGCATACTTAAGGTGCAGGATGTGTGTGTAGAGTAAAGTGACGTTTGTGGCTGTTCTGAAACCAAACCACAGAACAAAATATCTTCTCGTCATTGAAAAACAATGTGACTGAGACAAAAAAAATCATCTATTGTTGCAACAGAGAAAAAAGGTCAAACCCCGACGTTTGCACTTCATCTGTCTGCTTCGGACGAGTTTGACTTGAATATCAATCCAGCAATTAGTCTGGGGGCAGCACAGAGCCCCCCCCCCATCCATCCATCCATCCATCCATCCACCTATACCCCCCCTCCCCTCCTGCTGTTTGCTTAAAGGAATCCACTGTAAAATGTGATGGAAGAGATTAATTCAGATTATCAGGTGGCCGGGGCCCCTCGCTCCCACTCCTCATATGTTCTCCAAGCGTTCGGGGGCCTAATGGGGAAAGCAAACACAGATATCACTGCCTCTTATTTGAGGACAATTGTTGCTGATGAGTTGGAGGGATAAGGAGCGGAGGATGTGGAGGAAATTGGGCTGCGGGGCTCGCCCGCCCGGCGGGAGGCTGCCGGGTAAAAAGCCTGAATAACAAATGAGTTTTGCCGAGGATTTGGCTAATCATCTCAGGCCGCCGCCGCCCTGGGACAACCGGACTTATCAGGGACAGAGAGAGACCCAGCACTTGAACCGGGGACCCCGGGCCCTAATTAACGGCGACCACAAATGAAAAGCAGCTGGCAATAATTACATAATTAAAGTGCCTTTGGGGGAGGAGGGGGGGGGGGAAGAAAAGCATAATTTCTGCAAGCCATCGCCATAAATCTTGTGCTGTCCGAGCCCATACGTTTAAAAACGTGAACTTTCCCCCCCCCTGAGCGGGTTAATGCATTACTCATATATAAAAAAAAGAAACACACAGGATCCCTTTGTGTTTAGCTTGGACCTGCTTAATAACAAAGAGGACGGACGGGATGGAAGCGTGGAGAGCCGACACCTCCACGTGTGAACTCGCTTTTCCCTTTTCCCCTTTCCTTTCCTCTTTTCTTCACTCCGAGCCAAGCTGGATTGGAACTATTAGCTGCTGCGGCAAAACAGAACGTTGCCGGGATGAGACATGCTCAGGAAACGGATCCTACGAAATTACGTTTCATATGCGCATCGCATAAAAAAAAACACACAAACAAAACACGCTCACCTTTTCAAACCCTCAAAGAGAACATTTGGTTTTACTTTGGATAATTCCGCCGAAACTCAAGTCAGACGGTAACTTTTCACCCGCCGCCACCAACAGACGAGCAATTAAGCAATTACAGCCATTTCACAAAGTAAGCCATAAACACCTCTAAGTGTATTGTGAATGGGCCCAGCACGTTCCGCCCGGGCCCTCGCCGTGATCTTTTGTCAGGACGCTCTCCGGGATGATTAATAGTTTAATTTTTCAAAATTATTTAGACACACAAATAATTTGATGCAACGAGGGGGCTATTACCACATCTCGTAATAGACGCGCTACAATGATGAAAGCTTTAATTTGTTTTTAGAGCACTTACAGGGGTTAGAAAAGCCACCCCGCTCCCCGTCATCAATCATGTGTCACTTAGCAGAAGTGTTATATTATGGGAGAAATGCAAATATGGCCGGCGTAAATGCATGCTGTCCGACAGCCCGCTTGGCTTTGAGTCCCCGCTTTACTGTTTGGACTGTAAAGAAAATTACAAGTAGTCGTCTGGCAGAGGATTTGTCCCTCGCTGAGTGACGGACGGGATTGGCAGCGGGCGGGACGCCGCGTTCAGGGTCGTCAGGGCGTAATTAAACGGGACAGACACGCCGTGACGGGCATGTGCTCCGCTCCGAACCTCACGTATCTGGTGATTCTACGGGTTTATGGAAAATAACGTGGTAAATTTACTATAACGTACGGAGGCCCAGATCCGCCAGGTTCAAATCATATATTTTTTTAAAGACCTATTGTGATGATATTGACTTAATTTGTACGTATTCTGATTTTACTTTTTTTTTTTTTTTTAGTATTTTTGGTCCCTTTTATTAACACACGTAGATTCGGTAGATATTAACTGAATCTAATGTAATAAAACAGAATATGTGATGTATGATCACATGATCAGCATCCTACCCTGTTGTTACCATGACAACCCACAGGCACAAATATAAACTATTTAGCTCAAATTTGTTTAAATTCTACTTAACTTTGTTTCTGAGTCGTTATTCTTTCATTCGAACTATAATCACATGATTTCTAAGAAAATGTTAATTAATAATTACGCATAATTTATATGCATCACAGCAATTTGACATAAATGCTCGCAGCATGAAGTTGGATTGGATTATCTGTTATTATAATTAGAGCAATAAGCTGTAAATGACATGACTCTAAGGTGTAATACATTCACATAATGTCCGATCAGGCAATACAAATTAGTTTATTTCAGCGTTTTCTTATTATTAGTGGAAATTGACAAAAACAATAATTAACTATTGCAATAAATTCCATTCTAAAACCTCCTTATTTAGCAACTATTCATTGTTAAGTGCTTGAAATTGTGGAACTTATTCAACAAAATCTATTATTTGCACCATGTACAACAATATTACAGAACTTAGTGTCCTATCATTCCATGCTCAAACAATATATATATATATATATATATATATATATATATATATATATATATATATATATAATATATATATGTATTGTAAAGGTTGTACTATGTAATAGATACCTACTGTACAGTCTGTCTTGCATTATTTAAATGATAAAGCCATACAGACAAGTGATATTGTTATATTAAAACTCTATAAATATATATACTATTGTAATTTTTGTGTTTGTATGTGCAACCTTGACCTGTCTGAGCTTCCGTACAAATGGAAGTTGATAAGAGGTAAAACCACCATGTGTACTGTATCTAGTGCAACTTTTATATACGTACGTAGGTGCTTTTTAGATTTTCTTTTTGTGTGTGTGTGTGTGTGCCAGAAGCCAGGGGATTACAGAAAACGAGAAAAAAAAAAGAATTTATTTTGCAAAGCATGACTGCAGCAAAGTGTTTCTTGCAGGAGGCTAAGTGCTTCAAGGGGATTACAAAGCTCCACGCTGTTCAAGGTCCAGGAGTCTCTTCAGCTGAAGGTCGGCGGCGTCCCCATCGCCCCCCCATCACCACCAGCACCACCCAACCCTCCCTTTCAACCAGACCTCTGTGTGTTTTCTTTTCCACGACCGAAGATGATGTCTTGTTGTATAGTAGACGAGTTCAAAAGGTGGCGTGAAGTATGGAGCTGAGAGAGGTTCCTGCATTAAAGGTAATCACTGTGGCAGGGCCCAAATCTGAAGCAGATTTATCAGTATTTATGTTCCCTGCAGGGGGGGGGGGTTTAACCCGTTCCCGTACCCTGTACTGTAAATGAGTTTTCTGTGCCTGTTTTTTTAAAGCGGCCTTGTTGACACATCAGCGTGCTGCCACACAAACGCAGAGCTGATTGGGACCATGAGCGTTCCAGCGCGTTTTCAGGCGTCCTGACAGACTTCAGGGTTAAGATGTTCTGAATTAGATTTGAATTACAACCGCTAAATGCCCCTGTCAGAGCTAATTACGGCTGACACTGCCCATGTGCGTCGGGCCCGAGCCGCTCTTACGGCGGCGGCGCGGAGCTCAAACAAAGAAATACTCCGAAAAAAAGGCATCGCCCCAGAAATTGTCACAGTGTAAAAAGGGTAATAGGGAGGTATTTCTCGGCTAAGAATGCTAATCCACACTCAAGTCCCCGGGCACGGCACGGCAAATAAAAAAAAGGAAAGGCTGGCGGAAAATTCTTTTTTTTCAGTGGAGGTGTTGCTGCTGCAGATAAAAGCCAAAAATCATTTGGAAGGTAAGGGGAATTTGTTTTGTTGGTGTGTGTGCATGTGTGTTTTTTTCCAAGAGCTCATACGATTATTACACGTTTTTTTTTTTATACGTTTTCTCCAGGTTAAACAAGCATCAGCCTGTCAGAGCGGGTCACATCCCTCTCAGATGGAGCTAAATCTCCCTCAGTGGCTGCAGATGTTTAAGCTCACTCTTCCTGACACAGTAATTGGCCTGGGTGGTGATGTGGGGGGGGGGGGGGGCAGTGATGGGGGGGGGGCAGAGAGGTATCCTTAAACAACGGTCAAGAGTCGCCCGGAAAAAAGAAAAAAAAAAATGAAAGGGATGATGAAATAAATTAAAATTCCTGTGTGAGACGGTGAAAATAAACAGCGTTGCCTTAAAATGGCACCGCCCCCCCCCCCCCCCCCCCCCAGCGGAGACTCTGGGATTTCTCAGGTGTTCGAGCGGCGGCTCTGACGGTGGCGTGGAAGCCGATGCTCGCTCGCTCTCTCGTTTCACTGACAGCTGAGGTGTGAAAGTTTCAGCCTCGCAGAATCAAAGCCGCCCCTCTGACCCTTTACCCGCCTGTTACTATAAACCAGGCGTTTTGCTTTAATCAACATGTTTTCATACCTTTTAAAAGGAAAATTTCTTTTTTTTGTTACCCCCTTTTTTCCCAAATCTGTCCAATGTAGGATTAGGATAATAATTCTAGTCACTGGTTTAATTACTAAACTGACCTTTCCTGTTATTCGCTGCATTAAACTACAAACTCCTGCATTGTGAGGCGATGTGAACGTTATCACGGTTTGATTGACTGAAAGTATAAATGTGCAGCAATAACACAAACTCTGCAGTCTGACATGTGTAATATATATAAGGCTGCCGTCTGGCAGCTTACAACGCCATGTTTGATTCTTTCCTTTTTTTATGAATCAATGCTTTAAGTTCGTCTGTAAGAAAAAAAATGGGAAAAAAAGGTGGCGACTAAATGTCTGTTTACACCTCCACCTGATAATATCTGATTGTTTGATATAAAGACACAAGTTTGATGTTTAGTGATTATAAAAAAAATTGCATTAATTTTCCTGAAAAGGAACTCACACATACACTAAATGCATACTATATGTACTTTGTACACACACACACACACACACACACACACACACACAGAAAGTTATTTTCTTACATAATTCTATTCATTTTTAATCATCGTCATTATTGTTCCATGAAGTTACTGCTGTGATAAGCAATTTGAGTCAAGTCAGTTTTATTTGTTCAGCCCAAAATCACAAACAGCAACACAAGGAAAAACTCACTAAAAAAATATTTAACAGGGAAAAATGCTTTTTCTTTTGGATATACACTGGTAGTAAATACTGTTACGTGCTTTAGATATTAAATGTGCAAAAGCCGTCTTTATATTTTACCATTCGGGTGAAACGAACCTTTAAATCCGTTTCCTTTGTTTCAGTCATTTCTCTGTTGTTATTTTTTAATGCCGTTACCTCTGAAACGAGCCGTGCATGAATCCGTTTCTCCCACATCAGATTATTCAGACTAAAGTCAGAGGTAGACGTTATTTCAGCGTTTCGTTGACCTCATGGGTCATAACTCATTCACTCTGCAGCTTCCCCTCCAGGCCCAGGCGTCGGCCGCTCGCCGCCGTAGTGAAGTCATCGAGCTCTTTTTACGGCGCCTTGTGGGATCCCGACTCTGGATTTAAAAACGCCGTCCCGCAGCTTTGCAGAGGACGACACGGTTTCTGAAACTAGTCTTAATCCGTTGCATTCTGCCCGTGGCCTTCGTATGGACGGCGTGGGCATCGCCATGGTAATGCCGCCACCTTAAATCACCTCCATCTCAACAGGGAGTTTTTTAAAACACAGAATTAATACCTTGACGTCATTTTTTGCGTGTTATTGTTTTTCTCTCATATATCAGCGTGTGGAGGCCTTTTTAAAAAAAAAAATTTTATTCGTGTTTACAATGGCTCTCATGAGCTCTGATGTAATCCGAGTCTTAAAACCCGGGTCCAGCGACACCTCGTTACCCGGCGATGTGGCCCCCGCCGCTGCCTCTGCCCCCTTTAACCCCTGGAGGTGCCCGCTTGGTGACGCAAACAGGACCCCCCCCCCCCCACCTCCACCTCCACCACCGCTGACCTGTGCAGCCCCCCCCCTTCCCTTTTACATCGGTGTGCATTACATGCATCAAGTGCAAATTAGGTTAGTGAGTAATATCCAGGGGGCGGGGGCCACTGCTCAATGAAGCAGGTTTAAAGAAAACAGTTACCCAGCCGTTATTATCAGGGGGGGGATTAGAGCGGGATTTGGCTGCCTATAAATATATCACGGCTTCATTAAACATGGACAGCGATGGTGGGGGGGGGCAGGTTTGAACCAGGCTTTGCTAATTCTCTTCTTCTAGACTAGAAGGTGGTGTGTGTGTGGGTGTGGGGGGGTTTGATAGGAGCGTTGCAAGGCCTGAAAAGACTTTCCATCTGAAAGCACTTCATTAAAGCCCCCCCTCACCCACCCGTCTACCCCCCCACAAAGCTGCAGCTTTGCCCCGGGGGAAGGCATTAAACAGCTGAGGGCGAAAGCTGAGAGGCCGGGCCAATCCAGCCCAAAGTGGAGCCTTGATTTGGTCCGTTTATGCCTCATCATCGGGCCGGCGGGGGCTCGGCTTACGCTGAGGGAGGGGTGTGGGGTGGTGGTGGGGGGGGGCAACGTCGGCCAAATTAGCTTTGATGCAGTTTAGGTATATTGCAAAACAACCAGTTGTGAGTTTAGAGGGATTACTTTGTCCGAAACAATTCGGCTTGATAGCCGGAGGAAAAGTGCATGAAAGCGGCGAGGCCAAACAAGGCCATCTGTTTCTGAAAATTAAGGAGCGGTTTGCGTCGTCAGAAATGAGACAAATGGTACGCCGAGGCCATAAATTCTTGTGTGATCTGCGAGCATTCGAGCTTCTGTCTATTGTCAAATGTATGGCAGCCATGTTTGCTCTTTGGCCCCTCACGTATACGTCAAACTCGCTCCGTCGTTTTAACATGTTGGCAAACAGCTGCCGACATGACCCGCAGATACAGAGCAGCGCTAGCGGTTTTCAGATCTACATTCACTGGAAAAATGACAGATTTTTACCTTAAATTTTCCTTATGATCCGACTCTGCATTCTGCAGCAAATACGTACAGCTCAGAGTTAAAACAGTAAATCTGGGGACCTTTACCAACCACTTCAATGTATTTTCATGAAACAGTTTCACGTATCTTCACGTAGTTTTTGCATGATTTCTTCCTTGCAGAATCCTACTAAATGTCCTTAGTCTTGGACAAATCTCTGCAGAAGGATTTGAGAAGCTCAGGCAGCATGGCGACATTCCAGGGATTCTCAATGGGAAACTTTTTAGGATAGTCCGAGCTTTAAAACACATTTTGATATCATCTCTACTAAGAAATTTAAGTTTATTTTCAGACTTTTCATGGTGAATTTATACATCCAATAAAAACATAGGCTTTATTATTGTTGCTATGGTGTTGCTATGGGCTACACAATGGGAATTAATATCTGTACTCAGCACATTATTGTAAATTATGTATAATAAAATGATGTTTCATGAGGTGTGAGCATGTGGTTAAGGTGAGGTTTAGGGTTTAGGTAGGGTTCATCAAACCATCCACCTTAGATAGAGAATACATTGGTAGATGGTTCATTTTGTGGGTTTAGGGATTCATCGCTTTTTGTATATCAAAACTGTCATGTGGTGTAAGCCTTAAAACAACTATTTATATTCTAGGTGGACAGAATGTGTGGTGTTTGTAAAAAGAAATGGTACAAATAGACTTTGAGTGATATAAAACCAACATTAACACTATATTTACAGTTTGAGGGACCTGATAAACGCTTTTAAAACTGTATTTTATAATGTGTTTGACTTCCTCATGTCGCCAACCATCATTTGTCACTGACCAATGAACAATGAATGACAGCCGGGTACAATATCCTCTTTCAGAATGATCAAATCTGCAGATTTGAATAAGTTATTTCATGAATTGGACAAATTTACAAACGCCACATTGAATTGGCCGCTGCCCTGACAGAAACAGAAACGCATTCGGCTGAAGAAACCACCCTGAGTCCCGTTAGAACCTGCCGTCTGTCAAAAGCGTCACGCGAGTCTCCCGCTGCAAATCAACTCAATGCTGAAGCCGTACGGGGCCAAAACAGAGGAATTTACAGCCACCCTAATAACACTGTAATGTTATACTCACGCTCCTTATTTTTCTTTCAAGAAGCGCATGTGTCACGTTGGGCTCCCTCCGACAAATCGGAATCGAGGCTGTTGCGCCGCGGCATTTTCTGTCTGGCTCGCGAACAGACGCTGCAAATGGAACCCAGGTCTCATCCCTCGGCCCCCAGAAACGCCACGGTTGTTAGGGAGGAGAACACATGAGACGAGAGGCTTGGATATCAGATTATCATCAAGTAGCACCAGATCTCCCGGTATTTTGTCGGAGATTTCGGGTATTAAGTCTCCGCTTCAAAGTGGCTAATTACGCTAAGTCCTGATTTCATGGTCACAGCTGCAGCGTATTACCAATCACAACAGCTCGCCGTGCACCGCCGCGGTGGAGATGCTGCGGCTTATCTCCGCCGGTATCGATGTCGCCGAGACGCTCAGCAGAACCATCTGGGCCGATAACTCCGCCTCGTCTGCAGCGGCCATTGGGGGGGGGGGGCTTTCGGGTTTAATCTTCGAGGTGAAACTTTGCAACGTCTTTTTTTATTTTTTCCTTTCACAGTTCATTTGACGACGTGTCACACTTTGTTATTTCCTGTTTTAGCGCTCAGGAATTTTCGTGGGAAACAAAGATTTATGTTTCCTGGTTTCTGGATCGAGCAAGGACGTCCAAAGACTTGATGAAGTGCAAGGCGTGCTCGTCCCCCCCTCCCCGAAAAACAAAATGAAGTCAAATAAACATTTTAATACGCGGCGCTTTGTGCATGACTCACGCCAGACAAACAACTGAAAAACAGCGAGAGAGAACTCGCACTGCACGATAACACTGTACGTAACGTTTTATCATTTGGATATTTTTTGCAGGATGTTTCTCTAAAGCCACAACAGAACATTTTTTCTTAATTTGCTTGTGTCGTTTGATCTATTTGAAGAATCCGGACTGCAGAATATCCAACTCCACTGTCAGACAGAACAATCATTTTCATCAATTCTGCAAAAACTCTGTTGGGAGAATATCAAAAAAAAGAAAACAACACGTCTTTTGAACCTGCACCAGCACTGACTTAGTTCTGCAGAGGTCAGGGGTTGCGTTAGAGGAGGAGTCCACAAATAGAGAGGGTTTATCCTCTGAAGACCATGAACGATACGACCAGATTAATCTCCTCCTCCATCACCTGGACTAAAGCAACCCAAACCACCTCTTTCCTGAAGCCCCACCCCCCATGTCTACAGCTCACAACAAGTTCAAGTGAAGGACTTTCCGAATGCTGAGGTCAATGTTCTACGCTAGATTTCAATTATTCGCTCACCTGCCCTGATTTGCATATGAATGTTAGTCCCATACCTCCTTTACCGAAACTAAGGGGCCAAGCCCAGATCCTAAAAACACACCAAGTACAGTTCTGCTGGCATCCAGCATACCCAGACCCGTCCATCACATCACCAGATGGACCTCTAACTTTGCTTTGGTGATGATAAATATCTCAATATGAATGTGATCTGTATACACTCACTGGCCACTTTATTAGGTACACCATGCTAGTAACGGGTTGGACTACCTTTTGCCTTCAGAACTGCCTCAATTCTTCATGGCATAGATTCAACAAGGTGCTGGAAGCATTCCTCAGAGAGTTTGGTCCATATTGACATGATGGCATCACACAGTTGGTGCAGATTTCGGCTGCACCTCCATGATGTGAATCTCCCGTTCCACCACATCCCATAATGCTCTATTGGATTGAGATCTGGTGACTGTGGAGGCCATTTGAGTACAGTGAACTCATTGTCATGTTCAAGAAACCAGTCTGAGATGATTCCAGCTTCATGACATGGTGCATTATCCTGCTGAAAGCAGCCATCAGAAGTTGGGTACATTGTGGTCATAAAGGGATGGACATAGTCAGCAACAATACTCAGGTAGGATGTGGTGTTGCAACGATGCTCAATTGGTACCAAGGGGCCCAAAGAGTGCCAAGAAGATATTCCCCACACCATTACACCACCACCAGCCTGAACCGTTGATACAAGGCAGGATGGATCCATGCTTTCATGTTGTTGACGCCAAATTCTGACCCTACCATCAGAATGTCGCAGCAGAAATCTGGACTCATCAGACCAGGCAACGTTTTTCCAATCTTCTATTGTCCAATTTTGATGAGCTTGTGCAAATTGTAGCCTCAGTTTCCTGTTCTTAGCTGAAAGGAGTGGCACCCAGCGTGGCCTTCTGCTGCTGTAGCCCATAAGTTGTTGCCGCCATGTGATTGGCTGATTAGAAATTAAGTGTTAACGAGCAATTGGACAGGTGTACCTAATAAAGTGGCCGGTGAGTGGATAAGCCGCATTGCCATTCCAGGCCAGTAGTGGCCACAATTCTAAATTTCTATACTTGCGTGCTGCTACTATTTATTTATTTATTTATATAAAAAAAGAAAAAATAGATTCATGTAGTTGAGGCCTAAATACCCCCCAAAATGCATAAGGCCGTCTGTAGAGCCATGATTTGGTTTGTCCATTCTGAGCCACTGTAGAAACATGGTGGGTGGGTTCCACAGAGACACGCACCCCTATGTAAAAAAAAAAAAAAAAAAAAAAGCTCAATGTAAGGTAATTAAAAACATGGCGATTCTTAAATTGATTGAATTTTATTCCAACATACTCGTGAATAGCTTTAACTCACTTATTGTTTTTTTTTATCTAAAGTCTATAGAGAATAATGTTTTCTCTTACATGTATCCCTATCTTATATGTTTCTGAGTCACAGCGTGACTCTCTGCACATTTATATTACACCGACCTATTTATTATGACTGTTTGCAGTAAAGCAGCAATTGGAATTAATGGAGGAATAACAACAATAATAGTCAAATAAAGGACTCAAACAGGAAAAAGATAGCTATGATACAAAATCATCTGCACCATAATATATAAATGAAATATACAGCAATAATAAAACACACACACACACACACACACACACACGTGCTGCCAGCCCCTCTGTGCTTGCGGTGCTCCCTGATTCTCGGCGTAAACCTGATACTGGGACGGAGGAGCTCGTAGTGATCAGTTTCTAATTGGAGCCGACACTCCAATTGCTGTGGTCCGACGCTGCGAAGCACACAACAATCACTCGACTTAGCTTCTCTTCTAATAACGCGTGTCTGCCGCTGGCGTGCCGCGCCTGCACAGCACCGGGCACAATCAGGCTGATGTTCCCGTCTCCAGTTACTAATGACTAATAATCATAGGCTAACATGGTGGAAACATCAGGCTCAGCCCCGCTCAGCCGGGCCCTTCTAAAGAGGCGGGATGCCATGTTGGCGTCGGCCGCGGCGTGTAAGAAAAAGTGCAGAACGTGCTTTTTTCTGCGTTTAGCAGGACGGTGGAACTGTCATTCAGCGGCAAAAAATCTGACTGAGATTTTAACTCCGGCCTGAACATGGCGGCGACTCAAGCGTTTCATTTTAATCTTTAGTTATAGTTAAAAGCACGGGTTAGATTTCGATTAAAAAAATCCCCTGCAGACACATCTTAAGAGGTACAAAAATACTGCTTTGAATAATAATTTGTCGAATAAGGTTTTTCCACCAAAAGGTTAAATTACCTACTCAGAAATAATAGAAAAAACGTTATAGTTAAATTATGAAGATTAATGCTGAATTCAGACGTGATCCCATATATTTAGAATGTAAGGAGATCACATGAATGTGGATACGACTGCGAGGTTCTAACGGACAGACTTTACTGTCCCAGTGGGAAGTTTGTCTTGGACTTCCCAGTGTCTGCCTCACAAACCCAATAAAAACACAGCAGTTAAAAAAAATAAAAAAATAAAATACACACATTATTCATTTACACGTGGCCATTCGTGCAAAAAAGGCAGTAATCTGCAGTGATGCTGCAATGATGCATCATCACATTCCTCCCTATGGGGTTCAGGGAGCGGGGGGGGTTTATTGAACTTTTTTTTTTATCTGTAATTGAGTTGACTCAACTCGTTCGGTTTTTTACGTTTTTTCACCACTTTGAGCTAATTCCTGAATTTAGGTTCGGTTGAGAGGCAGCGGGAGAACTCGTGTCTTTTTAAGTTGAACCTGATGTTGTCTAACTCTGGTGCTGAAAAAAAAATGACGATGGCGATTCTAATACATTAACATTGATGGAGGCGACTGCTGTTGCTATGGTAACACAGATCTACTAACAATGCATGGGTCGATGTCCAGTTTTGCCTGGTTTAATTTGACAATGCAAAGTGTCGTCGTGTGACCGGGTTATTACGTTAGAGCAAGCACACGTTCACTGCAGCTAGATTTTCTTTTTTCCAGGGAAATATCTTAAACCCGTGAGCTCGTCCATGAAGGGTCTCAGTCATCCAGGTCGGCTTTAACTTAGTTTGTTGAAGACATCTCACTTTCCTGTTCAGGTTCTGCAAATTTTTTATGCTGGGGAAATTCAGCAATTTAAAAGCTCAGAGTGTAAAACTACAATTAAAATATGGAGAGTTCCTGTTAACAGGTGACCAGATGCTGCCAGATGTGATGCATCGAGTCGTCATATGGCAGCAACCAACTTTGGCTCCATATTACTAAAAAACACTACTAGAAAGTAAAAGAAAACCCCCTTTTCACTACTTTTTACACGGACCGACCCTCATTTAACCTAGATACCGCATTGCATTCTGGGCCGAATTCAGATCCCTATATGACAAAATTTGCATGAAGTTGCCATACAGCAATGCTATGCAAGATAGGCTTAAACCTCACCCTGTTTCTGCTGCACCGAACAACCCCGTCCTGACCCTCCTCAGAGGTTATTTGAGGTCAAGGAAATAGCCATAATTTTACGTTGAACATGCAAACAGGCAATGGCTGCTGTTAATGACGTTTGCTGCATTTGGTTTGGAGTTTGTTCATTTAGTCTAATGTCTAATCTGACCCTGTGGCTGAAGCTAAGGCAAGTTGTTGACTACCACTTTAAACTGGGAACAACAAAAGACCTTTTAAATGACACGTTTTCCTCCGATTCTTTGGACGATATCGGTGGATTTCTGGTTAATGGAAGGTTTTGACATCGGGGAGTTTCAGGTCTGAGTCCATAAAGTGTGTCCTCGAACGAAAACGCTTCCTGTAGGAGGAGATCAAATCTCATCTCTGCCGCCGGCCGGACGAGGCGCACAATTAGTTTAAATGTAGTGAGATTGAAATGTAGTGAGATTGAAATGTGGCGACAGCCGCGGAATCCAGAACGCAGCCCGCGCCAAAGCTGATATGTTTTTGAAATATTATTATCTGTATAATAAGGTTTTTTTTTTCCTCCTTTTTCTCTTTCGAGAGTTGACACACACACACACACACACACACACACACACACACACCTCTGATGGTGTGAGTGTCCCTTTCCATCAGCCAACCTAATATCATACTTTGACGCTGTGATTCACCCCCTCTAGTTCAGCCGGGCTCGTATCATATTTAAAGTCGCCATGATTGAGTCCCCCCGCGCTGATGGCATATTTCTCATTTAGGTTAAATCAAAGAGACGTGGTGTCAGACCTAACCACCGCTCATTACCGTCATCGCGGGAGTACGGGGAGCAATTTACCTGTGGAGACGCGGTAATGCCCAAATGGAAATAGGCCGGGCAGGAGCCGAAATGATGTTTTTTTAATTATGTGGCACCTCCGCCGGGCCGTCGCCACGCTGCTCCCGCTAGCCCCCGAACCTCATTTCAATATTCGCGTCTCATCAGGGCGAAAAGGGGAAGAAGAGGGGAAGGGGAGGGTTGGTGGTGGTGGGGGGGGGCGGGCGGAGGGTGGCGGCCGTCCCCACGCGGCGGCACAAACAGGTCGGAAACCAGCAGCGGGCGCGGGAAAGCCGGCGCGGCGTTGATCATCCGGGCTAAGCGGGCGCCGCCGCCTCGTTTTTTTTTCTCCCCCCGTTCGCTAACACTCTCTAAGGCTCCAATCAACGGCCTGATTCTCATTTACCTCCGGCCGCCTCTGGTTTTCATCACGGAGGTCCAGCGAATCAGAGAAATATAAGAAAACTTACGGCGCGTCCTGGTTCGTCTACAGAAGGACGAGTCCACACTTTTTCCACCAAGTCTGATTTAAAATGACAATCAGGAGCACAAACGAATATAGAAACGGGGTTTTTCTTGCAGGCCGTAAAAGATCCATCTGTAATGCATGTTTAATGTACGTGATGGAACAGTGGGGTGCACGGGGCCTGCATGCATGCTACAATGCCCTCACAGGATCTAAAAAGGAGTCAAAATGCATACTAAAAAACATGTCAAAGTGCCTTTTCTAATTGCAAAGACACACTGTGTGCCCTTTTCGTCCCCCTGTGCACAGCACTGTGATGGAGGATGTGCAAAATGTGCAAAACTGCATGTGAAAGTTTATCTGGAGCCGATACGAAGCTTCAGCCGCACAAATGAATCAAATCAAGTATTAGTTCTTTCCACGTTACTGTCAGCGAAACTACATGAAGGAGCAAATCAGTTATTTGTCTTCTAGGATTTTACTTCTTGCAGGAATACCATCCAACAGCAGAAAGGCACGATGCACATTTCCTGATACGTAAAAAAACGCTTCCTCCACAGACAGATATATAAAGGAGTTTGAACTGTGACACTTTCTGCATTTGGTGTAAAACCTTTTTTTTTCCACAGGACTCAATATGCAAACTTTAAGACCATTTCTGCAGAATCATGTCGCATTTTCATATCGCACAAAAAAGCCTAAAAACGCGGCAGATGTCCACCTGATAGGACGAGCTCAAACTGCTGAAGCCAACATTTAAATGCATTTCTGGACGGATTTGACGCATCGTGGTTCACTTACACTGTAGAACAGGAGGCCGATCACAGCCAGGGAACCTCACTGTTCCTATGGACACCTGAGCTGTTTAACACACACTTGGAGAAGCTGTAAATCTGAATCCGTTAAGATGAATTACAGCCACACTGGGAACACTGGAGGCTGTTAGAGGAGACGCTTTGAGTCCTGAAGATAATTAAAACAACGGAGAGAAGACGGAATTCTGGATTCAAGCGCTGACAGGGATCAAAAAACAACTTCTAGACTTCTCAAATATTATCAGAGAGACGGGATCGAATTCTGTTTTACAGCCACAACCGTAGCAACAGCGATCAACCCACGAAAAACACTGAGAGAACGTCAGTTTTTAAGAGCATCCACCACATCGCTCAAAATTAGCATTTTAGGCTGATGTTTTAAATATTTAATCCACTTAGAATATAAAACTAGTTGACAACCTTTAGGTATTTTCTTTATTGATGAAGAAAAAAAACATATTGAAACATAAACATAATTAACACCAACTAACCTTGTTGCTTTATTATAATAACGGTTTATGTCATTTTGTGGAAAAAGTATGTAAGTAGTAAGCATCATTTTTATAATATATATATTATATATTTATAGAACAAATGCCATTTTTTGCCCGAGTGAAATATTTATTTATTTAACAAGAATAAGATGTAAACATGATTATTGAATCAAATCCTACTGTTGAGTGATAAAGGCTTTTATGCTGGAATGTTTAATGTCATTTAAAGTCATTTAGTCTAACTTTCATTAGATATAAAGTGCTGTGCGTGTCAATATTTTCAATCAACATGCAGTGAAATATAAAAAAAAAAGTCCATCAGTCCATTAAACATGTGGCATCACTTCATCAAAACTGGATGTTGATGAGTTACGTTAATAAAAAACAGGCAAAGAAGAACCTGGTAAAATTAATGAAAAAGTTTAATTTAACTTTATAGTTTTCACTATGGAATGAAAGGACAGTTTAATCCAGGTTAAAGTCGACTAAAATCACAGTAGAATGTTCAGGAATTGGCTTAAAGTCACTTTATTCTATAATGTCACAATGTCATACACTGTCAAGGTGACTCCATTATTTTAATATTTTAATAGGCTGAAAACACATATTAATATGTATAAAAATCCAGACATGAGGAAACTTGTCTCAATATTACTCAACAAATAAAAGGTGGGATTAAAATATGAGAAAGTATGTGGGTTTCTCCTCCAGAATCTGATCATTCAATGAGTGTGACGTGTCTCTCCGTATGAGCAGATGTGGAGAACAGCTGTCGGGTCATTCTCTCATAGGTTTGGCAGCAAATCGTCCTGTTTCTCTCTGCACAAATTTGCACAAACTCATTTTTCCATATTAAAGATATTATTAGCGGCGAGCAAACATCCTTAAGAGTCCGAACCTCCAGCAAAGACTCACAGACAGATGTTATTACAGTGGCTTGCGAAACTATGTGGCCCCCTTGAACTTTGTGACCTTTTGCCACATTTCAGGCTTCAAACATAAAGATATAAAACTGTAATTTTCTTGTGAAGAATCAACAAGTGGGACACAATCATGAAGTGGAACACACTTTATTGGATATTTTAAACTATTTTAACAAATAAAAAACGAAAAATTGGGCGTGATGAGCTTGAGAGATGAGATTTTGGTCTCATCTGACCAGAGCACCTTGTTCCATATGTTTGGTGTGTCTCCCAGGTGGCTTGTGGCAAACTTTAAACAACACTTTTTATGGATATCTTTAAGAAATGGCTTCCTTCTTGCCACTCTTCCATAAAGGCCAGATTTGTGCAGTATATGACTGATTGTTGTCCTATGGACAGATTCTCCCACCTCAGCTGTAGACCTCTGCAGTTCATCCAGAGCGATCATGGGCCTCTTGGCTGCATCTCTGCTCAGTCTTCTCCTTGTATGAGCTGAAAGTTTAGGGGGACGGCCAGATCTTGGTAGATTTACAGTGCTCTGATACTCCTTCCATTTCAATATTATTGCTTGCACAGTGCTCCTTGGGATGTTTAAAGCTTGGGAAATCTTTTTGTATCCAAATCCAGCTTTAAACTTCTCCACAACAGTATCTCGGACCTGCCTGGTGTGTTCCTTGTTCTTCATGATGCTCTCTGCACTTTAAACAGACTCTGAGACTATCACAGTGCAGGTGCATTTATACAGAGACTTGATTACACACAGGTGGATTCCATTTATCATCGTTAGTCATTTAGGTCAACATTGAATCATTCAGAGATCCTCACTGAACTTCTGGACAGAGTTTATTGCACTGAAAGTAAAGGGGCTGAATGATTTTGCACGCCCAATTTTTCGTTTTTTATTTGTTAAAAAAGTTTAAAATATCCAATAAAGTGTGTTCCACTTCACAAGAAAATTACAGTTTTATATCTTTATGTTTGAAGCCTGAAATGTGGCAAAAGGTCAAAAAGTTCAAGGGGGCCAAATATTTTCGCAAGCCCCTGTACCAATATGGAGAGAACGAGCTTCTCACTGAAAACTATGGGATGAATCTGCTCAATAACGGGCAAAGTGAAACGTGCATGTGTAGAAGCAGGATTCTTGTTTCCAAAGAGCGAGCTCAGGGGTTTACTTTCACTTCTAATGAGTCAGATACTTGAAGCTCTGTCACCTGAGACCAGTTCATGTCAGGATGATTAGATGGGCTTTGTGCATTCGCTTTTTTCTGGCTCCGTGTTAACATTTTTACTCGGTGAAGTCTCGTCTAAAGGGATAGAAAAAATAAAATAAAATGAAACTTAAGAAAAAATATGAAAGAGGTCACGACTTATATAGAAGATATAGATCAGTGCTTGTTTCATTGTGTTTTGTTGTGTGTGTGTGTGTGTGTGTTTGGAATAATAACGTTTAGGAGGATTTGGTTTTCAGTTTATGAAAGAAGACCCTGATTACCAGAATCCACAATAATCTGGTTTCAGCTGATTTTTTTGATGCTAGGATTTTATTTGGAGAGCTGATAGAGGAGCAGGAAGTGTGTGTGTGTGTGTGTGTGTGTGTGTGTGTGTGTGGGCAGCTTTTATACGCCGAACAAAGGACTTTACAAAAGGAGAACGCGACACCAGAACAGCTGGATGAGAGCACAGATCTCCACATTCCTGCGTAGAGATCTTCCTGAAGAGCATCTTCTCGGGGGGTTGTCACACATCGGTTTTTATTTTGGATTTCATTGCCCTTCGTGCATTGACCTGGAGGATTTATTTATTTGAAAAGATCCAATTGATTGGTTCTGGTTGTCCAAAGCTGGCTTTTAAATGTGGAGATTTTCTTCTTTTTCTTTTTTCTTTTTTCCTTTTTCGTATACAGAGCACCGTACCCGTCATTACAGACGTTCCTGCTCATGTAAAGTGAATCAATCGATCAATCAACCAATCAAATGACAGAAACCAGCACAGAGTTCTGTCCTCCCTGCAACATCTGCTCCCACGCACGCGCCAACAAACGGATAAAAACGCATAAATCGGGAAGCGGATTAGAAGCAAGGTGAGACCTGCTGCACCGCCGCCGATTTACACACGTGTCACAGCTGGAGAAAATCCACAAAACACACGACTGACAGGCTGAAGATACGAAGATAAATCAGGCTGCTTCCATGTCAGCTATGTTCCATTAGGAGGGGAAATATACGACATTAAAATTCAGTTGAATTTGAGGGATTTACAATGATTGATCACGAACATTTTTACTGGAAGAGAATAAGAATATGAATCATCCACCCTGTTAAATAATGGCTCATGTCATTTTTTGACAAAGGTTTGTCTTAAATCGTCTCTTGATGATGATGATGATGATGCCACATCTGGTAGAATCACCTTAATCCTGAGTTAAAAGGGTCTTAACATCCTATAGGACATTTTACTTTTTGCATAAATCAGGATAAAACAACAAACTTAATGATGGCGGCTGCTCCAAGATTCTAGAATCAATTTCTACTGCAGGCTGTAATGTTTAATAGGAATTTAATCTAAACTTCACAAGATATATTTTGATAATAATGTAATAAAAAGTGCTTTGCATGTCAATAAATTCAATAAAACTGCAGCCAAATATAAATAAATAAAGGAAGTTCCAGCATCTTCATCCATTTAACATGCATCTTCACAGTTAAGTTGATTTTTTTGGCAGGTTTTATGTATGTCCACAGTCCTCCACTGTCAAGGCCTTTTTGATAAAAAATATTAATAAATATGAAATTCTCTGCATTTATCTTATTAGTTTGACTGATGCTGAATTTGGTCACTGTGTGTCTGCTGCAAAATAAATATTATTCAACACGTCTAAAAGGTCATTACCCTGCTGCTTATTGTCAGACGTCGGACACACTTTTATTGTATCTGACGGCACGTGGACACACACACACACACACACACACACACACACACACACACACACACACACACACACACACACACACACACACCCATCCCACTGGACAGAGATCTGTAAAGTTCACATTGAGGAGCGAAGCAACGAAATGACAAAACCATGATATGGATCAAGTGTAGCTTTTAACCCACACACACACACACACACACACACACACACACACACACACACACACACACACACACACACACACACACACACACACACACACACACACACACACACACACACACACACACACACACACACACACACACACACACACACACACACACACACACACACACACACACACACACACACACACACACACACACACACACACACACACACACACACACACACACACACACACACACACACACACACACACACACACACACACACACACACACACACACACACACACACACACACACACACACACCTGGTTGTAGTTAGGCCTGAGGAAGACCAGGCCTGTCAGTAACTCTCAGTATTATAGAGTCCATCACCGTCCATCACGCTGCAGCAGATTCTACATGTTTCTGGGTTTTTGTTTTTTCCTCCAACAATCAGAATCAGTTTAAGTGCTACTGGCATTGAGTAATAGAAGTTTAACACACTTTGGTGTCACATTTTTGTTCCTGTCTGACTTTTCCTTTGCAAACAGATGCCTGTAGATGAGCAATAAGTGAAAACACAGTGGGACGTTCTGCACTAGTCCAAGTTCAAAATTAATTACAATACCATCGACAATAAATGTTAAATGTTAACACAAAGCCGAAAAAATAACAAATGCATGAATCCCACGTAATTATCCTGACATCAACATGGTCTCAGGTGACAGAGACGATCGTATATTTGACTCGTTAAAAGCGAAAATAAACACTGTCGCGACGTTTTTATTTTTAGACGTTTGAATGAATCAGAGGACGCAACGTAAGAGGCTGCATCGTCCGTCAAAGTTCACTTTTCTACCGGCGAGAAAATCTGAGCGTGAGCAGGCAAAGAGGAGAAATGGAGGAGAAATAATGGAGTATCCTATAGATGCATCAGCAGGTAGACAACAGAGATGTTAACCTGTAGCTGAGGATACAATATGAAGGGATGCTAATAAATAATGTGACTAAACATATTAGCTCATATATATGGTGGAAAATACAGTTTCTGCTAATTTAAAATCATGCAACAGCAGTCCTTGGGTTCTTATTGATGTAAAACGGTGCTTTGGTCTGAATATTTTCACTGGGCTGGTTTGACTGGTGCAGCAGTGGGTAGCGATGTTGGAGTTTGCACGTTCTCCCAGTGTGTGAGTGGGTTCTCTCTGTGTTCTCCAGCTTCCTCCCACAGTGCAAAACCATGCCTAGAAGTATAATAAAAGGTGTGTATCCCTGCCCTTCTGCCTGTAACGTGCTGGGATTGGCTCCACTCGACCTTGTGACCCCAGTAAATCAGCAGGTTCAGAAAGTCACTGCAACTTTAATTGAACAAGATTTTTCTCTTTAAATATGCGTTATCACAGTTGAGTTGTGTAATTCTTTTATTTATTTACGTTGTTTGCCGGTGGTCTGACGCGATGACGCAGGTTCTACCTTCTTGTTTGACTGTATCTTGAAATGTTTTGCATCAGTCAAATCACAGAGAGAAGAAGGAGACGCGGTGAGTGACGGACGCTTTTACTCGGCCGTGCAGCTTTTTGACTTTATTTCAGAGGAAACAATGCAGGCTTCCCCTGCCCCCACTCATCCCTCCGCTTGCATATTTATCCGTGGCCTCTTTTTGTTTTCACAGCGCAGAATAAATGGCTGCAGTGACACGGCGCTCGCCTGCACATCATCAACGCAGCCAATAAGTCACCATTAAGGCGACCCGTTCCCACACAGACGCTGCGTCCACATCACGCCGCCACCGAGTTGCGTTTTTTTTTTTTTTTCCAGACGTAATAAATCAAGTAAAAAAATATGAACAGAAACAAACACGTACACTTAAGGGGACCAACCTCCCTCTGAAGTACAGTAGCCTATACATCCAGTTCTCGGCCTTTAACGTCAAATATGGAAAAAAAAACTCGCCACAGAAGTCGCTGTGTTTGTTTCTGTCGCAGAAACACGACGGACCTCTAAAAGCCGCTGGACGCAGATCAGCAGAAGCCGAGTTTCCCCGAAGGTGAAGGAGAAAAAACGATGGGCGAGATACAAACAGATCAGTCTAAGGAAGGAAAAACATGTCCTACTTTAATTGGATTATTCTGATTGAATTATATACTAATTAACATGTTAAAGTAAAAACAAATAATAAAAAAGTGACTCTGGGGCAGAATTTAGTTTTATTCATAAACCACCTCAGCTCCAACATTATTAGATAAAGGATTAAAACACAATATTTATATGCACATCATCAATACAATAATAAAAGTTTAATATCATATCAGTAGTACATTTAGATATTTAATTTAGATTTAAATTGATTGGCACTTATTTAATTATTTTAATTGCTCATTTTTAATCTCCTCCTTAAACATCTTACAGCATATATTCATTCTAATGATCCTCAGTGGGATTTATAGGGATTTTGTGGACAAATGATCGTATTATTCATTTAATTTTGCAGATAATTAAGCTTTTTTCCCCCCTGATTTAGACTTGTTTTAGGTTTTGATAATATTCTTTAGTTAGATTTTTATTTAGCTGCATTTGCTGTGTCACCTCACATGTTGTAGATTTATTCTAATAGCAGGTTTAACTACAATAACCTTTACAGTTGTAGAGATATTCCATATACTCATTCATTTATAGCAGGAGAACATTAAAAATACATACCATGAGTATTAGGTAGGAAGGTAAGTAGTCATACAATACTGTGTGTAGGGCGTATAACCACCTGTAATTCAACATTTGTATATATTTTAAACTAGTTCCAAAACAAGTTTCTTTAAACGTTTCCTGAGTAGTTGGGAGCTGCAGAAACGCTCACGGTGTGAATACGTGCAGTCAGGATGCAATGATTACAATAACATTTCACTGGGAATGAATCGTCTATATTAGTGCTGCAGCAGCAGCTACAGTTCACAGGAAACATGGCGGACGAGTGTGAGCACATTCTACTCGCTCTTCATACACGAGAAACACTGAACATGAAGTCTGCTGCTACAAACTCCTCACACACAGTCACAAATCTAATTTTATCTAAACTACATGTATATTTGCAGATTTATACTATATATATATATAATGTGTATATATATAATATATATATATATATATATATTATGTTTTGTTAACTTTAGATCCAGAGGATTTATTTAAGTTCAAAACTTTATTTTAGTCTGTCCATTAACAAGCTATATATATATAGTTTTATTGTACAGGTGTCTTATTTTAAAGAAGAAGTTTAATTCTGCAATTAAATTCAGATTGTCCTAAATATTTTTTATTGGTAAAAACTTTACTGTTTTTAGGGGAAACGAATCAAACTATATATAAACACACACACGCACACACACATATTCCTGAAGAGCAACTTCTCGGGGGTTGTCACACATCCATTTTTATTTTGGATTTCATTGCCCTTCTTGCATTGACCTGGAGGATTTATTTATTTGAAAAGATCCAATTGATTGGTTCTGGTTGTCCAAAGCTGGCTTTTAAATGTGGAGATTTTCTTCTTTTTCTTTTTTCCTTTTTCTTATACAGAGCACCGTATCCGTCATCACAGACGTTCCTGCTCATGTAAAGTGAATCAATCGATCAATCAACCAATCAAATAACAGAAACCAGCACAGAGTTCTGTCCTCCCTGCAACATCTGCTCACACGCACGCACCAACAAACGGATAAAAACGCATAAATCGGGAAGCGGATTAGAAGCAAGGTGAGACCTGCTGCACCGCCGCCGATTTACACACGTGTCACAGCTGGAGAAAATCCACAAAACACACGACTGACAGGCCGAAGATACGAAGATAAATCAGGCTGCTTCCATGTCAGCTATGTTCCATTAGGAGGGGAAATATACGACATTAAAATTCAGTTGAATTTGAAGGATTTAGAATGATTGATCACGAACATTGTTACTGGAAGAGAATAAGAATATGAATCATCCACCCTGTTAAAATAAAGGCTCATGTCATTTTTTTGACAAAGGTTTGTCTTAAATCGTCTCTTGATGATGATGATGATGCCACATCTGGTAGAATCACCTTAATCCTGAGTTAAAAGGGTCTTACATTTTACTTCATGAAGTCTGCTGCTACAAACTCCTCACACACAGTCACAAATCTAATTTTATCTAAACTACATGTATATTTGCAGATTTATACTATATATATATATAATGTGTATATATATAATATATATATATATATATTATGTTTTGTTAACTTTAGATCCAGAGGATTTATTTAAGTTTAAAACTTTATTTTAGTCTGTCCATTAACAAGCTATATATATATAGTTTTATTGTACAGGTGTCTTTTATTTTAAAGGACAAGTTTAATTCTGCAATTAAATTCAGATTGTCCTAAATATTTTTTATTGGTAAAAACTTTACTGTTTTTAGGGGAAACAAATCTAACTATATATAAACACACACACACACAAACATATATATATATATATATATATATATATATAGATATATATATATATATACATATATATATATATATATATATATAGATATATATATATATATATATCGAACACACACATATATATACATATAATAAAACATACATATACTAAAGTTATACTATGTAATGTTTGTTAATTGAAGATAGAGGTTTTTTTCAGTTTACATTTTTTTAGTCTGTCCATTAATAAAGCAAAATTGCTGTTTGTTCATGCAATCATGAGTTTTTATATATATATATATATGTTATATGTATGTTTTTTTACAGCAGTGTTCCTACACTATATATATATATACTCTTTTTTTTTTAGGTTTTTTTTTTTAGTTTAGAACTTTATTTTAGTCTGTCCATTAACGAGCAAAAATCTTTTATATTTATTATACTGAACTATTTCCTTATTGAAGAGTCACTGCTCATCGTCAGCATTCCTTCTTTATTTTAAATAATTCTACAATTAAATTCAGATTAGCCTAAATATTTTCATTAGTAATAATTTTACTTTTTTGTTTTTACAGCCTTGTTCCTACCCTGTAGTTATAAATCACAGATTAGGCTGCTTTCCCGTTTCCCTTCTTTCTTTCTTTCCTGCAAACTGTCCCTTTTCACCTCATCAAACTGGCTCAAACACGCTTCATTCATTTTTGCCAGAAGTCCTTAAAACCTCAAGCATTTCACGTCACATGTACGAGCAGATTAACGCTCCGCTGGCGACCCAACACCAACAAAGCCCAACATCAGCAGAACGCGCAAACACATGAATATTAATAAATTATCAATAGCAAAATCCCAAAGTGCTTTTTTTCCCTGCTGCTTGATGACTTTTCAGGTCCGCCGGTAAATCTCGAGTCCAGACTGGAACCCGATCCTCCTGGTGAACCTGCTCTGGGGGTCCCCGGGGCCCACTAAGGCTGCTGTCCTGCTTACACTGGCCCCCGCAGGCCGGGCCAATATAGCGGGTGCTGCTGACGAGCCTCAGGATTCTGAGCGGATGACGGACCCGTACGGGGCTGAAGGAGCGAACGCAGCCCCCCCCCCCCCCATGCATGCTAGACCTCAATCAGCAGCTTCTTTAAGTTCTCCTGGCGACTGCAGTTTCCCGTTTTTTTTTTTCCTTTGCACAAGTTGTTTTACAAGGTTTTCTGTTCGAGGATCCAGGTTCTAGTAGTACTAGTGATTATGTGGTACTCACCAAGTCACCCGCTGACCTCTGAGGACACGGTGAAAACAGGTGAGCTGCAGGTTGTAAGAAAACCTCCAGGTTAATTAAACCCTTTTTTAACGACTTCTTATATTGACCTTAAAATGCAAAACTTACAGCAGAAGGTGTTCCTCATCCAGGTCTTTGTTCTCTGTCAAGTCGAATCAAGGCAACTGGACCTGTAATTGTCTATTTTAATTGCTAATTAGTCTATAGATAATTTATTTCCATTGAGGGGTTATTAATTATTATAATTGTGTGTTAAATAAACATTTCTTATTAGAAAATTACACAAATATGCATATGTTATGCATAAAGATGGGTGGCCATTCTGGAGCAGTAGTTGCTAGGTGCAACTCCCACCCAGCTCCACACTTTCACCTGAATACAAAACACTTCTGACTCCAAAAATGCCACTAAAAAAAGGGAAACAAACCAACATCTGACTATATTGATTATTTATAGTCAAAAGCCTTCAACCTCTGAGAATCACGGATGTGCTCAGTCATTGCCAGATTAATCAGCCTGTTATGTTTTTTTTTCTATTAATGCATATTCAGGTGTAACTTCCGAGGCTTTCGAAGCGCCTCCTCTTTTTCCACCAAAAGGTTTCCAAGGATGACATCTCAGGAGAATCCTGTTGTAACAAAACATCTGGAATGTTGGGTTATATTCAGGCTGAGGAGGAAGCATCAGATGATCATTAAAACATCAGGGTTCATCCTCTGGGGACAGGGAACATCCACAGCAGTCTATTTTCACAAACACTCAATTAAGCCCGTCAGACCACAGTTGAATGACCATACCATTACTTTTTATTGTAGATATACTGGGCTACATTTATAAAAAAAAAAAAGAAAAAAAAGAAAATAAAAGAAAATAAATCCCAAAAAAACAAAATTAAAGGTATTTGTGATCCATAAGGTGCAGACCGCAAACCACTGCAGCACGGTATTACAGTATGAGTGAGGAGTTTCTATTCCAATGTCCCTTAAACATTTGCTGCAGGTTGTGATGGCCCATAATTCCCCATACTGATAAAAGAGTTCATCAATCGTCGCGTTTAGCTCCACTCTGCTGGTGTTCTGCTGCTCAGGATGACCACGAATACCCCGACAAACGGTCACGTCCGGTGCTTCATGCTGGTTTTATGAGACCCGACATCTCGCCGCTCCCCATCACATCAAGGCATGTTAACACGTCGCTACCACTTGCCCAACGGACCTTAATGGAAAAATCCAGCCTAAAACAATCAAACGATTAAATGAAATGAAAACCGTCTATCTGGGGTTGATGTTCTTAATCTTTTTTTCCAGTTCCTCTGAAAATGTGGCTACATGTAAAGTAATGAAACTTCATTTTGTGACAGTGGTCAACAGAAACAAATCCAAATATCAAATATCACGGTGAACACGAGTCAAATAAGTTTTTAAATTAGGAATAAGTTTAAAAAATACAGACGGCTGAACCTACAGCATGGATGTAGCGCAGCCTACTGTTTTTTTAAGAGGTCGCTAGCTCTGATCCAGGACGCCATACTACGTATCACGATCCTGCGTCGCTATGTTGGGGGGAAACTCGAGACATTTCAATCCCCGACCCACTCAACACAACTTACAAGAATGGGCGAAAACACAAATTCACCAGATGGTAGGAAATGTTTGCAGGTGCAAAGTATGGAGGAAAAAAAAAATGGCTGTCATCTGGTTTCTACATTCAATACAAACCAGAAGATAAATTACAGCGTATAGCAGTAAAAAGGAACCCTGCTCCGTCGTTGATTTGACATGATTTATATAGATTTTAATGAGAGAACTTTCGCGGTCTGGTGAGTCACTCTTTGTTACGGTCTAGCAGCCTGACATCTTGTTTTTTTTTTTTCCTAGGATGACAACCTACCACCCTGTGGGTTTAACTCAATCCTAGGACAGGGAAATGTAAGGAAAACATTCTGACCAATCGGTGTGAAGGTTACAGAGAAGAACCAATCAGGGGGAAAAATATACAAGTAAATATAATAGAGCAGTTAGTAGAATGATAAAAACTGGAGTACAGGACTCTCTGAGACATCTGCTGGTCTAGAAGGAGAAGATACAGGTCTTCAGGACTGAAATGGAGCTTTTTGGCCATTCTACTAAATACTGTAATAATGTCAAGCCAAACACACTGAAGTTCTCATAGAATTATACAGAGCCAGATCAGATGTTACTGCAGTGTCTGCACATTTGCAGATGATGCAATCCTATACATGAATATGTCTAAATTAACATTTACATACATAAGGCACCAAAAAGCCTGATTTTAGTTTTTTTTCCTAGGTGTCCAATCCAATACACTTGTAACTTCTTAAGACTATATGATGTAAATTTTCTCTTGTAATTTTTAGACTTTATTCGAGCAGATCAATATAGATCAAATCTTTATTTTGTTCCGACATAGGAACAGTATTTAAATTTTTTTTTTTTTTAAGTGCCGGAATTTGCACGGCTGGTGTAGAACTAATAGGCGAGTTAAAGACACTCTACTGTAACAAGTCATACAACTTCATTATGTTTTATCCAAGAGTTCAGGAGCGAGCTGGAGTGGATTTTTCCTTTAAGTTCCCAATAAAAGGGCCAGGGGAGGTTTTGTCTTAGAGTAGTAGAAGAGGGACCAGGAGCATCACAACATGTCTAATGAGTAGTCACCATTCAAGTCATGACTGGACATGCTAGTTTCTCCCCCCAAACAACTTTTTAAGGCGGGACGTCCAGACATTTTAGCCCCCAAATTGCAGAGAAATCTTTTTACAGTGTATTGTCGATGATAACTCGCAGGCACACTTCTGTCTCCCCTCCCATTGCCCCTTATCTTCTTTTAAATAGGTTTGTGTAATACCAGCAATTGAAACAGCAGCAAAGCCTGAACCACAAGTTAGTCCTCTTAAACATTACGGCATCTTATATACACTTCTTTTTTTTTTTTTTTATGTCCCCCCCCCCCTCCATCTTTCACTCCCTTTCACACTCTGACATGAGGTAAAGTATGGCGCCCAAGTGCAATGCTCAATTGTGCTACATGTACAAAAAGAAATAATAAAAAAAAAAAAAAAAAAAAAAAAACAAGGAGAAAATCCGCCTGTACAAGAAAACGTATTCGGCTCTGAATTAATACGAGTCTACCTCAACTCAACAAGTCTACTCCCACAAAACAGTCCTCCTTCCTCCATTAAAAAAAAAGAATAATAATAATAATAATAATAAATGAAGAGACGAGGTTGTTGGATGTTTATGCCGCTTCTGGCTGACAAGATTTGTGATCCTTATTTTCATCAAATCACAGACAAAAAAAAACAAACAAAAAAAAACGAGTGGGGCGTGGCACCATATGAGTGATTTCACATTCTATTTTTTTTTTTGTAACCCCCCCCCCAAATCCCTCCCAGAGTCTCGTGGAAAATTAGTGTGTTGAGCCAGAAGAACACTCCTGATCTGGAATCTAACCAGGCTTTTCTCTACTGGTGGAAAATCCAGAAAAAGCCAGAGGGCCAAAGCTGGGCTACAAGAGCCTGAGAAATAATGACAGATTGCACTCTGTTGGATACTGACAGATTGTGGATGAATGTGCTGAACTTTATTGGTGTAACGGCTAAAGTGTATGTTGCTATTTTTTAATCCCACGCAAGAACGAAAAGGACTTTTTACACTCAAGCATTTACGTGATTATCGGTGGCACCCCAAAACAGATCGGAGTAGAATTCAGCTGCTGGCAGAGCGTAGAGACGAAGAGATCGGTCCCAGCAAGGAGTGGATTTAAATAAATCTAATTATTGAGCAAAAATCTTTTAACATGGCTGAGCACATATTTATTTAATTCGGACTTTGTGTGCACAATAAATAACATTACATTTTCTTAACGGGTGTGTCCATCTCAGGATTGAGCACATTTCATTTCAGCTGCATCTTAAAAAGTTAATTCATTCATTCATTATTAACATTAAGAATGATTCTAATAGTCCACTCTGTGCTGACACTAATGCCCTCCCACAGAAAAGGCACTGAGTTTAGATCCTATTCGAAACACAAGACAAACGCGTTGCTGTGAGGGAATGTCGACTCAGCGGAACAGATGTGTGTGTGTGTGTGTGTGTGAGATGCGTCCTGACGGCACAAATATCACAGTATCGAGACGAGAATGCGCGTCGACGTCGAGAGGAAATTGCTGAATTGAAAAACGAGTGCGGCGTCCTTTGAGGTAGAAGCACCTGCAAGTGGGATTACTTGACTGTGAATTTTTGTTTTTTTTAAATAACTATATTAACACAGTTTAGGAGCCACACGGGTGAAATATCTATTCCAAACCCTGGTTCACGGAGGTTAAATGTGGAGAAATAAGTCGTTTTGGAGTAAAAGCGCAAGATTCAAGAGTGCAATCTGATTACCTCTGCAAGCATTTATACCCGTCCAGATCAGTCAACCCTTTTACCTACAGTCCAAGATTAACTGCTAGCAACTGGATGCGGGGGAAAAACAGTTTAGGCTTATGTGCAGATAATACACTTCCTATCCCCCCCAATGGAAAAAATATATATATCATCAACCTCAAGTATGGGAGAGGGGGGGAAGAGACGACAATGCAGCTCTCCTCTACAGCTTGACGGCTGACCGACAGGACAACCAAATTAAACAGATTTCCAAAAAAAAAAAAAAAATTAAAAATTAAAATAAAAAAAAAAGGTCAAATAAAGAGGTATTACAGTTACAGTGCAAAAAAGATGAGAAATTCAAGCTTAATACAAAAAAAACTTAGCACCAAACAAAAAAAGAAAAAAAAAAGAGAGACAAGAAATGCATGCAATTAACTGAGGTATTCAAGTGAAAAAAGGGCTTATTGATGAGAAGGAAAAAAAAAAAAAACATTTAGCGAGAAGCAAAATTTTGTCAGAACAGAAACCACAAAAAAAAAAAAATTATAATAATAATAAAATAAAGAAGGCTGGTATCCTTATCCCTAGGAATCAACTTCAACCTCATAGTGTCACATCTGCTGTAGCTTTGGTAGGTATGGGATGTGAGGAACACTAGCACGCTGAAATGAATTGGCCTTTTTTTTAATTTTCTCATAAAGACTGTATATCTGAAAAGATTCTGTGCATCTCACACATGTATCCAATTCGTAGAAAAGTCTGCAGCATATTGTACGTCGTGATATGTCTTTCTTTTCTTTTTTTTTTCTTTTTTTTAAATATCAAAACTGGATGACTCGCTCCGTGGAAAGACATTTTAGTGCGCAAAGAATGACTAAATCAACTCCATCCGTTCTCGGTATCAAAACGCGTTAAAACCGAAATCGCCAAGAACGTCGGATCTCGCTCTCACACACTGCAGATATATCCATTGATTTAGAACATTTATAGAAGCCATCCAGTTGTCATGATTTATACACAAGCTACAAGAACATGCAACCTCAAGTGCGGTTAAAAACGAGTTTAAATTACAGTAACTGGGAATGTTGAAATTCCTATCCGTTTCGCAGGATATGAGGGTGAGCCTTAGCATCTAAGGCCGAGAATATCATTCATGTCTTTTATATTTTTTAATATATATTTATATACTTTGCTACGTATATGATTTTGGTGTCAATGTGACCACACAATTCTCAAAATAACAGACCCCTAATGGACTAAGTGCAAAAATGATTAAGAATACCATTTCAAGACAGATTTCAGACAGAAGTGCCACCAGGTTCTTTTGCTCCAGTGGTATCTGTTAGCCACGTCTGTCCGCTTAGCGTTTTTTTTTAAAAAACAAAAAAACGCTTTAAAACTGACTGGCACTAGTGCACAGGCTGAGGAGTTTAGCGTTTTTTTTGTTGTTTTTTTTTCTCTCTTCTTCCTACATACTTTGATTTACACCATTTTTTTGATCGAACTATGTACAATCTAATACTACAACAATAAGCATAAGCCTCATCTCACTGACACGGAGGTTAACAAAAAACAAAACTAAAACAGTGAGGAATAGACACTGCGACCTGACCTTTTTTTTCCTTTTTTTTTTTCTTTAAACACTTTACTAAACGTTAATAAAGCACTCATGTGATTACACAAAAGCAGAGTAGGGAAAGTAAAGATTGTGTTTGCGCGCAAAAAAAAAAAAAAAAAAAAGACGACAACAAAAAAAAAAAAAGAAAAAAGAAAGAAAAATCCGTTGTGAAATCTGTCGTGTGACCAGTCTGCTCCTGGTTGCGTCCACACAGTGTTCCCTGGCTGCCTTGGGTGCCTTAGTCGCAGGCTGAAGATACAGGGCTAGCATCGCGCCGTTTTATTTCATTTATTTTTTTAATAGCGTCGATAGCTTAGGTGCTAATGCTGCGAGCTCGGAGCAGGAGCTCAGTTGTTTTGGACCTGAGGTTGATTGGCTTTGAGGCTGCGCAGGGCTCGCCGTGCCGCCGCCGACTTGGCGATCCGGTAGCTGCGGCCGACCCCTTTGAACTTGCCCTTCCCGACGACCTCCACGGTCACCCGGACCTTCCCGTCGTACGTCCTCTCTGCGGGGCTGAACACAACGAAGGAAGGGATGAATCTCCTGCTCTTTTTGTTTGCCGACGTGGTTTCGCTGAATTATTTACAGATCAAAATACATTTTAACTGAACAGAAATAAAGCCCGTCGTGTGTGTGAGTAACTTCCTGCACAGATATTTTAAAAACGCCCAGCGGTTCTTTTTTTTTGGCATCAGCATAGACGGACGTGTCAATCTGTTGGCCTGCACATGGGCAGGGACACATGATGAAATTATAACTTATGCAATCACATAAGTAGATTTTGCATATCAAAAAGGGCGGAATTATTACATTTTCTAGTGGGCTTTTGTTTGGAGAAATATAAAAGTAGTGTTGAGTTTCATGAATTTCTCAGAATGTGTTCATAAATATATCTGTAAAATACCTTCACATGTATATTTAAGCAAAACAATGTGACATTAGTGCATCTTTTCTGCACACATACAATACATTATGATTAACCAAGCAGCTTTATAAATGAAAACTCATTAAAACACATTAGAAACATACATATAACATAACATTATGATTGAACTGACCATCTGCATCTTATTGTTTGACCCGCTTCCTGATTTTATTCCCTTAATAATAAAAACCTTCATTCCAAAATTGTGTCTCTAATATTTGAATATCTTTGATGATCTGAAATGTTTAAGTGTGACAAACGTGCACAAAAAATAAGAAATTAAATCAAAGAAATTCCAACAGTGCTGTAACTGCAGTAATAGCAAAGAGCTGCTCTCTCCTACCTGAACTTGGCAGTTTCTGGTTCCATCTCCAGCAGCTCCCTCACAGGAGAGCGTGGCACATTGGCAGAGAACTTCTCTGTAAGGGGAGAGGGGATTAACATCCTCAGATTAACCTCCCGCTCTTCCACACGTCAGCACGTCGGCATCCCCAGCACTCACCTATGAGCGGCCTCATCATGGGATAATACACCTGCCACACCGTCTCCAGGGACATCCTGCTGTCCATGTAAATGGCCCCGGCCAGCGACTCGAAGATGTCCCCCATGGCTTTAGGGACCTCGATGTCCTCCTCCTTCTCTTCGTCTTCTTCGGAGCGTCGCAGCTGCAAAAAATCAGAAGTTTGAGACCAGACGATTAATTCCTTCCTGGTAAAAACCAGTATGACTACTGTATAACTCCCTCTGCATTTTTTACAAGAAGTCTCATATCGTACTTTTTTAATATTTTTTTTGCTGCACTGGAGCCATCGTTATTGAAAATTAGGTAAATTAAATTTTTACTCTGAATAGCATAGGTGCTTTTATTATTTTCATCATTGAGCAGCACTGCATCAGGACCAAGGTGCTTGCCAAAAATTAGTATAAAAACATGCTTTTTTAAAAAAAAATAATTAGACTTTTTTTTTTTGGAACCAGTGGTTATTTCTCAAACTACACACCTTAAGACCCAGGGATTAATTGAAACTATTATTTGGTAATTTACCATGTTTGAACGACATAAACCAGCCCAATAAAGGGTAAAGTCAAACCAAGTTTGCAGCTTTGGGCAGCAACGTGTTTTCTCCTGATTAATCTTCATATTATTAATTGTTTAATTATTTAATGAGACAAAATAGTAATTAATGCCAATCAAATAAACCTAAAACCACTTGTTATCAGGTGATGAAAGCTGGGCTATCAGGACATAAATCCATTTACCAGATGTGAATAAGAGCTTAAAAAAAAAAACATTACTAAAGCGGGGACTGATCTGATCCACTATTGGCATCAGGTTGCCGATACTGGCGTAATTCACACACGAAATATCGGCCTGACATCTCCAGACCTTTCCAGGGTCGGGGGAAACACTCGTTGTGGTAAAGTCGCTCCGTGCCAAGTGGAGAAAAAAAAGACTTTTAGCGCTGGATCCAACTTTGTGGATAAAAAGAGGACTGGACTGAAAGCAGTCCCTCAAGGGGAACCTGCCAATGTTCCTTCAAACCCTGGTTTCCTCACTCAGGGGTTTTCCTGCAAATGAGTTCGATCCGGGTCCTTTGATTTGTCATGTTCAGATTTAATCCTCTACTGTCATATGGTAACAGTTATATCTTCATTGTTCTAAAAAGCTGTGATATAAGATTTATGTTTTTACAGTACAGTAGTTTAACGGGTGTGAAAGGGGGACTTTTATTTTTAAAGAACATTCGATTTATTAGGTCACATGACCAGGATTTCCCTCAAAAAGTCCACACATTATCTAGGGTACTTTTCTTTTACACATTTAAATTAGTTATTCATAATTTTTTTCTAATATGGTAAAAGGTGAGAATATGCAAAATTCTAGTATTTAAAAATTAATAAAAAATAATACAAATTCCTACTATATACACAACCTAATGGAGTCCAATGTACTTACCTACAGTAACATCAAACTATCCTGAGACATTTATACGTCTTATTTTTTTATAGGGCATTTTAAAGTAATAAAAACATTAAAAAACATGTCTTGCAACAGGAGGTTGAGAAGAGCAACACAGTTGTTTGACAGGACTTTTTATTAGTGTAGATATTTATTATTTTCTTCCAGGTAATTGCACTTCTGGTTTGAAAACCTGAAACTCTCATTACTCTTGAACCTATGTACAGTAATCCAATTATATGCACCCCAGAACCCTACAGCTAAACTAACAGCTTTGAAATACAGTCAATTAAATATATATTTCGCATATTTGTTAGTCCCATATTGTAGAAAGTTTGACTTTAATTGCTTTTCGATTACAATAAAGTCTAGCGTCAGATCTGACAACCAGAGGAAATGCTCATTTATCTTAATGATGCAAAAACAACCCGTTTCTAAAACTACACAAAACTCAGGAATCAGTGCATCTCCACTTGATAAAAACATGCTGTCAAACTATTTTAAGACATAATTTCACAGCAATGCTGGCACATGTTTAGTAAGGCACGTGCATACGTTGCATCAACATTAACGTACTGGGACTGAATGAACGCAGCTCCTCGTACTTTACTTTATAAGTTTATAAACCGCTCCACCGACACGTCCTGCTAATGTACTAACATGGCATATAACAGTTGAAAGCATGCTACATTAGCAGCTTCACCGTCTTCATTTGATGACCAGTGAACAGTAAAGTGGTACCATGTTACTGCAGCACTTTCTTTATTTCTTTCAGCTGTTTTTTTCAGCATGTTTGTGCATGTGACCGCCGTCCCCAAGGCATACGAGTACCTCTCGAGCAGAATGAGGGAGATCTGCTGCCAAGATAGCCATTTCCAGCCAAATTAAATCCAACTGCATTTTCTCCTCAGTACTCAAATCATTGAATATGAAACAGATTCATAGGAGCTGACAGTCCTTGTTATTCAGGCTGATCTTTTTTTGAATGCTGACTTTTATTCAAGAAAACAAAAAGACTACGACGGCAAAGATTAGGTTTCCCCCTACGAGGCTTTCTCCGGGTCTTTCCGCCGCGTTTCTTACCTCGGAGTCCATGCCCTGCATCTCGTTCTTCTCCAGCTGAAACTGCACGAAGTCGTCGATGACGTGGAACAGCTCGGGCGAGATGGCCTTGAAGTACTTGTGGTAGTCGTACTTGACGGCCAGCGAGGCAAAGATGGTGTTGTTGACGAGCGCCGAGCGCAGGTCGGTCAGGACGCCGGGGGAGTGCTGCCGCGGGTCTTCGTAAAGGTGCTTCGTTATGAGGTAGTCTAGGATTGCATCGCCGAGGAACTCCAGCCGCTGGTAACAATCTGAGGAAAAACACAAAAAAAATATAGCTTAATTAATGCACCAATAACAACGAACCACGTGACTTGGATTAATATGAAAGGTGTCGCTGCTCTGCAGTGATTTACCCGTTTATTTTATTTGAAACAAAAAATCCCCTTAGAATATAAAACTGGTTTATAGCATAGGTTTTTCATTTTTTTAACATCATTTTTAGAGAGTTAAGGGTTATGACAGTTTTGATCACAGTAAATATCATTGTGATAACAAACAACACATCTAACAACATCTAATAACATCACACCTCGTAGGCTTGGAAACTTCTGACTGATTCTATAGAACTAACGATTAATCAGATAAATCATTGCCAGCTACATCCCTGACACATATTATTAATATATGTGTTTGTGTGAAAGCCAGAACATATCAGAGAAGCTACAGGGTGCCTGACGGAGATAAATCATCATGATGCTCTCTGCAGCATTTCTATAATCAATATATAAACATGTATTAACCCCCTATAATGTAGTCATCAGCAGATGGGACTGTTCATTAATTTACTCCAATAACTATAACTCACATGTGGGCACCAATAAGTGGAGGCTGCTGAATAAACATAATATAAAATATGTTTCCATAAGCAGTTATAACATTTTTTTACATTAACACCTAAAAATGTACTTTGATTATATAATTATTATTTGATTATATTACACTTTCAGTTGTTTTTCCCTTTACTAAGTGCTACTTTAAGCTATTATAACCAACTATTCATCACATTATATTGAGACTAGACCTTTTTTAGAGAGTTAATCTAAATTTGACATTGTCCCACTCTCAAATCATTTATAAATGTAGATAGGTTTTTATTTTCCAGGCACATACATGGGGAAATATGAAGTAGTCATGTAAACCTGAACATTATTTCCTCACTTGGCCTTACATGCTGTAGTTTTGTTGTTTTGTTAAACGTAATTGAATGATATCAGTGTTGTGGTTACAGCCTGTTGCGCAGCCCCCATCTGAAAGGAGCCAAAAAAATGTTGTATTGCTGCCGCTTTAAATGTTTAAATATCAATAACAATCAGGAGGGGAACTCCAGTGATTTTAGTGGCCTGAAGATAAATAAAAAAATGAAAAAGAAAAACATGTGGGGGTGTGGAGTTATGTGGGGAAAAAAAACGTGAGGTTAGCAGACCTCTGTAGCATCCAGCTGAATATCTCTGCTGGAGGCATCATTAGCAGCTATTAGATAACACACCTGAACCTGTGTGGCAACTTTTGACAAGAACAAGGAAAAGATGATTTCTCTGGTTGTGGTGCATCGATTTTGCGATCTTGTATATTTTCCAACTGTTTTATGTGTTGGGGGTGTAATGGTAAAATCAGTGGAGCCCCCTTCAAATTGGATTTCAGTGTAAAGGCCTGTGCAACAAAGCCAGGCAGCATTCCACGTTGGGAGGAGAATCAATTGACATGCACTGACCAGGTCCAAAAGAGAGAAAAAAAAAATAAATAAAGATGGATGGATGGATAACAAACTTATCCCTATATCAATTTTGGCAACTGCAAAACTTCTTCTATATTGCATTTAATCTAAACAAACAGTCAACAATATCAAACAACAAACATATTAAAACCATATGTTCAGCATCCGCTGCCAACAGCTTTTCCTCAAATTACACATGTACTTCCCATCTTATTCCGAAGCGCTCTGTAAAAAAATACTGAAACCCATCCGGCTGGCGTGAGGTCTGACCTGTGATGGTGTTGTAATGGTAGGACGCGTGGGTGAAGGCCTGCAGCAGGTAGGCCTTGTTCTGGAACGTGTAGTTGATCTTCCTCTCGAAGTTCTCGAAGCCGGAGATGAGGTGGTGGAGCGTGCGCTCCGCGTCCGGGTGGGCCAGCATGCAGCGGGGCGGGATCTTCAGCCAGCCGTAGCACAGGTCCAGAGCCGGGGTCGGACGGCCGGGCGCCGCCGCCGCCTCGGCCAGGACGCCACGCTCCAACGGCAAGACCTGTCGACATGGAGACAAGACACACACCGCTTGAAGTGGATTATGGGACAGTTTTAGTGTTTCCCTCAAAAGATTTATTATGCAAGGCGGCTGTTAAAATTCAATAATTAATTTATATTTTTTTATCATTTATTTGTGTGCAAATTAACAACAAGAGCACTGGTGTTGAATGCTATGTTGCGTCTTGGAGCGAGATGCTGCAGCTAGCGTGTAGAGTGGCAGCTTAGCATGTGGTTTTTGACACGTTACACTACTATGCATGTGGTGCTGGAATGTTTAGGGTTTTTTTTTTTTTTTTTTTTTTTTTGGAGGGATGTAGGCAAGGCAGGGGGCATTTATTGTAGAGGCAACCTTGAACTTCATCCAGCAGCACACTCCAGAGACTAGGGTTGAACGGTTTTAAGAAAAAGTATTTTTCTAGCAGATATTGCGATATTGATTTCATTGATGTTTTTCTTCAGATCAAGTTTCAGTGCACAACAACAACACAGTATTACAGAAACTTACATCATACCATTAAACCAACAAATACCATATCTCTAACACTTAACGCAACATGTTTTAAGCAGCACCTGCTGCTGCAGCGTCAAACCCCCGAATACTGACAAACGATGTTTTTCTGTTGGTTTAAACCCTCGACTCTGCTTCTAGTCTCCCTGAAGCCATTTTAGAAGTTGATGAACGGCCTATGCTGATCGGACACCAGAACACGTGACCTGCACTACTCAATAGCCTGCTATTGAGAGGTGGCACACATGTGTAAAACAGTTGACAAAAACAAAACCTGGGTTAGGAAAATGGCAAAACAAGAAAAAATGCAACGTTGATGATCACAAGATCATATTACCTGAAATCACTTTTTCCATCTAAAACGACAGATCATTAAAAGAAAGAAAACACACACACACACACACTCTCTGGACTCAACAGATGTAATTTTTGTGCAATTTTATATAGTAACTACACACCAAAAACATTTTTATTTTATTTCCCCTTACCCTTAAATCCAGGCTCAGTGTACCACACTACAACTAGATCATTAAATGAGTTGCCAACTATTAAATAAATCTACAATTGATTAAAAAAACGATTAAATTATAAACGCTGTGATTCCAGCTGCTTAAATATGAATATTTTCTCACTACTTTAGCCCCCTATGACCCCAAGTTAAAAACTAAATCAGTAGACGAATGGTGATCAGTGTTTTATGACATTTTATAGACCAAACTATTACATCGTCGATTATTGCAGAAATAATAAACGATGTGGTGAGTGAAGAGACCAACAGGAATTAAAACATATCTTTACTGTATTGTGCCCTGCATGGTAACAGGAGCCCAACTCTAACCCTCATGAGGTAATCTCACCTTGAGTCCCAGGGAGCAGAGGAACATCTGGGCGGCCCTCTCTCCACAGCTGGTCAGGTAGCAGCCCAGCAGGGCCTCCACGCAGTCGGCGATGCTCTTGTCGGCGATGCACTGCTCCGTGTGCAGGTCGTAGGAGATGGACTGCTTGCCCAGCTCGGCGCCGCAGTTCTCCTCCGACGGGTTCCAGAAGCCCACCACGAAGTCGTCCTCCTCGCCGGCCTTGCTGGGGTCCAGGTAGCACATGGCGTCCCACGAGCTGTAGTCGAACTCGTCGGACGGGGGCCCGCTGTGCGCCGGCTCGGGGGGGTAGTGGGCCGTGGCGGGGTGGAGGGGCTTCTTGGGGGCCTTCCACTCGTACGGGGACTCCATGTGCGCGGGGGACGGGCCGGAGGCCGGGGCGAGGGGGGGCGGGAAGCCGCTCAGGGAGATCTTCTTGCCGAACGCGCCGGAGCCCAGCAGCATGTTGTCGATGAATTTGATGTGCTCCTTGTAGTACTCCAGGTCATCCTCCATGTTGACCTCGTCCTTGGGCTCGTCCTTCAGCATCAGCTCGCCGTCCTCGTCCGCCTCCTCGCCGTCCTCCTCCTCCTCCTCCTCGTCCTCGTCAGAGTTGTTCCCAGAACGCCCGTTAGCCAGAAGCTCCCCTTTGGCCTGGATGATGGACACGAACAGGAGGGGAGGTAAAGATCAGAGCAGAAAGGAAACTAAAGCAAAGTAGTTCTGGTTAAGAGAGTAAAAGCAAGAAAAGGAATAATTGAAGTCACAAGAAACAAACTATTCACATATTTTCTGTAATTTAAATCACAGTCAAACATTTGCTGCTGGTGAGACATAACACATTTGAAGACATCGCATCTTGTAGTTTTTATAGATCTAAAGATTAATCAGATAAATCATTGCCAGCTACATTCCCGACACACATTATTGATATGTTTGTGTAAACGCCAGAGTATATCGGAGAAGGTACAGAAAGCATGTAGGAGATAAATCATCATGATGCTCTCTGGAGCATTTCTAAATCAATATATAAACATTTATTAACCCACTCTAATGTAGTCATCAGTAGATGTAAGTGTTCATTAATTTACTTCAATAACTATAACTCCTCATGTGGGCATCAATAAGTGGGGGCTGCTGAATAAACAGATAATATAAAATATGTTTCCATAAGAAGTTATAATAGATTTTTTTTATATAAACACCTAAAAATGTACTTATAGATTTTTAAAATATTTAGATTCCTATTAAAAACGACAACTCACTGGCATCCCCAAACATGTAATTGTGTTTTGATTTTATTACACTTTCAGCTTTTATTTCCCTTTACTAAGTGCTACTTTAAACCATTATAACCAACTATTCATTAGATTATATGTGAGACGGGACTTAATTCAAGTGGAGTGGACATGTTGCCAGACATGGTGAACCCTGCCCTCTAGTGGCCTGACAATGTAAATGACAGAAATTATCGTCAGCCTTTCTCTAAACTCAAATTATTCAATAATATCCTCAACCTCTAACACACATCTACTGTTACTGCTCATTTTGAGCCCTAATGCAGCCCTGTAAAGTACTGTAGGGAGCAGAAAAACTCTAATTATCTCATATGAACACACCCGTCACATATAAGAGAGACAGTGCAGTATAAGACTGCAGTATGACAGACGTCTACTGACCTCCTCTGAATCCAGTTTGTCGGTGCTACTCTTGTCCTGGTTGACCACGTAGCCGGGGGGCAGCCAGTTAACGGGGGGGTCGAAGATGGACACCACCATCCTGCTGGGGAGTCCCTTCTTCTTCCCCAGACGGTACAGGTTACAGTTGCTCACCTGGACAACAGGAAGACAGGTAAGAGGACGGGTCATCACCAGTAACAATGGAACCTCTGTGGTTAGTAATCCATGTTTAGCGTATAAAACCCAGTAAGAATTAATGATCAGAAGAATATTTTACGCTTTCAATTTTTCTAAAGTAAATATGTCAAGCACTGTTTAATGTAATAAATATGCCCCATTTGAAACGTGATAGTGTAATGATGTAATAAGTGTCCAAAAATGCAATAAAAAAGCTTAAGATAATAATAATTTTGGATTATTGTGTTATTGGACTGGTGAAAAAAAAATGTTTAACTGAGCCAATAACGTAATAAGTTACGTTATTGGCAAAAAGATAATACCCTATGAGTTGAAGACTTCTATAACGTTATTTGCCTATTAATATGTTGTTGGCCTATAACATTTTAAAGAACAAATTTAACAAGTTAAAATACTAATTTTCAATATTGTGAAAAATACTGCATAAAGCAGAAATATTTTTATTTTTTTTAAATAGTTTACAGCCTATGTTGCTGTGAGTCTGAGCTTCATTCCACAGCTTTGCCTAATCTACAATCCTGCTGTGTGGTACTAAAAACTTTTATGGAGAAACAGCGTTCGGTTTTTATGCTCCACATATCTGGGACAATCTCTCCAAATAACTCACAGTTCACTTAAATCACGGCTACAGAGAAAGTAACAGAAACATAAAACAAAACGATAAAATTATATTGTCCTCCTGGATATATCGGACAGACCCGAGACGTATCGTTTAGCCCGTGATGCGGGTCTACTCTCACCGAGCTGTGAAGTCTTACCTTCTTGCTGCGCATGTAGCTGAGCCGGCCCTCGTGGGCGTCGGGGTAGGTGCAGAACAGGTACGTGGTGATGGCGTGCTTGAGGAAGGAGTCGCCGAGCATCTCCAGGCGCTCCAGGTTGAAGCCGTCGCTGGCGTTGGACAGGGTCAGGGCCTGCAGGATGAGGCCCGGGTTGGGCCCCAGGCTCTTGGGGGAGTCCCCCGCCTCGGCTCTGGGCGGGGGGACGATGGCGAGAAGGTGGAGAGAAGGTGCTGCGGGAGCGCCGGGACCCGTGGCCGCCCGGCTGCAGACTGAGGTAGCTTTATTGGTGCGGTCTGAGGTCCTCCCCGGTGTACATTCATCACTAGGCTGTGGAGGACTCGCGCCGGGCTTCTTCAAGCTGTGAGAGGGCTGCACAGGAACTGAGGTAGTGGTTTGTATTGATTCGGGGCTCTGCAGCCCAGGGGCGCTGGGCTGGGAGCGTTGGCAATTGTCACGTTGGTGAAGGTGCTCTTCTCGGGGGCCGTTGTCGCCGCAGCAGGCGACTCGGGCAGTGCCGTTGGTTAGGTTCCTGGTGCAGGTGGCGTCTCCGGGCGGGTCAGGGGAGGAGTGGTGACCGCTGGGATGCGTCAGGGAATTGGAATCGGGCGGCGATACAGTTTCTTGGTGCTCACAGTGACCCTCGTCATCCTCGCTGCAGGACTCGGGGCAAGAGATGAACGTTTTGCTGTCGATGGATCTCTTCCAGCCAAAGTCCAGGTTGGGATACCTGCCGCATACACAGAGACCAGCTTTACATTAGGAACGCATTCACACAAAAAACAAGGAGTGACAGGTAGCACTAGTAGTGTTATTTTCATCTGACGAGAGAGTAGACAGGACGAAAATGAGACGGAAATAAATGTCCTTGTGTGACAAAATTAACGCATGCATTTTTTTGAAAAGACTAGACGAAATCTACTTATCTAAATAAAGACTTAATAAAAGTTTATTTTTTTCCATCACAGACTTTTTAAAACCACAATCTAAAAAGTGCCAATCAATACACAGTGATTTCACGTCTTAACCCCTGTTTAAATAAATGTATTTCTGCCTAAAACATTGAAAAATAGAAGGTAAAAACTCATTTTAGATGGCGTAGCTACATCTTTGGCATTAGCAAATTACTCTTTACAACTGCATACAATAAATACTACTACAATAAAGCTTAAGAAAAAGACTTGAGATTTGATTAATATCATCATCAACCTGCTGTCTAAGACTAAAGAAATACTCTGACTAAAACTAAAATAATTTGAATTGTAGTCATTTAAAAGTAGAGTAATGTACTTTAGATTTTTTTTTTTTTTTTTACTTCAAAAACTACTCTAAAACACCAGGACTTTTCTTAGACTAAAATGTGACTAAACAAAAAAGAATACAAGTTGACTGAATTAGACTAAACTAAAACAGGATTTGACACATGCCTAAGCCTAACAAACTGAAGGATAGCATGAACACGGGTACAGAGTCTGGTACAGACCTGAAGTCGGGGGGGAGGGTTTGGGCTCCCACTCCGGCCTCGCTGGCTGTCTGGGCTCGGAGCTCCTCGGCCGTCAGGAGGCAGTGGAGGCGGTAAAGGATGCTGGGCAGACACACTGCTTTCCTCCACAGGGAGGCGGGGATGGGGTGGATGGCACACAGCTCTGGAACCAGGATCTGAGGAACACAGCACGCATGTTGGAGAGGAGCTGCGGATATACAGAAATAAACCTGACTGAGGTGTTTTTGATGCTGTGCAGCTTTTACCTGTTTGTTCTGCAAACTCTCCCACTTGGCCTTTCTCTTCTCTGCACTGCTGAGTGGCAGCGCTTTGCCTTTCTGGTTCAGGTGACGAGGGGTTAACAGGTTCAATCTGTGAGCACAGCAACACCAAAGATAAACCAGACTTCATCCCCTACACAAAAATTAACAGGCATGTTTACAAAGAACTGATATTACACTGAGACTTCATTGATGCTAAAAGACCGACACAAACATTTCTGTATACAAGAAAACAAGTGCAAAACCTGTTGTCCCGCTTTTTTCCACCATGCATGACTAGGTGTTAACCTCTTTTCTGAATAATTTAGATAATAAATACTGCACAAAATTGGCTTAAAATTGCTTTTCTTGTTGTAGGCATTCCCCTAACGTGTGATTGAATGACATCTGACTGGCGTTTTGTGTTGCTGCACTATGTTAATGTTACCTGCAGATGTGGAAGAGGAGGCAGATCTAAGTTTCATGCATTCTTCATATTCTAGGACATATTTGTGGCAGAGGTGGTGAAGCAAATTGCTTCGTAATGCAGCTAAACTTTAGCCCGAAGATATTTATGATTATGATTGTTTGATCAGCATCAGACCTCTAAAAACCAAAGTACTTCCACAACACGGCTCCTCTTTTTGGTTTAGGGTCCTTTGTGTCTGTGATATTTTCTCCAACAGAAACAGGCTGTGCTATGTTCTGTAGTTTTGAAAAATCCATATCATTGGTATGAAACAGTAACCACATATCCCTAGTTTATAGCTACCTCTAGGTGTCATAATCTGTGTGTCACTCACCTGGAGGAGGTGTGGTCTACATCTAGAAGAGGCTGGTTCAGGTTGGACAGGTCCAGGTTGTACTTGGTTTTGTAATACTCCGCAAACGTCTCGTACTCCGGCGACGGAAACTTGCTGAGCGGCGTCAGGTCCGTGTACACGTCAGCGACGTAGAAGCGATGGGGCTGGTCGAAGTTGCGATACCTGGGAGAGGACGCACGGCGTCGTTTAGAACACAGATACACACACACACACACACACACACACACACACTTCTCACATCATCTGAGGGGGCATAGCAGCACATCTGGTACCTTGGAATGATGACAGCATCCTGGTAGTCCTCCAGCTTGAAGGTGAAGGGGTTCTGCTTGGTGTACTGAGTGGTAGGAATGCCAGTGCGGGCCTCAGACTTCTCTATGTCCTCCATGAACTTAAAGTCCATATCTAGTGTGTCGGATACCCCAACTAAACAAAAACAAACTTCAATCAGAATTTATAATTTACTGTGACGTTTCAACTCAAAATGTGGCGCCACTCACCAACATTCAGAGGTAGAACGCAGTAAGCCGAGTCAGCCAGCATGGGCTTGAACTCCAGTGCAGGTTTCTCCAGGCGGAGGATGTGGGAGAAGATGTACTGGTGCAGGCGAGTGATGAGGTCGAGCTGGGCGGCGGTGAGCTTGAAGCCGGATTTCTGCAGCTCGATGGAGATGGTCACCTCCCCCGAGCGGGTGTACACCGGGAAATGTGGGATCTGATAAATGATAAATGTTTTCATGAACAAACACTCCTTGTGAAAACTAAGCTGTCAATCAAACAACTGGCAGTAAAACACTGAGACATGTTACGCTCCGAAGTAGTCAACGTGACATACTCGAGGTATGGGTTTGGCAGTCAGGATACCGAAGCACCTGGTGGTGTCCTCCGGCGGGTAGAGCTTCCTCCGGCGGAAGTTGAGCTCGTCGGGGAGAGGGGTGGTGAGGACCATCCCGATCACATATAGGTAGTACGTCTGCTCCGGGACAGCGTAACTGTCCCGCAGACACTCTGGTATCTGCAGAACACAGAGGAGAGACAGGCCCATCTCACACAACAGAAACTGGATACAGATGTTTAATCAACAACAACATTTCCCAGTAACTCAAAAATTGCTGTTTACAGAAACTCTCCATCTAATTTGACTGAAAATAAGCTATTTTGCAAAGAGAAATGGGTAAATGTATCGGGATGTAGAGATATATAACAAAATACTTGCAGCTGTAATTGCAGCAAAAGGTGGTTGGACAAGTATTGCCTATATACACATGCCTGCCACAGTTTTCAGATTATTATTTCAGTGTTTTCCACAGACAGAGTTGCATTGTGTGGCTCTGAAGCCCCGATATGAAGGGGGGGTGTGATCTGAGCGGTTTGGCTGAAAACGTTGAGCCTTTGACATGTATGCACAGATGTCTCTCGCTCTCACACTCTTTTCTTTTCACTTTCGTGCTTAGTTGTGTTTGTTCATTACATCAAGACCTATTAAAGTACTTTTGAGTTTGTGGTTGTAACGTGACAAAAACATGGAAAATTTTCAAAGGGTAGAAATTCTTTTGCAAGGCACAGTATGTTGTAAAGCAAATCAAAGCTCCATGTGATTTTACTTAGGAGACACTTGTTCATATACACATTTCTGAACCAAGCTGTGACAAATCAGAGTACAGCAGAAGAGTTCGCTCACGGCTTTAGGGTAGCACTGCCTCCTCTTGGTGGAGCCAGGTCGACCCGGGACGCTGGTCTCCTCCTCGTCATGAAGGTCCAGCTCCTCCTCGTACTTCACCGTCTCCTTCCCCACTGGCATCAGGTGATCGTCTAACTCACCTGGGAGGAAAAGAAGCGAGGAATAAGGGAACTGAACAAGCTGGCATGTATGGCGATAAAAGGTAAAAAAAATCTGGTATTTACCCATTTTGTGGAGTTTCTCACAACATAATAGTGCAACTGCTTTCTCTGCCAGTCTGGCACAATTCATTACCGGACCCTGTGAAGACGGTGAGATCAACCTTTATAAATCCCAGGGAATGAAGCTGGAGAGTATACACTATAGAGCATAAAAACGTCCTTTCTCACCTTAACAGGAACTCTTAGAGGGGAGTTGATGGGTAAGTAGAGCGTGGACACGAAGCGTCCGTCCTGCGTCTCCGCTGTTTTACACTTGGGTGCTAAGTGGGTGAAGGGGTCACTGGGCAGCCGGGCACAATACCTGAACATCAGAGTAAGAACCTGTTACACAAAGCTGATCGCAGCTCGATTTTGTAACCGTTGCGACGAGAATCGGTTCAGGGGACCTGTTGATGTGTCCGATGGCCGTGTTGATGGTGACCCGGGGGCCGCCGTCCTCGGAACGGAGCACATACGGCGGCAGGATGTTGTCGTCGTCCAGCACCTGCTCCACTTCAAACTCGCTCACCTCCACCGACTTGGAGCACTTGTTCCTCAAGATCTGAGGAAAAAAAACAAAAAAGTGCCTCGATCAGCTTCACTTTCCATGACGTGCATGTACTCCTATACAAAAACACGTGATGTGCATTCAGTGAAGAATTGTAGCTTGTAAAGATTTTATTTCATCTTTTTTTTAAGTCTGTTTCTACAACTCCACCTTCTCTATGGCCTTGTAGGTAGTGAGATCCTCCTCGAAGGCTTTGGTCCTCTCGCTGTCAGCCAGCATGATGTAGTTGGAGACGGGCGCCCGGGCTCGGCCTTTTGACTGGACGTAGGACCTGTACTCCGTGGGCAGGTCGAAGCGCACCACCAGGTTACACTTTGGAATATCCACCCCTTCCTCCACGATGCTGGTGGCGATCAGCAGGTTGGTTTCGTGGGCACGGAATTTGCGGAGAACCTGCGAGATAAAGACCTTATTAGTACAGAGTGGAGACATGACAGTGATGGAGAGGTGATGGAATGCATGCCAATTCTCTTGGTTGGCACTTTTGTAATGTTTACTAAATTGATTTTATGGAATAATATGTGCAAAATTAATTAAAAAAAAAAGAAGCTATTCAGTGTGTAAAGTTACCTCCTCTTGTTTCCTGAACTCCACCTCCATCTGCTTGTTGCGGGGCTGGTTCTTGCCGATGCTGTGGCCTGTGATGAAGTTGCTGCTGATGTAAGCCAGCTCTGGGTCCTGCTTCCCTGCCTCTTTTATCAGACTGAGGAAGACACACAGACGCACTGTCACTGATAATGAAACACATTGATGGCATTTCAGGGGTTCTCTCAGCTTATTGTGAATAAGCAATGAGTGAATTATTCCTCATGAATGTCCCTCAGCAGTCAAAAGGTCACGGGACAACGTCAAAAATATGTCCAAACTTGGTACCAGATAATTTAACTATTAAAAAGGATTTGAACATTTTTTTTAAAAACTTGCTATAAACTACTTTTATTTTCTAGATTGATTACATTTAAGTTTAATCATATTTCGCTTACACCGTTTGACGTTTTGTGGCAAACAAATCACACATTCGGTGTGATTTTTGTATTTAAAGAGGAAAAAAAGGAAAACAAACAACAGACAAATGGACTTTTGAATGATTTCAAATGAAATAAAACCAACATGTACAAAATTGCACCATTTTCGATACCTGATGAATGCTTTTAAAACTTTTGATTTTTCTCATCTTACAAACTATGATTTGTCAATCATCCAATTATACAAGACATTAACTGCACTTTAAAGCAACTGTGATGTGTTAAACAGAAATAAGGTTTATTGTGAACATATATCCATAACTCTCTCTTAATGACAGCTTTCACAATAAAGAACCATGAAGATGACAAAAACCTACCGATTGAGGACGACAGCTGTGTACCGCCTCTCCACAAAGATGATCCCACACAGGATGTTGGTGAACGGCGAGGGGAAGTTGGCCTCGGGTCTCTCTTTGGCCTCCACCTCCTCGTCCTCGTCCTCATCCTCGGAGTCGCTCCAGGACACGTAGTTGTCCTGGTTGCGGTTGTTGTACCACTCCACGCTCTCGAACTGCTGCCGCTCGAAGGGCTTGTACTCGTGCAGGATCTCCAGCAGCCGCAGGACCTTCGGCGTGACGAATTTGAGGTCCAGCGAGGCGGGGGAGAAGTGCTCCTCACAGAGGGCGTGCACCTTACGCAGGATGGTGTCGGTGAAGAGCAGGAACTTGCGGTTGAGCTCCTCCTGCTCGTGCTTGATGTACTTCTGCAGCTCGCGCACCATGATGCCGGCGGCCTTGTCCGCGCACCAGGGCCCCAGCACCCGAAGCACGGCCCGGCAGTCACTCAGGACCTGGACAGGACGGGGACAGTGTGAGTTGAAGTTCCTTCATGCGAGGGTGGAAAATCGCTGGTAAATTTCTAAAATTCTGGATTGATTGTTTTGAGCCACGAGACACTTTGCAATATGCTGCTGCATTTTTCTGTGGGTTCAAATGTGCGGCTTTTATAGTCTTGTGCTTTGGGCTCAAAAAAAAGTGTCTCCAGGGATCTAGAAAACATCAGCGATGTGATGGAGAAATGCACAGTGCATGAAGGCGGTGTGGTGAGCCTCCTTTTTATCTTCTTCAATTGCAAGGTCACCTTTTTTATTTACTACTGATACTATCAGGTGCACCATTGCGATTAGAGTGATGCTAAACCAGCAGTTTTTGAATCGCTTAGTGCCTATTACCTGATCACTAACAGCACAAAGCTGTCTAACTCTGACCTGTTTGGAGATGAATGTGGGGTCACGGTCTTCCCTGGCAACAGATATGTTGCAGTCGTTCAGGAAGTGAATGGCTTCATCCAGCTCCACCTGCAGCCGGGAGGAGAGGCCGCTCTCGTCCATGTAGGGGCCACAGTCCAGCACCACTTCCCTCGGCTGAGAGGCATATCTGAAATAACACGGACATACACAGGACTTCAGAATATACCCGAGGAGTCACTGATAGGTGCATACAGATGTAATTGCACTTAAGTACCTGTCCAGGACAACAAGGTCAGTGGCGGTTTCGGCGTTGCTCTTCAGGATCCGCTCCAGATTCTGGATCTTGTGCTCCAGTTCTGAAGGGTCACACTTTCCGTTCAGAATGGAGGCCGTGAGGCCGAGAATACGAGGACCAGACGAACAGCCCTCAAACAGCTGCACGAAGCGAGAGGACAAACACATCCATTAACACATTATAAACGACAATCATCGGAGTCCGTCTGCAAGAGGAGGAGCCTCAGAGGGCAGAATGGATCAGAACTCACCTTCATTATCTCACAGTAGGGGTGGTCTGTGATGGCCAGGTGACAATCATCAAAAACCACCAGGTTGATTTTAGACAACGGCAAGATTTTATTCCTCAGTACATGAAGGAATATGTGGCAAGTCATAACCAGCACCTGTAGGTGTGAAAATTATTGTCAACATCGATGATCGATCGAGTCCAACAGACAAACAACAGGGTTGTTATTGCAAAAAGCCGCTGACAACCACAGATCAATCATTTCCACTCAGACACACTTTAGTTATATATTATTTGGGTAGATGTATTTTTTCTTCCAATAATATAAATGACATGTATTAAAAGAGCCATCTCGGACAATTTTTATAAACTGAAATCCCGCAAATAAGTCGCAGCCCAGCAGCATGAAAACCAGCGTAAAATGGAACTGTCCTAATGAGCCAAACATGATCTACAACAAGAATAATGGCCCCACCTGATTCTCTGTTATCTCTTGACTCCACCGTTGGTCGGTCCATGCTGAGGTCACCTCCAAATCTATGTACTCTCCCACCTGGAGGTCAGAGTGAGTCCTGACTGCAGCTGCTTGCTGAACTACAGACAAAGCTGGACAGTGTACAACAGAGACATGTTAATGCACAGAATGAGTTATTCTACACAACCACAATTCATGTTACCACATTCAAACTTCATTTTTTTTCTTTTCTATAATAATCTCTAGCACGCCTTGTGTCTTGCAGGTACCTGTGTTCACCAGAAAAACAGTCCTCTTCGCATTTTCTTGGTAATGTCCACGGATTTGGTGGGAGAGCTCTTTTGTTAGAAGTACTGCAATAAAGGTCTTCCCTGAGCCAGTATTCAAGCAGACGATAGTATTATGTTCAAGAGCTGCTTCAAGAAGTTCTACCTGTAGAGGAAGGATCGGGTTTACGCACGGCAAGTTGATGGATAAAGACATTTTTAATGACATATCATGCACATGCTGATATACAATACTGTACATCCAGCGGCTGGTAAATGCTCACCTGATATTTCCTAGGCGTATAGATGTTATCATGGATAGCCTCCTGCTGCCATGGCAGACCAAAGAAAGGCCCCATGGGTGAAGTGGCAGGGGTGACAAGCTGCAGGCCTGCCATGCTTCAAAGAGGTGGAGGTGAGGGGGCTGGGCTCCTCCAGGCGTTCCACTCTATCTCATTTCATCGTCCTCGTCTCTCAGAAGTTCACTGGCGGGGAAGGAGGAGGACGCTGCGTTAATGTGCAACAGACCGCAAGAAGAGAAGAGACACCTCGGCCACGCACGGCAGCTCGCAGGAGGTCTACCACTGGACTGAGTGTTTCTGATTCAACAGCTTGGTTAGAGAGACTAAGAACATTTCATTTAGAGCTTGGGAACAGTTATTTTAGAGATTAAGAACAGTTTAGAGATGTTTAGAAATGGAGAACAGCATGTTTAGAGGTTGAAAAAGTTTCCTTTAGAGATTGAGAACATTTTATTTTGAGTTTGACATCTTGTTTGGGGATTAAGAACATTTTTATTTAGGATTTGAGAACATTTTATTTCATTTAGAGCTTAGGAACATTTTATTTGGAGATTGAGAATGGCTCATTTGGAGATTTAGAACAGTTGTTTCGAGATTGAGAACATCTTGTTCCATTTCATTATTTCTGCCCGCTAGAGGCAGTGCTTAACACCGGGTTTTATGTGATTCAGAGTGACAGAACTCTGGCGGTCATCAATAATTCATTAAACTATGGTTAAACACAAAACTCTCACTTACAGGTTTGGAACAGCTTGTTGAGCTGTACAGAACTGGCTGGACTAATACTAAACAGAATAGATTTTTTTTCAGAAATATACTTACAGGTAATAAGTGAGACAGTCTGAATAAGTAGACACTTAATCTGGGCTTCATGATAAAATAGCTCTTAATCAACTCCTGATGCTCCCCCACATTTAAGTGGGAACAGACCTGAGAAACCAAAACACAGAGTATGTTACAATCATGCATTTGGGACATAGCCATGAATATGTATTAATGCTTCTGATTTTCTTCAAAAACGTTCTTAGGCAATTTGAATTGTTGAAACGATCGTAATCAAAAGCAACACTTCTCACCTCTACACAAATAGGAATTGGCTGGGACCGGGACTGAGTTCTCCAGCTCTGCAAAAAAAAAAAAGCAGAAAGCAAAATGAGAATGCTTAAATCTTGCGGGGTGCCAGATGCTGACAAAGGTACATTGAGACTAGAGGAGAAGGGTGCAACACTAAGTCTTAGACAAGCTTTTCAACACATTTTTGACACTAAAATCATCACCAGGCCTCACCAGTCCGCTGTGAAACTCCTAAACCCAGCAGCTGGAACTAATCCCAGCAGTCGGCCCTGTACAGCAAACACATGTCTTTACATTAAAAAGGAGCAGCTTATGTTTGCTGCTGATCGAAAACATAACGCAACCTGATGCTCATCGATGGAGCTACTTTCAGGCAGTAAATCAAATCCAACCTACTTATTCGTCGGCCTGTGCCAAGAACGAAGTTCAGCAGCTCTGAAAGTGAGTCCTCTGACATTCGGTGCCAGAGAGGTGTTTCAAAACCAGAACAAAATTGCATTTGGGAATCAAATACTGGCAGCCTTGATATTTCCAATGTACAAGTTGTCAACACTAGGAAGGAATTAAGGAGAGAGGTTGAAGCTCAGCGTGGTTTAAAACAACCGTGGACCTCAATGTGGTCTGTGATTTGATGAATTCCACCTCCCGGATCAGAACTGCCTCTTTAGAGCTGCCTTTTGTACACTACTACAGTCACCTTGGTAAAAATATAGGATGACATTATGTGTTATATAGTGAACACAATCTGTAAAACTACTATCAGAAGAAGGCTGGTCTCAGAGGACAAGCAGCAGATTCTAACCTAATTCTCAGAAGAGGAAATAAGGCCAAACACTTTGAGTGGGCTAAGAAATTTACTATTTAGTGATGAATCCAGGTTTGAGATTCATGTCAGTAACAGAAGTTTGTATGTAAGGAGAAAAACATAATGATACCGCAGCAAATCAAGCCCCACGGGGAAACATGGTGGTGGGAATATTGATGTCTGGGGGTGTTTTGCGACTCTGGATTTGGGCACCAGCACAAAACAAACAGAGTTCTCACTGGCATTGACTTCTGTCCACAGCCACCTGACCTCAACCCCAATGAACATTTATGGCGGCATGTGAAGAGGTGAGTAAGGCAAAGCATGCTGGGACATCACAAGATGTCCTAGGAACGCGGTCAAATCCTGCTGGAATAATGTGGGTCATCGGATTTTAGTCCCTGCCAGCTCCAGTTCACGCTGACATTAAAACAGAACAGGGGACAAATAGTAAGTCATTGTGTAATGTGTGAAGAGATTGAAAGATTTGACTTTAAAGATTAGCTTTTGTAAGGGGGAAAAAAAACAGTATTACATTCACAACAAATGCAAAATAGAAGCATCTTGACTGGCAGGCTGAGGCTTTTGAATCCCACTAACTGTGATCCTGTAGTGTCACTGCCAGATGGACAAATAACAGATCCAGAACTTTAATCGTGTGCAACACTTTTGTTATAATATGTGGTGTTATAATATTTAAATTATACATCTGCCTGTCCCGCTCCTCTGACACTCACTCATTTTATAATAAAAATATTTTATTTCTGATGTGGTTAGACATCAAAGAACCATTCTAAGAGGAAAATGTAATTAAAAAGAATTAAGAGTTAAAGTAGTTTGGTCCCACAGATACACTATAATTCCAAAAATGTAAAACTAATAACTAACATGGCTCACCCCCTCAATGCGACCATAGATATAAACACACGTGTGTGTATATATATATATATATGCTGACTTTATATTTATATCTATAGTAAAATCGATAAGCTTCATAAATTCTCAATTACAATTCCCAACCAGACACACCTGTCTGGGCCAGTGTCTAAAATAAACTACAGGTTTCCTTTCTGTTTCTGTTTCTGTTTTACTTTCTGTTCACACTGTAGAAAAACTGATTTTTAGTACATTCGCTAGTTCTGGCGGCTTTTCTGCTCCACTTTGCGTTGTCTCTACTGATGTGAAGCATCAATCGTTGTCCAGCTTCAGTTTGACTAAGGTGGCGAAATCCAATTCTAATCTCATTATCTACATGTGTGAGAAGTGCAACTAGATCTGAAATCATTCAGAATAAAGTGTATATGTGAATTTTTAACACAATAACTACATTCTCTGGAGTGTCATGTAAACGCATCGAGTGTGTGAGCAGCACGTTCATATGGAATCTGCTGGAGGTGGAGCCAACTACTTCCTATGGCTGCAGAAACACCATAAATCAACGTAAAACTGTCAGCAGGAGTCCTGACTCCCAGCGGGGAACAGGAAGTTTGTTTTCCACTTTTCACTGGAGCACAAATAAATTGTTTCAGTAATAATTTTTGGCCAATGAGCTATTGTCAGGTTAATAAACCATGACACCAGAACCAAGGTTCATACAGATCTATGACTTCACAACTTGTTAAATATTTAGAATGAAAGAGAAATGTTCTGAAATGGTCTTTAAATCTTGATCTCCAACACAGAGAAACGCACACAGCCTGTATTCAGAAATCGTGCCTTAAAACGAGCTGTCAGACCTTCCAGGAAGTTGTGACATCATAACTATAAAGCCACCGTATTGTATTAGCGGCCATTCAAAAAGGAATGGCTCTATTAATATGAATGAGACAGACACAAAACAACCTTTTTGTCTGGAGCTCCAGCGAGAAGCTCGAGAGAGAGAAGACGTAAAAACCACAAACGCATGAAAACTTCAAATACCACCCGGGAAAAGTGTATTTAAAAAAAAAAACAGGAAAACTTTGAGCTCGTATCGACCCATCCGACGCTGTCCCAGAGTCATTGGGACAAACAGTTGCTGCTGCCAGAAAGTCAGGAAAAGGTCTGGCAGCTGTGTCAAGTCACACATGCTGAACACAATGTTCAGAACAACACACACCAGCCAGAATAAGTCACTTTCACTGCATTTCACACAGAAGCTGAGACGGCATGACCTCGGAACAATATGCCATTCACTCCTACGGTTTTAAGCACCCTATGTTATTGACCCAAGCACCTTATTATTAGCTGAATTAGCAGCCTTCTCCTTCTAAATGTACGGCAAGTCTGTTTTATTTTTTTTTTATAATTCACTTTTTATTGATTTTTTTTACAAATACATACAAATACAAAAACAAACAAGTGAACAGGACCACAAGCAGATATCGACTAACTAAGTTTTACTCTATATATATATATATAGAGTGAGTGAAGTTATTTATACATGTACCTCACTGAATGTCTGATTATTAAAGAAAAGAGAAAGAGGGACAGGATTCTTCGACTGACCCCAGCTCTCTGAGCTCTTATTCCCGACAACGACAGCGTACTTTCAGACCGAGTGTGATGGAAGGCAGACTGTATTGCTGCTACAGGTTTTAAAAAGCATGCTATGTTTTCCAATTAAACCACAAAAACAGTAGCTATTTTTCCCCCTTTTTCAAAATAAAAGTCTTGAGTCACAGCCAGGATGGTCAGTGAACGCCTCCAGCTTCAGACACTTGACCATTACTGGTTGGCATTCAACTCAAACATTCAATTTATAAAACTTCAAGACTCCACAGATCAATACTGAGCTGGACATAAATATATGGAACAAACTCTGGTGGATCATTGTAAGTGATCGTTGGATGATTTGGTTGTGACAGGGCTCCTGCTTTGGTTGATCCTTGAGACTTGGATTCTATTATTTTTCCCCCACAATTTTATTGGTCTTAATCTGCTGTATAACAGACTTGGCAAATTGGTTATTTGTTGGTTTGATTATCTCACTCCTAAAAAAATATTGGTATTTGTCAATCCTGTTAATTCCATATCGTATTATTGTATATCAAAAAGCTGAATGCTGATAATCCGAAACTACTATATTTTATTGATCATACTGTTTCCATCACATACTGTATATCCTATTACCTGCATGTATATGAACTAAAAGCAGAATATTTCTGCAAATGCGTCAGTTTTCCCCTGAATAAACAATGGTTATACATACATACATACATACATACATACATACATACATACATACATATATATATATATATATATATATATACACACATACATATATATATATATACATACATATATATACACACATACATATATATATATACATACATATATATACACACATACATATATATATATACATACATATATATACACACATACATATATATACATACATACATATATATACACACATACATATATATACATATATATATATATATATATATATATATATATATATATATATATATACTTACTAGCAGAGACCATGCTGACTAACGTTAGCTAGCTAGTTAGCATCGGAGCGGCTATATTTCTGCCATACGTTCGCTAGCTAGCTGAGTTATTACGCAGTACCATGAAGCAATTTAATTAAAACACGTGGCGATATGTCTCCTTTTTCATCATCAGCGTCCCTCGGCCTTACAGCTGACGAGGAAAGCGCCGTGCCGCGAGCTGACGTTGATAAACACCTGGCTGCTAACGCGTCGTTAGCTTTAGCCGGTACCGTCGTGTCAATTAGCCGCCGAACGTTAGCCACCATTTGCCCGAGTGATTTGCGGGGCCGAAGAAGTGAGACACGGCTTCGCCCAAAATGTCCAGCAATGCAACGCAACACAACGTGTGTGCAGCGGCCGTGCACCACGTCTCTCTCACACACACATACACATATATATTTATACACATACACACACTTAGACAGACAGGGGAGAGCTAACAGCTAGCAAGGCCAACACAGCCAGCGGCGCCGGAGAAACGCGCAAAGACAGATCACGGGACGCGGTAAATTCTTCTCACCTGGCGCGTGTCGCTCACTCGATCGTCTCGACTGAGAAGAGTTGAAGGAATCGGTTCGATATCCGCGCCGCCATTCACTCTCGCTGTCCCGATTCGGTGGCTACTCGTCCGCGGTGGGACCACTTCCTTTCACCTGGGCCTCTGCTACGCCAGAAACATCACGTAAACTGCGTAACCTCGGGCTCGTGCGCCCGTACGCGGCTTCAGGAAAGTGGACGAGAATCGCCGTCCTCCGTATTGTGAGCAGAAGTCCGGAGGTCCCCTCTGTCACTGTCCCCTTCTGATGGAGGAAACACATTCATATCCGTCTATATTTATACCCTGCTGTTTTATTTTATTCTTTTATTAGTATAACATCATTAATGTATTTACGTAATTGTCAGTGTTTTTGAACACAACAGTTATTTGCTTTGCATGTGCTTGATATTCTGTAATAATAATATTATTAATAATAATTACTACTACCACTACCATTACCACTACTAATTAATTTTATTATGATTATAATATTATATAATAATTATAATTATTATTATTATTATTAAAAGACATAAGCTTCACAGACTTGCAGGAACACTTCAAAGATTTAAGGGACAATGCCAAAAAAGACATGTGGTGTCAATCCTGTTAATTCAATTTGTGTATAGTATTATTGTATATCAAAAAGCTGAATGCTGATAATCAGATTTTACTATATTTTATTGATCATACTGTTTCCATCACATACTGTATATCCTATTACCTGCATGTATATGAACTGTACCCTAAAAACTTGTTACCAGATAGTTTAATTCTCTTAAAAAATGTTTTTAGAAATTTAAAAACACATGCTATCAACTACTTTTATATTCTAGGTAGATTAAAAATATATAAAATTGATCTTTTTTTCAGTTACACATTTTGTGTTTGCATAGAATAATGATTTCTGTAAAAAAAAAAAAAAGAAAAAGAATATGAACACAAACATTATTTGTCACTGTCCCTTAAATAAATCAAATATACCATTAACAAAAATATAATAGTGAATACAAATAAATAAATATTATTATTATTAGTAGTATTTAGATATTGTCTATTTGTTTATTTTTCATTGTATTTTATTATTTTATGGGCCTTTCATGTCTTCTTCCTAATATCTTCTGATTGAAATGAATGAAATTTAATATTGTTATGAGAAACAGTCTAAAGATGGAGTGGACAGATTAAGGACTATTTAAGGTGAATAAATAAAATGCAAACATGTTATATGCATGAATAGTAGTCACAGTCATGTAGGGAAAATATAAAATAAATAAACATATATATTTATATATATATAGCAGTGTTATATATCACATGCAGCATGTACTATAAAGTCAGTGGTTCCTTACTGATTGGTGACAGGGGTCATCTATGGCACTGATGCTGTCTGTTGTCCTCTCTGCCAGCTGCAGGCTGTCCAGCTGCAGCTCGATTCCCGATGTGAACTCCCTGTCCGGAGTCGGCCCAGACACAGACTGATCACAGGATGCGTTCCTAATGAGCATCACTAACTCTTGTTTCTCAGTCACTTGAGCTTGTAATCCCTCTAAATCTGTTCAATTCTTCCAGGAGTCACAGCCCGTGCCGCGTGGCCTCCTCCAGATGGCAGCGTTACCGCACGTAACAAAGCGTGGTGGCGTTTCCCTGATGGAGAGTTCCTGGAAGTCAGAGGGCCGTACAAGCACTTTCAATGGCTTTCAATGGCTTTCAATGCAATGTGCGCAGCAACTTACATTAAACTTGCCTAAGTAGTCAAAAAAATAATGAACTCCAACATTATCTGCAGGTTTCAGCCTCCCAAACTAGCTGGAGGGAACATGTCAGGTTAGGTTTGAATACACTGGTGCTGCTTATTGTTTATTGACCTTTGCAGCGAGCCAACGTGCACAGTATAAGCAAACTGATTCTCAGTTTGACCGGAACAGAACGGACTTTAGGCTATTCTTAGATAACTAAAATAAATCCTAAAATAAATAATAAAAAAAACTTCAAACACACAAGCACACAGCAAGGGATAGAGAGCTTAAAATATTTAATTTATTGTGTTTTACAATTGCAATAATTGACTATAGGCTCCTATATAAAAGAAAAAAATTTCACATTGTCAGTCCTAAGGGTGTATTGGTGGTTTGGGATGGCTAATGTAATCCTGTTAAGAGAGAGAGACACACACACACACACACACAAATAAACACACACACACACAGATAGACACACACAGTATCCTTGTAAAGACCTTAGACTTCCTTCCCTCTCTCTTCAACTCTGAAGGTCTGCAGTATTTTTGGACTCTGGATAAAAGGTGACCTTCAGGGCATGTTGGGAAAATTGAAACTAAAAGTCATGAGTGCGTGATAACACTTTAGTAGACAGAATGTATCCACAGTGTGAGATAATGTTTGTAATTCAAAGCTTCATCTGGTGCATACAATCAATTTTCAGCTTGGAAACATAAACTACCTTTGATTTACATTTAGGATGAATAAAGGCCTAAAATCACTTGATACTCATTTAAAAAGAAGCTTTCTACTAGAGATGGACAAAGGCCAAACTTAGTTCTAAAAGTCCTTTTACAATAAAATGTACCCTAACCCAACAATATCTAATCCTTAGTATAAAACCTAGCCTAATGTACAGTATGCCAAGAAAAAACTCATGACTATGACATTCAGAATATTCGATTTTGGGATTTTGGAAGACAGACCATGCTTTTATGAGCTAAATTTATGTTTGTCATATAATCTCTAGTTAACTTCGGTATTACTGACACTTGTAACACCTGAGAATATGACGTTCTAATTCACAAATTGAATTAAACGTGGGCAGGTGACTGCTGAGCTGCAGCTCATTACTGCGTTAAAAAGCTGTGATTGACAGCGTGACTGTAACAGTCAACATACAAGCATCAACTCGATGTTTGCCAAGTTCAGAAAATAAAAACAGGAGAGTTCCACACATCCACATAAACTCTTCAACAGCTGCTGGATTTAACAACAGCAACAAAACAAAACCACAGATAATTTCACTCACCCTAGGCAATTAAAATGAACAGTGTGCAATTTATTAATTATTGATCCCACATGTATATGTATGTAATGATATAAAAAAACAAGAATGAAAGTGTCATAAAGAACAGATCATTAAATAATTATTTCACAAAGAAAACAAAAGATAAATCCCACAACCTCATCAACCTCTTATACAAGCAAAATGACCTCTGTAAAACATACGTAGCTGTGTCCCGATTCTATACTACACACGCATTGTAACCTAAGTTTAAATACGTCAAATATGCAAAGTAAACCCGCTTGATTTTTGAGTGTGAAAACACTATGGTGCCACAGTGCAGTGCAGAAATGGAGCAGCGAGAAGCAGAGAAAGTGAGCAACTGCCTCTGGGACGTAAAAGAGCCATTTAGGTCATTTAATTAACTGCGGCATGTTTGACAATATGCACCATTAAGTGCAATTTCTACTCAAGTCGATACTGAACTTTAGTCAAAAGTTTACTATTATTATTGGTCTTGTGGTGGAAGAACGCTGCACCGCACTATAAAAGTAATTACCAATTAGTGAATTGCATTGTGGGAAAATTAAAAATTGAATATTGTGTGCAATTTAAATTCAAGTATTTGCTCATATATTCCCAAAATCTGTGTTTCTAAGGAAAAAAGAAAGAAAGAAATCTTCAAGAAACAAGTTGCTTCCTTTTTGATAATAGATTTAATTGGCAGTGTCTTTTTTCCCTCCAAAGTCATAGTTGATGCACTCATTGAACGATGTCCTGTTAGCATAAAGGAGCACAACACATTCAATCCTTGTATAACTGCACAGACAGTGTAAAAATGACAATTAGCCTACAGTCTCTGCTGTGTGTGCAGCCAGTAGATAGTGTGGAATGGGGACACAGCTCGAGTCCTCACAAGGACACAAGTACAAAACTCATCCACACACACACACACACCAACACACACATGCACACAGACACACAATTGAGCTCTGATTATGATGCAGTGTCCTGCAGGGTGACCCACTTTGTACTGAATTTGAATGAATCTTTTCTTTTTTTTTTCCCGCTGCCCCTCAAGTGTATTAAGGATCTTTATTTAAATGCTTGTAGTAAACACAGACTTCACACACTGGACGGGGCTGTCGCGGAGCAACATTTGTGCTTGTTGGATGGAGGACTGAGGGACGACGCTGTTTGGATAAAATGAAAGACGTTCAGTGTCGCTCTGTCATAGCGTTTCATTACAGACATTGTTCAAAAATAACATATAGAAAGATATTTCACTGTAAAGCATTCTCTTTCCAGGCTTGGACGAGCTCAAGCATATATAGCTGAATCACGTAAAACACTTCTTTATCATAAAACCTTTTAAAAATCCATTCATACAGCTTATGAGCCATAAAATATTACAAATACATGTTCTGCCTCAGCTATTATACAACACAGAGCAGGGGTGATGCGTTACGCTAGACGTCCTACGTGTTAACACCTTTTTCATTGGTGGGCTTGTGGTGAGTTGTGCACTGTCTGTGGAACACCTCCAACACTCTCTTTGGCAGTTTATGGACTCTTTTAAAAGTGCAACAGATCCTATATCACTCTACATTCAGTCCGATTAGCTCTCTTCACAACAGTACAAGTCTGGCTTTATCATTTATATTCTTGTTTTCACTGTCCTCCTTCAGCCCTGAAGCGGTTTCACTTTTAAAACGTTCATCTGGGTAAAATGGCTTTTCAGATAGGCAACTGTGCATCCATACATCCATAGTATAATATATCTCTATCTACAAATCAGCGTGTGCTGTACAGCCATTACATGTCTGTGCTGCTTTGCACAACCAGAAACCACAAACAGGAGCAGATCTGCGACTGAGTATTAGGGTCACGGCGAGGAGATCTCAGGATCATCATTATTATGAGATTATTATAGTAGAAATTTTACACAAATAAAATTTAAGGAATGAACAGTCATCATATTTTAAGATGAATTTTCACTTTACTGGGACTAAGTCTATAAAATGTGGTCAAGATAAAGAGAATATATCCTGAATTTTACTTGAACTTAAAATTACAACCTAATTTGTAATATTATGAATCAAATTAGAACTTGATTCCATGATAAGTGCATGTGAATTAAAACTTTAAGATGAAAAATACCATTTTTGTACTATGACTTTTTTCTTGTACAATTATTCTTGAATTTTTTTTTCTTCAGAATATTAGCTTTGTTCTTGACCTACATTCAATGCCCTTGCAAATTTATGATATAATTAGATTTTTTAAATAACTTTTTCCTTTTTCTCAGGATTAATTCTTCATCACACATCACAATTTGTTCAGAACCTCATAGGATGACTTTTGACCTGATTAAAAAAAAATACAATTTAATTCTTATTAATTCTCAGAAATGATTTTTCTTTATCTTCAGAACACTATGAGTTTATTTATCCCCGGCAGTGGCCCTATTGCTTTGTCGTGCAGATCACTTTAAGCCACATTAAAAGCAAGAAAAACTATAGAAACTGTAGTAGATTTAAATATACATCTGTTAAATGCCTTCACTTGATCTGGAAAAAAGTGTTCGGAAAATGAAAAGAAGTGGCAGTTGAGCTGTGTGTGTGTGTGTGTGTGTGTGTGTGTGTGTGTGTGTGTGTGTGTGTTTTTTATATATGCTAAATATATATTTTAGTGAAAGTGTACTGTAAATGTTTGTGACCTTCTCTTTTTTCGTGTGTGTGTGTGTGTGTGTGTACCAGTATGTCTGTGTATCTGTGTGTTTGTGTGTGTGTGTGTGTGTGTGTGTGTGTGTGTGTTCAGTGGTTGAGGTTGAGCAGCAGGCTGGGAAGAGTCTTCAGGTCCAACTGTGGCAGGAGCCAGAAACAATAGAGCAGGAGCCACAGCAGCAGCAGCAGATACGGCTCCCAGTCGTCGCTGCACGCACACACACACACACACACACACACACACACACACACACACGCACGCACACACACACACGCACACACACACACAGACACACACACATTTTAAAAAAAAGGTCAGAGGTTAGAAGGTAAGGTAAGGGATCATCCAATCAATAGTCAATTAAAATCTCATGATTGGTACAAAGCAAAATACTCTAATAATACTATTACTGACATGATATTAATAATAACTTTATACATAGAGATGTAGCACAAAGTGATTTACACCCCACCACTAGCAGACACACACACACACACACACACACATGTATTATGGGTTTTCTCATGTGCTGTGTCCCAGTTCAGGGTCCACTTTGTTGGCAATCTGCATGATCGGGGTAACTAAGTCTTACTGGGTCAAAAAAGAATAAAATATTTTATTCTAGAAAGCATCTCTGCAGCCCCCACCATGCTGTTAGATGGTGCGTTGGGTCAGCCAGAGCCTGTAACTATGGAAATATGTGAACTTGACATATTTACCAGATGCCTGCTTTCAAGTGAGCGCAAGTCACTGGTAAATATATCACATAAGCTGGACCGATAAGGCGCCAGCGCAGGATGCAAAGTAGACCAAGCCAGACGTAGATTCCAGTTTGAATCTGAAGATTCCTAAAATGAGATGCAGCATAGCCCAAAGATAATAAGTTCACTGCCATCAAGGACTGAAGAAACTAGAAAATATTTATAGACAAGAAGCTGGAATCTAGTTGGCGAGTCATTATATGGCAACTGCTCTAATACTATATGACATTATTATACAAGTCTGAAAAGTTATCAGGACAGCAATCGTTCTTCTAAAAAAAGAAAAAGTGAGGTAACAAGTAGAATTATGGCCCAAAATACACTAATGACATTCTTAGCTATGGAGATTACTGTTCCCTCTGTACCCACAGTGACAATATTCCTGCCAATTCTCATAATATAACCATAAAAGGTTGTGGTTTCATAAGCTAAATTTCATTAGTAATTGTGGATGATCGCTTGGAATGAAAATATAAAATAAAGGCACGAAGATAGACGGTTCATGATTCGCAGTATGTAAAAACACCAGTGTCCAACATTGTCTTATTTATTTGAACTTGCATGGTACTGTCCCAGCATGAAACTTTTTTTTTCTTTCCTGCACGTCATAGGTTAATCATCATCAGGCCCTTTGTAGAGCAGTTAACTAAAGCCCAAAAAAAAGGAAAAGGTTCTCACCAACACTCAGAGTCAGTGTTGTCAGCTTTTCTGGTGGATGCTGCTGTCTGATTGTCCTGTGAGCGGGATAAAACACCATCAGTATACATCATCGGACTGAATTATGTGTCTGAGCGTGGCGATATCTCCGCAGAGGAGGAAATGGTGCGTCAAACCAACCGTGGCCTCGGCGAAGCGGACGCCCTTCCTGTGACGGAGGACTGGAGGGATCTGGCTTTCCTCTCGTCGGCCGGAGCTTTTAGTGTCACACCTGAAAGTGACGAAAACCTGGTAGTTTAAAGAGTGCAGACCCAGGAAATGCTGTGCTAAAAATAAACGCTTGGATATTCATTTTGTTATTCATTCGAATAAGATAAATTTAGATGCCAAAAGGCCATTTATGCATTAGTGGTCATTTCCTCCATTTAAAGTTACAGCTGCTCAGTTTAGCAACAGGTAGCAGCCTCCGTTGTATGGTGCAGGTTGTCAGCAGTTCATGACAGCTGTTTAGGGCCGAACTGTTATATAACTCACCCATTTACATTTAATTAAGGCTTAAAATTATGCAAAATAAACAGAGGCCATTTCAACATATACATCTAAATGCATGGGTGTTGCTGAAAAGATGCAAGCAGCAAAAATCTTTTCCCTTTATAATGAAAATCTTAAATAAGCTATGATCCGCTGTTAAACGTGACCAGAATGAAGCGCTCGTACCCTCCCTCTTCTTCATGCCACGATCTCTCTATCCTCACAGGGCCTGTCTTAATTTCCGTCACCATCCATGCATAGATAACTTTGTTCGGTACATTTAAGGAAATATGTTCGAGAACTGAGAGAGACCAGGTCAGAGCAGTCCCATCCACCCCCCCCCAGGGGCAGTTTGTTTTTTTCTCAGAGTACCAGGGAGCCGACTAAGAATAGAAAGCCTACCTCACGGGCTCCGTGTTTTCCCTAGCGGAGCCTGCAGGGCTCTGGAGCCGAGGCCGGCTGAGACCACCACCATCCTCTGGACCATCACCAGCCAGGAGTCCTCCCATCTCCTCCCAAGGTAACGCACACTGTTCCTGGGGTTCAGATGCTTCGTCAGTCTCCTGGTTGGGTGTAGCTATCGCCTGAAAAGAGGAAGAAAAAAAGGAAAGAAATCTTTAACTGTGTCTGATACAATACCATTATCGTATCTGATAATATATTATATATAGGCCTATATACATATATTTTAAGGCGTAACAAGCACTTCTGCCTTTCTGCTACAAGGCTTTAATTATGGGTCATAAGCGCCTGTTGGACCATTCAACAGTAATTAGTTAAAATCGTGCTCCAGATGTTTTTTAATTGGACAATTGTTGCACGATTTGAACAAGCCGCTCTACCATATTGAACCATATTGTTCCTGCTTGTCCTTGATTTTCCAAGATTTTATGAATTTGATGATTAGTTGTCAGGTACTATTTACATTCTCATATTGGCCCCATCACGCTGACGAGCTCTGAGCTGTCAAAGAGCTTCAGGGGAACAGGCTGGTGTGACCGGATGATGAATGCCAGCAGGTCATCTGGTCCTCAGGTGTGATATTATAGAAAAAAGTGTGAAATGTCACAGTGCTTCATCTTCCTGTTCAGGCAGATGGATCATCACACACACACACACACACACACGCCGGAGTCATTTTTGAATACAAAAATGCTCAGCTTCTTAATTGTAAATACTTGGTGGTTTCTTAGGTCCTCTGTGACCGCAACCTGAATATCTTTGGATTGTGGACTGTTGGTTGGGACAAAACAAAAAAACCTTGAACCTTGCATCTTTGTGCCTCTATTTTATATTTTTATACCAAACAACTAATCAATTTATTGACAAAATAATCAATGATTAACATAAACAGTAGTTGCAGCTGTAGCTGAGATATTTACCTGGTCCTGTTCTTCTAATAAACTCCTCAAATCCTCTTCCAGCAGGTGCAGAGGTTTGTCTTTTGGAAGAGTCTCCGAAGCTGGTGCTGGCTGGAGAGCCGATACACTCAAAACCGAGGGCCAGCTCTGCATTTCATTGTCCAGTGGCTCTGTGAACATGGGCTCCTCTTTGTCAGGGTAGAACAGATCCATGGGCTCCATGAGGTCACCGAGTAGCTCCTCCGTCGGAGAGCTTCGGTCCGTATAAAATAGATCCAGGTCTCCGGACACAGTGGACGCGTCCAAACACAAAACACCCATCTTTCCAGTGGGCTGTACATTATCTGTATCTGTGCTTTGCTGTGGAATGGTGTTTCCCTGGTTGTATTGCTGTCCTTCAAGCGGATTAGTTGGGTCTATGTGCTGTTCAGTATTCACAGGATGAGCTTCATCATCCAGAGACAAGGACTGAGCGAGGTCCTTGTCTGCATCGTCCCTCTGGGAGTCCTGGTGAGGTGATTCCTGTTTGGTTTCCCTTGTTCCTGTGTTATCTATTGTGTTTGGCCCGGTTATGTCGGCGCCTGAAAAACTCCTGATGTCACGTTCATCCGTCTCATCCAGATGCCCGTGTTCTACGTCAGTTTGCTGTAAATCTGTTGCATGAACAATCCCTGGAATCGGGTAGGAAAGAATCCCAGGATGATTGCTGCCATCTTTTTCACTCTTAGAATCGCAGCTCTGATCATCGGGAGTCTCGGGGCTGTTCACATCTGGGTCAGCTCCCTTGGTTCCAGTCGCCTCTGGCTGGGGAACATCTTCATCCCCATCATGGTCTTTCCCTTCTGGGCCAAATGTTTTCTCTGTGTCCTGATCTTCTGGCTCACTGGAGATGGCGATTAGAGGAATATTTATGTCCATGCCTGATTCTGAAGGCTGTATTGATTCCCTGCCTTGGCTGGTTGGATGTGTGCTCACTAAAGCATCACAAGTCCCTGTGCTAATGTTTACCTGGGGATCAGGGAAGCCTCTTGGAACTCCTTCACTCGCTTCGCTTTGTGTTCCATCGACCCCCTTGTCACTTTCCTTTACAATCTCTGGCTCGTCTATTGACTTTGAAGAAAAATCATTTTTCTGACATTCAGATATCACGTCAAACTGTTCTGAATCATTTCCCTCCCTGTGACCATCAGTTTGACCAATAAACAGTGTTTCGCATTCCTGTGTGTCTTCAATGACGTCAACAGCTTCGCTTAAACATTCCTGCACTCTGTAAGTGTTTGCTTCAACACTGTTCTGCTCCACGAGTTCTTCAGTATGTTCAGGAGGTGGTTGGTTAGTTTGATCAGAGTCAAGGTCTCCAACTCTAGTATTTGACAGTTTCTCTGCATCACACAGTGCAACTGAAGTTGTGTCTTTTTGGGGCTGAATCGTATCCAACTCTTTTGAGTCTACTTCTTTTGTAAGCTCAGCTTTGTTCTGACCAGACACTTGTTCAAGTGACAAGTCCTGATTACCGTTCTCACGCTTTCCCCATTTGTCTTCTTCTCCTTCCTTGTCGTCCTGAGTTTTCTCAGTATGTCCTTGGACCCTCTCGTGTGTGCTCTCCATCGAGCTCAATGAGTAAATCCCCTCGTCGATGTACGATTCAGTAATCGATTGGTCCTCGACGATTCTATCCACTAAGGAAGGGACAAATCCTTCATCAAGAGTGGTGACCTCCACAGGGGTGGCTCGGTACACATCCCATGCTGTCCCGCTGTCGCACAACAAACTGTCGCTTCGACTCACACAGAACCTCTCCGGCATCACACCGTACTCGCTCTCCACCCAGGAGTCTGGTGAGCTGATGGCCGAGTCGCCCATTACTGACTCGGGCACTGAAGAGTCCGTGGGCGAGTGGGCATAAGACAGCTCTGGGGAGTTTGAGATCGAGATGGGCAAGACCTCACTCGCAGACTCCTTGGAGTCTTCTGCCACACTACAGGAGTTGTCATCCATGTGGGGAGAGTCTGCCAAGAAGTCTTCGGTAGACCACGAACGAGTCGCCGCTGGTCTAAAGCGGGGCGTCACGACCCCTCGGTCCACAGACACGGAGGAAATTAAGATTTTGGGAGGGGGTTGGGCATAGTCCTTCTGGAACATGTAGGATCTCTCCCTCACTCGGCTTCGGGAGGTGCAATTGCTGGCGTGGTTGAGGTCAGAGTCACGGAAGTTGATTCGGCCCATTGAGATGCTTCGTTCAATCAGCTTGCAGGGCTCCTCCGGCTGAGAGAGAAACAAAGAGGTTGGCGTGAATCTGTCAGTGTTCACTTCAGAAATGTGTGCGTTTTGTCTCAGACGTATGTCATTATGTGCTGTAAGAAGGGGGTTATACCTCCTCTATGCCGGGGAAGTGCTCCAGGAACTGAGAGACATACGTTATGATGGATTGCTCATCCGGTGCCTTGGTAGTCACATCTGAGCAGATAGAGAACAAGTACCAGAGTGGCGTTTTACATAAAGGTTCTAATGTCAGTGAGGCTACCCCTTCATAAATGAAATGTCATGGAAAAATTCAACTTTTTACATGTAGCTCTCACGTTGGAATGAAACCATGAGTCACTTTTCTGTGACGGCATTCTCACTCAGTTGGGTCATTAACTTGTCTCTTATAGCTCCAACACTGCACAAATCGAATCCTGTCACATTAACAGAAAGGCTGAAGCACCACAAGGGAGATTTATACATCATTGAGCAGCTGTCTCAAATCATAGAAGTCTTTAAAAATTAGTTCTGTGTAAGTTTTCATTAACAGTGCAGGGCAACGGTAAACAAAATCCTCTAAAAGCTGTATAAATCATTGGACATTTACATCCATTCAAACTGCTATCAGTATTCACATCCAGCAAAGCATTTTTATAACCATGTGAACAAATAGGAATGATTCAACTATCCTAACAATAAAGGGGGCTTTTATACTTCATTGTTGGATAAAAGATTTCAAATATGCTTTTTTTCTTGCTTATATTGCCAGAGGCTTTTTTCGCATTTGGATTTCCACCCTCACAAGAAGGGAATAAATGTTATTATTATAGCACAGTCATCATCTCTTCTTACCCTCAGGCTCCAGGAGGCGTGGGATACCCAGGCTGTAATGGGCTATCCTGAAAGCGTCCTCCACGTTCTCCCTGGCGCTCCGCAGCAGGGCCTTCCTCATGTCTACCAGGCTGGGGTCGATGGACTTAATGACGGCCAGGAAGGCCAGACCACTTGTCCAGCTCTTCCCAAAGTCCTTCACGGCCACACTATACCTAAGACAGGGGGGCATACGGTGTCTACGTTGTTATATTTCGAAATGTCACCCAATGATCTCATTCAACATGGCGGACCACACCCACTTGCGCGTTCGCTTCTGCACCCACTGCAGCAGCTTCTTGATGGCCTTGTTGTGGTCGCGCATGGCCGCTGCCGACGTCTGCCGCTCCTCCGATGGCGTGCTATTGAAGGACACGTCCGAGTCGGAGCTGGTGGGGATGGACGACAGGCTGGAGGACGAGGGGAACTGGCTCCTGATGTTCCCCGTCAGCTCCTTAATCTGGCAGGAGACACTGAGCTGTTTATAGTCCACACAATACACAACTTGGATGTTAAGTGAAGAAAAATACACCCTCAGTTCTTGGGCGATAGAGCGTGTTTCATGCATGTTTCAGATCAACCTATTTATTATATAAGCATATACTACATATATATTTAACCCAGAAACTACTTGATGAGAACCACACATCTTCTCCATGTCCGGTGCAAACGGTTGGACTTTTTTTATAATCCAGGTATAAAATAATTCTGTTGTATCTTAAAATACCATGTAAAAACAACCAGGAGGTGAAAGGCAGCCAGTAAGGGGACTTATTACGACACCACCGTGTAAACACTTCTTCAGCTTGTTCTCCACAATCATGTTGTAATCAAAAGCCTCAACCCAGTCTGTGGTAGGACCAGATGTAATTAGAGGCCTACTCACACAAAGACATCAGTCAACTCTTCACACATGGAGTATTAAACTTCCACATTTTTCGTTTATTCGTGGGGGGCCAACCCCAATGAACCTTTGGCCGTCACAAATGCTTTTCTATTCTTAGAGGTGAGCACGCCTCACCTGCACTCTTTTAAATAAACCTGTCTGAATTTAACTCTGCTTATTCAAGTATAAAGACATTCTGAGGCGCTAACAGCAGCAGCGGTTACACACATGAATTACCGTTTTAAAACAAGGTTTCACCAGCTGATAACTTTAGGAACAGACACCGGGAGAATTAAAGAGAGATACAGGAAGAAGCGCGAAGAGGATTTCTGTTTCTCTTCAGATTTTCCTCTCATTTCTCTACAGCCAGAAAATAAACCAAGTTGAAGGCAGACAAGTTTGTTTAAAAAGACTTCCAGCTGTGTCAGTTTAAGCTGTGTGTGTCTCGATTTCAGCATAGGTCAGATTTAATTTACATCTTTAACAATCACACTTAAAGACCATGAAATATGGTTATTAAGGTTTTGGAAGCTTTTTAATAATTAATAATTATCATGCTGCAATAAAAGTTAGTGACAACAGCCCCACATTTTTTAGGTGTACAATCTCATTGCTTGTTATTAACGCACAAACCAAACAATCGCTCTTTTTGGCCGAGAGGAGAAACGACCACTACTCCTTGAGCGGGATGAGAGTGGGCGAGGAGGTTTTAAATAGGAAGGGCGATTACCTAGTCTGATTACCTAGTCTGATTATCTAGTCTGATTATCTAGTCTGATTACCTAGTCTGATTATCTAGTCTGATTATCTAGTCTGATTACCTAGTCTGAATAACCAGGTCTGATTATCTAGTCTGATTATCTAGTCTAAATAACCTAGTCTGATTATCTAGTCTGATTACCTAGTCTGAATAACCAGGTCTGATTATCTAGTCTGATTATCTAGTCTAAATAACCTAGTCTGATTATCTAGTCTAAATAACCAGGTCTGATTATCTAGTCTGATTACCTAGTCTGATTATCTAGTCTAAATAACCTAGTCTGATTATCTAGTCTGATTATCTAGTCTGATTAACTAGTCTGATTACCTAGTCTAAATAACCTAGTTTAAATAACCTACTCTGCTTATCTAGTCTGATTATCTAGTCTAAATAACCTAGTCTGATTATCTAGTCTGATTACCTAGTCTAAATAACCTAGTTTAAATAACCTACTCTGCTTATCTAGTCTGATTATCTAGTCTAAATAACCTAGTCTGATTACCTAGTCTGATTATCTAGTCTGATTACCTAGTCTAAATAACCTAGTTTAAATAACCTACTCTGCTTATCTAGTCTGATTATCTAGTCTAAATAACCTAGTCTGATTACCTAGTCTGATTACCTAGTCTGATTACCTAGTCTAAATAACCTAGTTTAAATAACCTACTCTGATGATCTAGTCTGATTATCTAGTCTAAATAACCTAGTCTGCTTATCTAGTCGGATTATCTAGTCTAAATAACCTAGTCTGATTATCTAGTCTAAATAACCAGGTCTGATTATCTAGTCTGATTATCTAGTCTGATTATCTAGTCTTAATAACCTAGTCTGATTATCTAGTCTAAATAACCAGGTCTGATTATCTAGTCTGATTATCTAGTCTGATTATCTAGTCTTAATAACCTAGTCTGATTATCTAGTCTGATTATCTAGTCTGCTTATCTAGTCTGATTACCTAGTCTAAATAACCTAGTCTGAATATCTAGTCTAAATAACCAGGTCTGATTATCTAGTCTGATTATCTAGTCTAAATAACCTAGTCTGCTTATCTAGTCTGATTACCTAGTCTAAATAACCTAGTCTGATTATCTAGTCTAAATAACCTAGTCTGATTATCTAGTCTGGTCCTCCACTTAATTGAGTAATTGGTCCAGAGTAAAGCAGAAAGAGAAGCTTTCTCTTTTGGATGGAGAACTGATATCATAAAGATGCATGTTTATCATTGGTAAGATGTATAATAAATGGTTTTATTGATGCTATTTACTAAGAATGTCATAAGAAAGCCTCCTTTTATTTATAGAGATTTGTTTTTTTCAGTTTAGTGAAGGCATGCAGATACAAGCCTATGGTTCAACATACAGTCAATTAAATCTTCACAGCTTTAAAAAAAAGTCATCAACTTAAAAGTCATATCTATGCATCAAGTTTAATCGATGCAGCTGTCTGTTTTCTGAGTTTTGTATTGTGATGCCTAATGTGAAATGTAATTCTTAAATTTCTATTATATATGCATGTAAGGTATGCCGTGCCTGATGTCATACAATTTCTATATTGCATTTGTTATATTGGAATAGGATAGACCCCTGGTAGCATAGTAGCTGCTTTGCAAAAGCTAACGGAGATTTAAATAAAACCCACCAACCTGGAAGAAGAGGATGATGTTCCAGATGAGCCCCAGGATGATGGAGGAGTTGCCGTCGGCGACATCGACAGCGTCGATGCTGACCAGCTTCACCTGGAGGGACACGCATCCTGAATGTGAAAACGGCTCAGCCTTTTAAGACAGAGAGCGATCAAGCGTATATGTATGTGGTTCTACTCACGTTTCTCTCTTCGAGGAACGACAGAACCTTGGCGATGTTGTTGAGTCTGAAAATGCGATGGGATGACTTCTTGAACCCATGAAGCTGGAAGATCATTCAGAACGAAAAAAAACTTTATTTATAATGGTATAAAATCGGCTTAGAGAGCTGCTAAATGCACTATTACACAGGAGAGTCTGTGAGAACAGGAGCAAATTAAAAAATGAAGCGAGTCTGACCAGCTTGCAGCCAGACAGCTCCTCCAGCAGGGCCATGAGGATGCGTCCATCCTGGATGTCCCGGAAAAGGTCATGGACCTCAATCGGTGGGTCACACTGACAATGGAGGGAAAGAAGGGGGGGTTAATATCAGACATCCATCTATAATCTATAATACCTTGCACATGGCATGATGGTGTGTGCCCTTTTTTGTGCAATGCTTCTAAAAGATATTTGAAACATCATTAAAAGTTAAAAATCCCACAGACTGGCATATCCCAGCGCCATCCTGCAGCTTTACTTTCATTACAGAATAAAGCTCCATATCATAGCTTCTCCTCCTCATGTTGCCTCCCAGCACTTTCATTTCAACTCAAAGCTCCGTCGTCTCCCGTTCCTTCCTGCACAGATTGTGCAGCCGCACGTAATGGAAGTATACAGAGAAACGTACAACGAACCTTTTGATCGTTTTATGCAAACGTCGGGTAAGATATAAACTACACGTTAGTTGATCCCATGGATAAGTATTCTGATTATTCTCGGTACTGCAGACTGAAAAGCTGTGTGTCCGTGGGTGTGCAGCTTCTTACTTTACCACAAATTTTACAACAAACCCAAAATCCCTGGCTCACATTATTCAAATCCATAGGTTTGTGCTGCATGTAAATTACCTGTGGTTATATCCTCCTATATCTCAGTCTGTCAATGTCTAACCAACTGATTGAATAGGAATTGACTGAGTTTTTTCTTTTTCTTACAATAACTGTATTTCAATGTGTCTCTGTACCTCAATGTAAGTCCATGTCTTACCTAATGTATAATTTATCTATTATGACTATGTAACACTCCCTCATTTACTTAAGCTTCCACTTTTCTAAAGGAATACATAATTCCTACAGGCACTATACTAGTATATTAAAAAGATTATGTAAAATTCGCCACCATATAATAACTGTCTGCAAGGCATTTCGCTTTGAGAGTTCATTTATGACATAAAGATGATGAAAAATAATGAACACACTATCCTTAATGGATTCTGAACTGAGATATTTGCATCTGCACCAACGTCAGTCTTCTTCATCTTCAGTAGCCGTTTCTATCTGAATAAAAATCAATATATTTAATTCAGAACAGGCTTGTCCTTTCTAGACAGACAAAGTAATTTGAACTTCTGGGGGTTGGATAACCTCAGAGTAATTTATTTTATTTAATTCATTATAATATAAAAGTTTCTGTTCCAAGCTGGTTTGCAATCAAAAGGTCATTTGTGTTCTGCAGCTAATTGTGTTATTTGATGCGAGGAGTCAGCGTGGGGGGAATGTGGGGAGTATCTGAAGCTCCGAGCAGCAAAGTGTTCTGCAGAGATCGACAACATTACCGTCTCTGTCAAACACACCCTGGAGCTCTGATTCAACACTTTGGATGGAAGTGGACAGCTCTGAAAAAAAGAATCACCGCTGGCACTATACACATATATATGGCTGTGAAAGTGAAAGTATAAATAATGCAGATTTATCTAATCCATCAGTTACCCAATGCACTTCTGTCTGTTATCACAACACGGCATTAAGATCTCAGGCATCCATGAACTTGTCTGAACACGGGGGTTGTTGGTTGAGGTGTGTGTGCGGCTGTGGGGGGGGGGAAAGTGACTGTAACGTTCCAATATGACAGAAAACAAGCGTGTGATTGTCAATTAGTGGGTCAGAGATTTGATACGGGGCCAAACAGTGAGTAAGAAGAAGAGAGGCTCATTGTGTGAGGGAAGACAAAAGGTTCGATGAGACGCTCGCTGGCTGACCTCTGGGCAGACAACAGAAGCCAAACACAGCAATAAGCTCACATAATCGAAGGTCAGATACCTCAAAAAGGACTGGCGGATTTTTATCAAATTTTCAGCAAATGTTGAGACTCCTGCCGTGAACAGATGATTCAATTTTGGTAGCGATCTGGAAGAAATTCTGATTTCTGGATCACTTTGAATTTTTTTTTTTTTTACGGGAAATGAACCTAGAAACAGGCGTGACCTGGTGGTGATATCTGGCCCATGCCTGAACTGGTTGCATTTAATAAATATCAGACAAGAATGTCACCATTCTCCTGGTGGAGGTCTGTGCTCTTTTCTAGTCTAAATCAAGCAACAGGTTTAAACAGCAGCAGGTTTTTCCGGCCCTGGGTTTTGCCTCTCAGGCTATGTACAAAACAGGCTGTTTCCCCTGGTGCAGGTCGTGTGGGTTTTATGCAGCAAATTTTGGGTAAAAAAACATTTTTCTTGCTTAAAACATCCCTTTTTAATATTTATTTTTGTTTCATTATACTTATATTTATTACCTGAACAAAAGTACTGCTTGTTTTATAATAATACCTTTATAAACTGTTTCATTCATTCACATTTAAATTTAACTAAATACACTGAATTTGCATGAGAACCTAAAGTCTAGTTAGTTTTCTTCTTAAAATATGAAGAATTTACCATCACTAAAACACGAGACAGTAACAGTGCACTTTGTGATAAAGAGACACATACAACATTTGAAGCATCTTTAATCTAATAAGAGGATTAGCTGTCTTATGTAACTCTAATGGAAAACATTTGGCTTATAGGCTGCTGGTTGGACATCACCATGGATCTTTGGTAATTTTCTATCTACTGTGTAATATTTGCAAATATAAATATAAGTACATTACCATTACAGTAAATTTTAATTAGGCCAGGTTTTAATTTCCACATATTAACACATCTTTCTTCCAGTACATGTGCAAATGAATAAACACAGAAATCAAGCTGAACGTGAATACATCTATATTGCAGTAATGCTGCATGCTCAGGTGCTGCAAAATATCTTCATACCCGATATTTTAAAACTGATTTGCATTTCAGACACATCATTTATTTCTAATTTATCATGTATATATGTATATGTATTTATTCATGTGTGTCCCCTGTGGGTCCCCACTTGTTGACAAACCCTGATTGGCCCAAAGCCTGGTGGAGCAGCAGGGGGGGGTAAGGGGGTTGGGGGGGCAGCCATTTTTGTAAATCAGCAGCTGGCTGCCCTGTGGGGACATGAGAACCCCCCTCCCCCCTCCCCCGTGGGCCAAGCAGACCTGTAACATCCCCAGTGTTCTCCCTGATTTAAGGCTTTACGGCCTCGTGAAACTCTGACGCCGCTCACATGCAGCTCCACACCCCCCCGCCCTCCCGCGTGTATAATTCAGGCGGCTGCTGCAGCTGTTTATGTACGGCACGTGTCTCCGCTGCAGATGAAACGCACAGCGAGCGCAGGGGGGAGTCGTTTCACCCAGGTAATAAACAAACCTTTTCTAAATGGAGGTTCATCCATCGCGTGAAGGTCCTCTTCTGAACCAGCTCTCTTTCAACTGCAACACAGAAACAGAAGAAACAATTCAGTCTTAAGGAAACCGAACAAAGAAGAAGAAGAAGAAGCAACTGAGCATGGATCACATCCTCAAAGGGATTTCATCATTATGCATGAACAGCATGGGACCAGATATCAGAGTTACAGACAGGGTCAGCAGAGACAAAAAAAAAAAGGAAAATTAAAATAAAATAAGAGAATAAGAGATCGTAGACACCAGCAGTGCTGCAGCTACCACATTCATGTCATTGGTCAAATATTTATGTTTTTGGTGTCGTGGGTCTCAATGTGCGTTGCAGTCCACATTAGAGGAGTCACAAAGTCTTACTGGATCAAAAAACCCCAACAAGCTGATAAAGAGTGAGAACGATTATAAGAAAAAAATGATTTGTGTGATTTTTCTGACAGATATTGAGAGATATTGATGACCGTCTCGCTACCATCTTGGCACGCATGTGTTAGACTGACCAAATGAAACCTGAGTTAGGAAAACGGCAAAAAAAACTTTGACATTCTCAACATCATGTTGCCTGAAATTTGCAGCTTTGCATCTAAAATGATGGAGTGTTAAGTGCGATTTCTGCACAATGCCGAGTAAAAAAAAAAGGGTGTCATACTGAAAACATCTCCAGTATGCAGCTCGCCTACCGTGTCCCACGATGCTGGAACGTTCACAAAAACGCCAGAAACTGTCCAGCCTGCTGCCAATTTAATCAATTTATACAGTTGCATCCTGCAGACTGAACTATGAAAAGCAGGTTGTATGTACTATGCTATGCTGCATTAAGTAACCTACACAGAAGCTTTAAAAACATGGATACTGGTTTTGTACCTTGAGATGAGGTCAAATCAGACAAATTACTGCAGTGAATTACAACTTTCTTCTTATTAGGGTTGAGCACTGAATTCACTTAAATCCTATTGACTTTCAGCTGATCTTGATGTTCATATTATCTTTATGGTCCTGACTCCTCCGTGTAATGATGCTCCTTGTGGATTAAAAGGTGCTTTTTTTAAAAACAGCGGGACAATAAATCGTAGCAGAATTTACGAGAGCACGCCGCTAGAATTAAGCGTCAGGTCAGGTCAGCGGTGCGGAAAAAAAAGGATGAAGCAGCGGAACCTGATGGATCATCTCTGTTTTTGTCCTTGTCCGGCTCCAACAACTCAAGAAACACTGAGTCAACATTTTTTTTTTATAGGTCATACAGTTGTGTTCACAATGATAGCAGCATGTTTGAAAACTTAGACTAGTTTTTTATTTCAATGCATTGGGAACACTTATTTTACACACACATTATATTAAACTACTTTACAGAAATTGCTAAAAAATGAATATGAGGCGGTTAAAAAATAGCAGCGTCTGCCTTTTTCTTTACAGAGAAGCATCATGTAAGAGGATGGTGTCAGGCCTATTTATCAAAGATCAGTTTGCATATATGCAAATACTCAAAGAGGTCATGTTGTTTTATGCTGAAGAGGAAATGTGAGTTTCAACAAGACGACGACCCCGAACACACCAGCAAACCAGCAGCATCTTAGTTCCAGACCGATAAAATTAAAGTTCTGCAGTGGCCAGACCTTAATCCCATTGAAAACTTTTGGGGTGATGAAACTTTTGGAGTTTGAAGCAAAAAAATAAATAAAGTTGGTTGAAGTCGGTCGACGCCATGCAACACAGATTCTCAGAAACCGTGGTTAAACAACTAAATATTACTTCAGGGAAATCCTAAACGTTTTCTCAGTATACACATTAAATATTTGAGTTTGTAAAGAAAACACAGACGCAGCTATTTCTTGGAACAGATTAATATTAATTTCTCGTCATTTTCCATGAAGTAAAGACACATATGTTGATTTCAGTTATAATGTATTATGTTAAGGATTTTGGCTTTACATTTTCAAACACACAGCTAACTCAATCTTCTCCATTAACTGTGCTGGTGGTCATTTAGGAAATTACTGTGCAGGTTGATGAGGGCTCGCTTATTGTAACTCGGGGGGGGGGGCAGGGTGTTGTTTATTCATCGGAAAATTCCGTCCATGTCTCAGAGCTCATTTGTAACCCTGGAGGAGCGTTGGTGAGCTCAGGCCAGACTGCACCACAGCAAAGACAGGGGAGGGGGGAGGGGGGGGCACCGAGGGTGGGAGGGGCTCCGGGAGGGGTTACCATGGTAGCGGAGTCAGCTGTTATTTATCTTTATGTCCAGTACGGCTCGCTGGGGGAGCTGCGCGTCGTGCACGCCCCGCGGTAATAAGAGCCGTGTGATGATATCGATTTTAATGGAACCTGAGACGGCTTCGCTGTGGCCTGATGGGTAGAAATGGATCTGCTGACTTATGGCTGGACGCCGCGGGAGAGGAGAGGACGACCCCTCTTCATCACCGTGGTGGAGGTCAAAGGTCAAGCCCATCACTGGCCTGTCCAGAGCTTCCCAACCAGGAAACTCGCCGTCAATGTCGCTAAGGCTCTAACACGTGATTCGCTTTCACAAGGAGGTGATGACAAGCTGAGGACAGGATGAGGGTGAAGTGAGAGACTGGGCCCTGAAGGGAGATGAAATAAAGAGCGTGTTCCACGGCGTTTAGGAAACATCCGCTGCTGAAAAGTCAATCTGAGATACAGACTTCGATAAAGGAGTTCGATTCAAATTATTAATTATCAAAAGAGGTGGGAATTTAAAATACTATAGGTATTTAGGTTTGTGGTGTATGAAGGAGTATCAGGGCAAGAATACATATCAAACTACTAGTCTATGACTATGAATCAGCTTTAGTAATTTAGCACAGAAACATGGTGATGAGAAGTGGTCGTACAAAATGCAAACCACTCATTGTCAGATGTTCACACTCCAGCTTCGCTCTGCTGGACTTTCAGTCAGAATACGCCCTCGTAGTGGTGCAATTACAGGGCTGCAACTTTTCATCGCGTTATTGATCAATCTGTTGATTTTCATCTTGATTAATAGATTCGTTCCATGAAATCTGTCAGAGAACGGCAAAACCTAAACGCTGATCACATTTTTTTTTCCTCTGAGCCCAAGGCCCCGTCCTTAAATGGATTGTTCTGTCCAGAACATGAGATGACCAATAATCGCCATTAATGTCACTGGGTGGCAGAAGCAGGAGTGATGATGATGGTAATATGCTGATGCTGTGCAGTCTGACATATTGCACCTTTTATTATTTGCCAACTGATGCTTTGTTATTTAATAAGTGATAGCGCGATGCGGCTAGAAATGCAGCTTCCCTCCATGAGACCAGGCCGAGCCACTGGTGGAGTGATTTACTTAATGACGTCTCTCCTGGCCGATGGCGAGGGGAATAAATCAGCGGCGCTCGTGTGGCGCCTTCATAAGAGCGCGCTCCCGGGTGTCCCCGCGGGTCCCGATACTCTGACCTGAATCTTTCATTAAACAGTCAAACACTCACAAACGGAAACCAGAGCTCCACCTGGAAAAATGACATCAGCCGAGCACGGCGCCTTCACTGCACATATAACAGGCTCATTTTAAAGTGAACTAATTAGGCAATTAGCCGCTAAACGGGTGTGGAAACGTGGAAAATGACAGCATTGCAGAAAACTCAAATAAAGCTCCCGTGAACAGGGTGTGAAGTAAGAATGTGAACCACACGAACACTCACTTCACCTGAGAGGCTGTAGCTGATCAATCAGCGGGATTGCTTCGGTGCTTTAATCCACAGCGTTCCCTCACTCATCCAGATAATCGGAATAACGCGTCGCTTCAATCACTCCCACGTCCTCCAAAGCTGCTCAACCATTGCATGAAGCTTCACAGGAAGTTTGGAGGATGTTAAAGTGATTGAAGCGACACTCGATATACAGAGTGTGTTATATCTAATAGAAGGATCATTAGTGCACATTGGAATGGGATCACAGTCACAGTCCATGCTGCTGGCAGGGAAACGGTTTCTCATTAAATCCCACAGTAGAAGAGAAGAATCTGCTGTCAGACAGCTGTGGTTTTACCCCCGTTAAAGACGTTCATTTTAGGGAGTTTTACTTTGTACAATGTGATGGTCTAAGGTCTTATTAGCGGCTTTCCCATTACCGGGCCGAAGCCGACCCTACAGGGGCGGCTCGGTGCGAAGGGGTTTCACACATTCGGGGGGAGGTCCTAACGGGGGTCTGGAAGTATTTGGAAGATGGAGCGGCAATTCTGGTCTGCGAGCGACGTCCGTGCTCTCCTCACGGTGTGGGCAGAGGACGACGTACAGGGGAAAATCGACGGGGTGTGCAGGAACGAAGATGTGATGAAACACATCGCTGCAGAACTGGCGAAGTTGGGCATAAAGCGGACAACGGTGCAAATCTCAAATGTCGGCAGACGTTTCTGGTCGGACACTTGGCCATATAACCGCCTATTCTGCTTGAAAATGGGCTGGATCAGTGAGGTTTTTCCGAGCGAGGGCGTAACCTGGAGATACTAGTAGCCCGTAATGTGCAAACAACAGCTCTCACTGCATGGGGCCAGCGGCCTGAGGCTATCAGCACCGAGGGGCCCCCCCCCCGGCCGAGCTGTGCAATGGGAAAGTGGCTATTGTAAAGCCCATTGGAGTGAATCTGTGATTTGAACTACTCATCAGCAGAAATACAAACTTATGTCCCAACAGCAGTGGAAGTTCATACCAATCGACCCAATGATTCATTTACCTTCAGGTGCTTCCACACCAACGCCAAACGGTCCAATCGAACATAATGTGCTTAGATCAGTTCATTTTTATTGTTTTTTAAAGCATCAGTCGCACTCAGGTTCACTAAATCAAGCGAAACAAGATCTCCCAAAAATAGTAGTCTCAGTCTGCTGGACTCCGCAGCAAATGAGAAGTGAAGAGAACATTAACTCTTGTCCAAACAAGAGGAAACTAATTATTTCATTGCTTCCTTGTGGGTCTCATTCATTCATGAAAATGAACTTTCTGCCTGAAAGGATGAGATACGCGTCTTTGGCGACTCCAGGACTCCAGTCCGTCCACAGACGCAGCAGAGACGCGTTTTAAAAGTGGATATTCTGCAAAAAACAGCCAATACAGAGGATGTAAAACAGGAAGATGACGTTCATAATGAGGTAGAATTGATGCTTATTATTATTATCATCAGTCTGGGACCATTTTTTTGTTCGTTTTCAGGTGTGGAAACGGACCACTCTTGCATTTAGATTCTGTGAATGAGTGGATGTCATCATACACATCATGGCTTGTACCATAATGTTCAGAGTGGACTTTTACAGGAGCACTAATGGTGAGAGTGAGCGTTGAGGTCGCTCGGGGTGTTTTAACTCGTAATGGCTGCAGGTGTCAGACAGGGATTAGGGATTAGGATTAGCTGGGCAGCCTGCGTACAGTCAAACACCACAAAGTCAAGTTGCGTAACGATTGTGCCGAACCGGCCTTTATGGTTTTATTATTAGCGCTTCACTTCCCCGCCGGGACAAGCCGCGACCCTTTTAATTCACCCAGCGTCCAGCGAGCACAGCTGGAGCCACGTGACCCCGAAAGAGAGACGAGGCCTCGGGTAAACAGAGGAAGAAACTCCAGAAATCAGATGAATGTTTTTCACTGGGAGGAAAGCTGAATAACAGCTGAATGAATTATTAAATTATCATACCCCGCATTATTAGATTACAAATTAGTTAGTTGTTATAGAGCACATTTAGCTAGGATATTGCATCCAAACCTAAAAATGCGTTTTTACTACAGATACATTTTTCTTTTAAAATAGATCAAATTGACCTAAATTGTGGAAAAACAACTTGAAAAAGATAAATCATCTGCAATGCAAGGTTCAATGATTGATAAAATAAGAGTTGAAAAATCAATTATTAGTCCATAAAATCCTATAAATCCCACTGAGGATCATTCCAGTGGTCATCATGAAGAATATTTCTGTAAAATGTTTAAAAAGGAGATTATAAAGGAGCCAATTAAATAATCACACTAACAGCTCCAATCTAAATAAATATCTAAACAGTGGTTAGTTGCAGCTACTACTGATATTATATTAAACTATTTTATTATTGTATTGATGATGTGGATATTGATGATATATATTGATGCTGTAACAGGAACAGATAAAATACTTTATTTAGTGTTGGAGCCCTTTTTATAATTATATATATATATATATATATATATATATATATATATATATATATTACATTATTAAATTATATTTAAACTTTCAGGTTAAAGACCCCATGAAATGCAAAATACATTTAGCTAAATGATGAATCTCTTTCATTAGACATTCCTGAATATTTTGCGTGAAAATAATCACCGTGTTTTCCAGCCTGTACTTATGTCAACATGACCTCTGACCCCGCGACAAACAGCAGCGTGAGTGAACACAATGCTCAACATCGCTCCATTATCCACAATGATTTGCTTTTCGTTCCTCAAATTACCCATTACACCAGAGGCGCTTCCTGACGTACAGGTGCATCCAGACCGGCGACATTATTAACACACACACACACACACACACACACACACACACACACACACACAGTCGGTGTCATGGACACGTCCCAGCTGTCAAGTCACGCCATAACATGGGGTAGAGAAGTATTTTATATCAGTGGGTTATTAAGCTTTACGTCTGTGTGAGCAGTTTGTCTAAGATAAGCCGCCACCGGCTTTCCTGCGCTCTCATTGGTCGGATCCGTTTGCCGTGCAAACAGAGCGGGCTCGGCTGGATTTACCCAACAGGCCCGTCTGCCACCGCCTCGACCTCCCCGTGAATGATGCGTTTGACCCCGCGACCCCTCTGTATAACATTCCTGGGTTTGGGCTGAGGGCACGGAAACTGAGCGGCAATTAGCTCCATCAGGCCGTAAACGAATAAACACACGTAAAAAAAAAATAAAAAAGACTTTCATGGGCGTTTCCTGGCGTCAGTTTTCTCTGTGAAACACCTTCTTTTCTAATACAATCTGTCTTTAAATATATGTTTTTTAAAATATTGCACTTCAGTGTTCATACAATAAAAGTGACATAACAACAAGAAACACAACGTGTTAGCGTTGGTTTTATAAAAACAATTATTCAGATTCAAGGTGAAATATGATGTGTAATATGTTAAAAAATAGCCTAAACCTACATATTATACATCTACATATTGTTGTGTTATATGAACTAGAGCTGCAATGATTATGCAATTAATTAACAACTATTAATTATCATTTAAATGTTGATAATTGATTAAGCAATTAGAGTCATTTTAAGAAAATCTCTGGTTCCTGTTTGCAAACCTGATTATTTTCTGGTTTCTTTTGTTTTCCATTATAGTAAACTGATGATCTTTGAGTTGTGGATGAAAAAAAAACACATTTTTGGTTAAAACTTCAGCTTTGGGAAACAGTGATACACATTTTACGCCATTTTATAAACCAAACAACAACAGTTTGACCTGGTCTCGTTGACACTTTCTGCATCAATATCAATAAAATAATCTATTTTCAGCATGTTAGATTAGCACAGGCTTAAATCAGAAACCCTCCCACTGTTCCAGCCTGAACAACAAACTGTCTGTCTGTCTGTTTCCATCCAGGTGCCTGAATGAAATGAGCTGAGACCAGTTCTGTGTCACCAGGAGCCAATTAGAGCCACGAAGACGAATCTACCAGCAGATCAAACGGTGGAAGCTGGAACCACCTACGCCAGTGTTTGAGCGTGCAGTCTGGAGATGACAGACACCATGTGACAGATGATGTTCCCAGAGAAGCTGCTTTCTTTTAATGATCCAGAATTTTTTGTCCTGCGTGCCACATCAGACCGTGATATGAACATTAGTCGCTGTCTCAAAGTAACAGCTGAAATATGGAGAGCGACAAGAGAGCTTTTCTATTGAAATATTCAGGAGTTTCCTCCTTTTGGATTTTACATAACTCCACACTGGAGTCCACAGATACAGCCGGGCGCTGAGCTCGTGGCGTTTGGCTGAATGGTTCCGTAGCGCTGAGGCTGCAGCGGCTCTGAATGGATAATCAATAATTCACAGCGAGTCTCCTCGCGTCTTCGCCGCTTCGCCGACGTTCAATCAGAACAACTACACACACTTTTCACTCAGTAACAGTAGGACTGAACCCTGAACAAAACATCATGTTGTTTTATGCTGACACATGACCAGCATCATGCCAGCCCTGTAAAAAACGCCTATAAACCGTAACTATAATAAAAAAAGGAGTTTCAGCAGCCAGGCCTGTAAGTGACTGAATGCAATGAAAACAGATAAGAAGTCGGCCAAACAGCACGTGTGCAGCTTGTTTTAGGCACAGCGGCCTGTTACGCAAGTGTTTGCTCAAATAACGTCATTCTGTTCTCTACGCTGCGATAACAGGAGATATCAGCAAAAAAAAAAATCTATAATATAACTGATTTCAATAGGCACAAGATATGTTGGGCGGAGACATTTTTTTTTAGAAATGTCCCGAGATGCAAAATAAAGCATGAATAATTAATGAGCTCCTGTAAGCCATACAGAGTCATCATAATCCCTCCTCTGAACGTCTTTTTGTTTTTTTTAGTCGCACAAACAGACACTGGATCCCTCGCTGTAATCCAGTCGGCGTGTTTGTGTAATCGCCGGTCAATGGCCCGGAGGCCAGGGTCATTGTCCCCAGACCACACGTCCTCCGCTTATACTGGAATACACAGAGCAAGACCAATATAGAAAATATATCTACTTGATTTGACTCATTTAGATCTGAAAAGGTGCAGAACTCCCCCATTACTTTTAACATAAGTGCATTATAAAGGGACTTTCTCATGGTCAGTGTTGCTTGCTGCAAGAATCTGGGCTCCAGATTAGCGATGCACCAAAATTAAAAATTCATGGATGAAGCTGAATAACTTAAAAAAAAAAACACTTGGCCAAACACCAAATATCAAACGTGGCTTTTCAGCTTTTCTTTTTTTTTTAAATATTGCATAAATAGTCTAGTGAAAAATGGACATGATGCACACACACCCGAGAAATACTGTCTGTTCGGGTCAACGTTCTCCACAACTCAGCTTTGTGACCTTTGACCTCTCAGAGACGACGGCCACGGACTGAGTGGGCGCGCTGTGACCAGCTTCTCTCCATCTCTTGAACTCGGGCTTTTAAATGAAGGCGATTAGAAGTTCTTTGCAGAGGAGCCCTCTGGAGATGGTAGATGAAAAACTAAAAATCTATTCTGGCTCTCCAACACTTCAAAATATCTCCACGCTGCTGCAATATTAACGAAGGCTCCGGGTCACCGCATCACTGTAAACCAAAGGCCTCGTGTGCCGTCTTTTTGCAATATTCTGCCAAAATATATCAATTGTGAACTTGTCCTTTAACCGCAGCTCAATTAAAGAGCAGCAAACTGAAGCGGTCCTTCACTCACACAGGGACAGTTCAGTTCAACCCGGGTCGAACGTCTGATAAAAGCTTCTGCGGGATAATGGAACGTTTTATTGGATTCCAGCGGAACAGACAGTGGAAGGCATGTTCACGTATTACGTAATGCTGTGCACGGAAAGCCGGTCACGTGATGTTTCTCGTAATGTCACGACTCGTCAGACTCAGGGGGTGTTTAGACAAAACAAGGACAGAGGTTACAGACACAAAGACTCCTGAAAACAACAAAGACACGGCTCCTTCAAACAGAAATACTGATATGACCCATATGAGGATGATTTATGGGTTGAATGCCAATAATCCTCATATCAACATTCCTATGCAGCAACCGGTTCTGCAGGCGGGGGGGCATCAGGGAAGAGGTACAGGTGTCCTTCTCAGGCCTGGGAATCCCCGCTCAGGAGCTGGAGGCTGTTTCTCACACGAAAAGCGAGGAGTGGTATAAAACCCTGGTCCTTCAATAGTAGAATCAGGTGTGTTATTGCTAGTTTAGAACAAAACCCTGCACCCACGGGGGGGTCTCTAGGACCAGGTTTGCCTTTCCCTGGTGTGGACATATTCCTTAAAGAAGGGAAAACACACGGCAGCGAGTTTGACTGACTGACGTGAGTCAACCCAGGTCGCAGCTACTGGTCTGTCTGCATTTTGTTTGCAAAAAACACATTCAGGTTAGTGTCTCCACAGGCTGTTAAAAAAACAATGAACACAAAGGGTGAATGCGTCCTCCAGAGACCAGGACAATGCAGAGCCTCCAGGACGGAGCCTCTTTTTTTTGATCGCTGCGATTAGGAATGCTTGATTTTGTGGTGGCTTTTTCTTTAAAACTGCAGTGCAAATTTTCTGATTTTTGGAATTTACAAGCATTACAGCAATTTGCATCAGACCTATATAATAACAAATGCTATAACAATAAATAATGCAAACATTTTAAAAAGTAAAGAAAATGATGAGTCTTATTACGACTGAAAAACTAACAGTCTTAACTTAAAATTTAAAATAGTGAAGATCAGGTAGGTAGCACAGACATTTAAAATAATAAAAACAAACTCGATAATCTCGAGATCTTGTTGCCTGAAATCCAGGTTTTGGATCTAAAATCATGGATCGTTCAGGACTAAATCAGAACACAACCATGAGGTCCGTCGTGCAGAGCCTGCAAACTTACAAACTACATGCACACCGCTATAATGAATGACAACCTGTTTTGCATTTTTTGTGAAAGCTGCAGGTGTGAGCCTCTGAGGAAACTCCTGTCTGAGCGTTAGCAGTAAAGCTGACTGACGTCATGCTGCTTCAAACATCTCCACACATTCCTGCAGATTCACACAAAGCGGCGACGATTAGACTGATCCCCAGCATGAGAGGCAACTTCAAGCCCCAGAAAACACAAAATGAATAAATAAGCAGGGCTTCATAACAAAAACGATGATGGTAGGAAATCTGTTCTGACTGCAAGTGAAAGACCAGGAGAGAGAAAGTGCATAAAAGAGAAGGAGAAAAGCTCAGGTTGAATCTGCGGAAAATTGAAAAGCAATCCCTGGTGTGTGGGTGTTTTCCAGCGAACTCTTATACCTGCTCAGAGAACACCCCCGGGGGGGTCAACGTGAGAGCGCCGTCTCTTGGAAACGCTGCGTGGTGAGACTCTTCACTCGTCACCTCGCCTCCGTTAACCCTTTAGAAGCAGCGCGTTGGTTTCACCGAGCAACCACCTGCAGCCCGACTATTAAAAGACAAAACAAACACACCTTCCTCCTCGGCCACTGTCTGCACACAAAGACTGAACTAACCACAGCCTCAATGGAGCTTTTACAGGTCAGAGGAAGAATCTTGTGATTCTGCATATTCCCAATACATAATTTACCCACATGAACTCTATACAGTTTGCATGCTTGGATATGACCAAAGTCTCATATCCTGATATAGGTAATTACGTATTAGAATATACGGGTCTGTTGTGAACAATTGGATTAGTGCAGTGTCTGTAGGAAGTTATGTGGAAGCAGAAGTGGATTGTTCATGTTTGGACAAATTAGGTGTTGGACTTACATAGTATTGGTAGACAAATGGTACATAAGGTGGTAAAACATGTCTTACTTCATATTTTTTATTGATAGTGTACCAACCTGGGTATGTTACTGTTATATGTGTTTCTTTATGAATGAATCTGTTAGGTGATAGTGCTGGGAACACGTCTTGGATGAAGACGACGGCACCGCATACAAAACAGGGGATCGACTGCTCAGGAAAAGAAGCTCTATACGGCAAGAACTCTACCTCTACACAACCATGGCGTGCCAGGGATTTTAACTTTTAGTGATAATCAGTCAAAAAGTACACGCACCATCATGCCACGTGGAGCTAAATCCAAGCCAGAGAGGTACACTCCTTGTTTTTCTAGATATACGTGCCTCTGTAGCAAAGAATTGAGATGTTGTTTGGATTTTAGGATCTATTTATTAAAACTTGCTCATTTCAAAACAGCCTTCTTGGCCATCCGAGTGCAGATTTCTCAGTTTACGAGGCGCGTGTGAAGTTTTTCATTAATAACGCTCAGCTCAGCTCGGCTCTGGGCGACGTACAGTAGAGTAATGTGCGTATTTAATCTCCTCCGTCCAGAGCAGGTAGGAGCCGGCGGCTGTTAGTCACAGGTATGCAAGCAGGCAGCACACCTGTAGAGATCTGACATGTCCTCTGGTTATGCTTTTTGTAAGTGTGATTAATAAGAGATCCTCCGGTCATTGAAGCTTCCAGTCACTACAGGAAAGGAGAAAAGCATGTCTCAGGGTTTTCAGCTGAGGTGAAGTTGACTTCTAAGACCCTGTTTCTCACGAGTGAAGGAGAAAAACTTCATGAAATGAGGCTAGAAACTAAAGAGTTGGTATCAGAGACCTTTTGTTTCATTTATAATTATAAAAGTTCAGACAAAAGTCACACAAAAGCCATTACAAGGATCACAAATGTTATAATTCATTCAGAGGGGATTCATCCTCTGGGAACCATGAACCATACAAAACTTGAAATCTCAACATGTGAAAAGAACTTGTTTGTGGTACAAGTTGTCCAATATTGAGTATAATTATTCCATTCCACCCTTTTTTCTTGTTTTCTTAAAACGAAAAGATTTAATTGACCCAAATCAGGAAAAAAGCTGATCTGATATCTGGACCAAACACAGCATGATGAGTATGAGAGAGCAATTAAATAAATAGAAATAGAATAAAAAGAAAATAAGGGAATTATATTGTAGAGAATGAGGCATTTGTCACTAAAACACCTCTATTTTCCATGTTAGTAATACCACAGCATGTTATCGGTCCATAGGACTCTGCTGTATTCTTTCCACCTACTCAACCTGTGGAGGCAGTTCTGCTGTTAACAAGCTGCAGCGGAGGCTGAACCAACATCTGACGGGCCTGTTTTCCCTGTGAACTAAAGTGACACCAGACAGAAGCAGGGCGACTTTGTCTGAGCAAACAAATGTTACATGCAAAGTCTGGAGGCGGAAAAAAAAGAAAAAAAAGCACGACACGCAGAGGGAGAGACTTGCTGCAGGAGAATTTGCATGAAAACCTCAGAATTACTCTTTGGAAATCCTGTTCATGCAGCTGTGGAGGCTGTAGCACCTGTTAAACCAGAAATCACAGCTTATCATGTCACATTCAAGTCATGACGTAATGAATATGAGCCTTTCCATATTGATTGAATCATATCACACGACTTTTAGGACCATTTGGAGCAGAACTCAGTTAAAACAATTAGCTCAATGTACTGTTGTAATTAACTGAAGTAATATAGCAATCATTATAAAATCATTTTAATCTATCTATCTATAATTATCATTAAAATTTAAAATCCCATAGACTTGTGTATCACAGCGCTATCCTGCAGCAGCGCTTACAGTGTAAAGCTCCATATCACAGCTCCTCCTCATGTTGCTTCCCAGCGCTGTTCAAAGCTCCGTATTCTTCATTTTTTTTCCTGCAGTCAACATTACAAAAGTATTGCAACGTCTCTTGAAATGTACGCACTGTGACATTATCAGGTTTAGCTGCCACTTTATTCCTCGTGTTAGCACGGACCCTCAGGAAATCCCAGCACTATCACCTAACAGAACAGAATCTATATAGAGATTGACATCTGCACTTTCAACATAAATTGTTGACTTTTTCTTACAATTCTATTTGCATGTCTCTCCTTATCTCGATGTATTCCCATGTCTTATCCAATGTACAATTTGTCTATCAACATTATGTAACAGTAAAAGCAACAACACACCCTCATTTCGCAAAGAATCCACTTAAGCTGCAGCTACATATTGCACATATATGCATTGCTCTAGTCCTTTAAAATGTGTACTTTTAAGATTTATATTTAGAATGAATTGTTTTATAATGCAAAGGTCAGACTTGAGGTTTTAGGTGGAGAGCTTGTTTGCTCATCTGAAACAGTTTACAGGGATTTTGCCGCAGGAATAATATGGAAGAGGAAATTCACAAAGGAAGGGGGTGAGCCGAAGAAAAAAGGGACCTTTGTTGCCACCACCCCCCCTTCAACCTCCAGAGAACTCAGAGTTCCAGTGGAGGGTTTGTGAAAGGCCGAGGCTCTGTGTCATCCACAGGGATTCTGGATGTAGAGCGGGGTGGTGAGGTGGGGGCGACGGGACTGGGCGCCCGTTCAAGAGCGACAACATTCGGCCCGATGTGTTAGCAGCCGAGGCCGAGCTGTCACAACTATTCAGACAAGGGGGGGGTCAACAAACAGAACAGAGCACGGTGTTCCGGCTCGTCTGAACTCGGGAAAAACACGGGAAAACCTTCACCTTTACGGAGAGATGCAGGTTTGAGTCCTCCGCCGTGCAGGACTGCACACGTACACACACTGACAGATGGTGGCTGAACATAGCTTCACACAGGCTCAATCAGCAGGCAGGCGATAAGCACACACACACACACACACACACACACACACACACACACACACACACACATCTAGAAAATTAAATCTAGCTTTTTATTTTTTTCTATCCACACAATTTTCTATCCAATTCGGGCTCTGAACCACACCAACTCTATCCTGGGTATAACTGTCCATCCTTCATTGTACGTGATTTCCCCCCTTATCTAGGGAGCCAATCACAGAACAGGGGAGGGTTGAAGCAAGATGATGATGAAACACAAACTGTAGTTCCAACATGGCGGCAGACAGTAATTTACCTTCCTGTAAATTAGTAATTTAGGTTGCAAGTTTATTTTGAAAAATGCACTAAAGTATTTATTCGACGAATTTAACTGATATTCGTAGCACCCAATAAAAGGCTCTGAGCTTTCATAAACCCCCAAAACACCCAAATATGAACACATAAGACCAAACAGGAACGAGCTGCTAAGGTTTGTGTGTGTCTGTTTATTAATTAAGGATTTTAGGGCCAAATTCTGCTCTTTTAGGTGATAGCGCTGGGATTTCCTAGAGGTCTGTGAACACACCTTGGTGCACTCTTTTCTAGCCTCAGCTTTAAAACGCTGCAGGAATGGCGGTGGTCTTTAGGTATCATTTGCAGCTTCACGGCTGAAATTAGTATTAAAGTGCAAGTAGATCCGCGTATCATATAATCCACGTAGATCCGCCTGTGTTTTTGAATCACTGCCTGAAGCATGTTCAAAACGTTCTTTCATGCAGGAGATTGAAACTGTGCTTAAATTTTGCTTATTGATTACATCCCGTCACAAAAAAATAATTCCGGAGATAGAAGTAAACTTAATTTTCAGGCTTTATAAGGTAATTAGCATATGCCCTGAAGAAAGTCAACGAACTGTCAAGTTGTTCTGAATGAACTGAGCTTTACATTTTTTTCCCTGTTAAATTCCATTATCTTGCTTTTAGCCGCTTTAATTCCCCGCTAATATGTGTGGTATTTACTAAGGTTTCATTTACCCTTATAACAGAGAGGACTGGCTGAAGGGTGAGCATTACTTTAGATAATGATGTGATTTATGAAGCTGCCTAATCACTCCTCTACATTATTACACACGGCTGAAAGAAGTAAAGTGAGCCAACACGCTGCATTTTCTGCTTTGTGTTATTTTACAGAAACAGCATGAGAAAAATGAGAAGAAAGGTTACAGGGTCAACATGAGCCATGCTGTTCTAGAGAAACCAACACCTGACACGACTTTTCCAAATATGGAGCAGGATATCCTTTAAATAGAAACCCGTGTTTTGGCGCTGCCTTTGTCGATCTTGGGATAAAATGTTGCTTCACTACTCAAACAAGTGGGAGAAGCCGTAGCCTAGAAACCACCAAAACACACGGGAGGAGTCCGACAGGACTTCGTGTTTGTTCTGTTCTATTTCTGGTCAGTTTGTCTGCTATCAAAACCCTGTTACTTTCATGACGGCTTCTTATTTTATCCTCCATCTCCATATTATTCTCGCTGCGGATTTAAAAAAACTAAAAGAAGGTATTCTGAAGATAATCTGATTTTTAAATCTTTAAATTGAGTTCAACAATAAAAAAAAAACAATCTAGATCAAGGGAGAAAAACTCAGTAAACTCAGTTTTTAGTAAAATCTACAAACATCTCCCCTCCTTTTGGTGGAAATAAGATACACTCTAAATATTCATATATAATATTCAACCTTCAATTTAGGAAACTGGTGAGATGACATAAGAAAAAAAAGCCAAACGACAATTCAAAGTATTTCCTCACCAAATAATTTTTAGTTTTTTGAGCCGTGCAAAACAAGGCGGAAATATTTTATCCCTTTAGTCTTGCAAGATTTTCACTGACTTCACATTTCTGTGAAAAAACTGGATCTTGTTTGTTATGTCTCACTTTGTACAGTTGGACCATGTTTGACACTCCTGATTTAAATCCTTCATTTCCCAGAATGCAACTTGCACGCAATGAATCTTTCATTAGAACCTCACTAAGAAAAAAAAAATCGCCCATGCTCCTAAAACCCCCTGCACGCTGTTTATAATGCAGCCGTTCTATTAACAATTTAAAATCTCCACATGCGACCTGGGATAATCCCCCCCACCCCCCCTCCCCCCGATGACATCATCAAAGCCAAGCAGGTACGAGAAAACAATGCCGCTTTCTCCCTAGCCAATCAGAACGCAGCATTCTGTCACTGTACATTTGGGGATGATTGCAGAATGCGGCGAAGACGCAGAGTTCTGAACAGTAACTACAACTGTTTCCCCGAAAGAGAGAGAGACCTGCATCCCAATGAGGTGTGTGTGTGTGTGTGTGTGTGTGTGTGTGTGTGTGTGTGTGTGTGTGTGTGTGTGTGTGTGTGTGTGTGTGAGGAGGAGGCGAGTTGTGTGGGATGTGAGATGTGGGAACATTCAGCTCGGAGACTCCAGCGCCGTGCTGCAGAGGGAACTCGCCCCCCCCCCTCCCAGTCTCATCATGTGTTATGTAACAGCCTCCGGGCCTTTTTGTTTTAAAGCTGTGGAGCCGCTTCGTGCTGAAGCTACAACAGCAGCTCCAGCCTCTCATCAGATGGAGCAACGCGACGCAGCCAATACAGACGAGAAGCTGGAAACTTCTGCGCTTTGCAGACAGCTGGAAAACGTCCAGGTTTACGTCAGGGGACGAGGGGGTGGTGACGGGGGGGGTCTGTCATGGGCTTGGCACACAGCGTCTGTCGTCGTTAAAAACCAATGGAACAAAAATAAAAAATGAGAAATTAACTGGCACACAATGTGTTCATGCTGTTAAAATATGAAATGAATCAACAGGCAAAAGTTTGGCCTATTAAAGAAATAACTACGATAGCCAGTGCATAAAGCTGTAATTTCCTATGGCAGACCATTTTAACATTATAGAGCTAAAAGGTAACTACCTGGATTTTTTGCATCATCTGTAACATCAAAATGGCATGAAGAAATACCTGTAATTCATTTTTTTTACTTAAGGCACAATGGAATTACAGATAACTGCAACTACGTCACTGACTGTGATTCACATCCTCTCACAATCCTAAATGACAATCGCAGATATCTGTAATTCCGTTTTTTCTGACTAGACATAATGGAGGTTAGAGGCATCTCAGACGTCATGCATGACGTTTCCAGCTTGGCTGCTATTACAGTGGAGGCGTTTCAGCAGGAGGTAGAAGCCGTCTAAACATTTACGAAGGTGGTTTTATCCCACTAAATCGTAAAATGACTTTACATTTAGCCCAGCCAAAGCTCTAATTCAAGATAAGTGTAATTAAGATATCTCAAAGTGAACTGCAGATCACTATAATGAAAATAACCCATACACATGAATGGTAAAAGTCATTTGTCCTAGGAAAATTGTAGTCGTGGATATCTCAAATGTTCAACAAAATTGAAATTTTGAGTTTGACCTAATTCCCCTCCACCTCTGACGTTGTCCCAGACATGATGTAGACATGCAACAGAAGAAGAAGCTGAGCATTATTACATTCCGATGCATTTCAATCTCCCATGTGTTGTCCCTGACTTCAGAGTCAACACCGTTCTGTCGTGACTTATACACAGTTGTGTGCGTTTCCACGGCAACAGTTGCTCACCAGGCACCAATAAGATGCAGAGTTCACTTTAATCCATTTCTGGATTGTTGTTGTGTTTGCCACTGGTGCACAGGGGGGGTGGATGGACGGGGGGGGGGCACACACCTCCATCCTGGGATCATGTTTCAAGCCCATTAGTTGGAAGAAAAGCTTCATCCCCTGCAGTCATGATGGTGGTGGTGGGGGGGGGGCATCATGTTCACCTTGGATATTAAAAAGTAAAACTATGCAACTTTTGGAAAGGTTAAAACGTGCATTTTTTCATCCTACAAATGTTACTTCACCACTCAAACAAGTGGGAGAAGCGGTCGCCTAGCAACAACCACAACACACCACCCCCCCTGGAGGAGTCCTTCACTGCAAAAAATGAAATCCTATGGTCCACTGGCAGATACATAAGGGCATTTCATTTTTATTTCCTTGACCTTAATGAATTTAAGCCCCAGAACCAAATCAGGAAAGAAAACTTAAAACAAGACTAACATTTTCTTGAAAAAAACATTTATCATCATTTAAATTATCTTTCAGTGGAATGAGATAATCCTTCTCGAATTGGACTAAAACAAGATGTACCAGAAACAGGATGTGTTCACCTGTTTTCACAGTGTTCAACATCATGTGTATTCTGTTGTATTTCTAGGGATTTCTCTCGTTTAAAAATCGTGTTACGAAGATCCTACATTTCCCATGATGCAACCTAATGTCATCGTTCTTACCACAGCTAGAACTGCTGAGCTGTCTGAATGTGGGTACGTGATGAAATCAGGGTTAAATCAGTGGTATTATTCACACATTAAGATGTTTAATCTCTGGTACATTCATAAGATTTAATTTTAATATCTCACCCTGTTCAAAGAGCAGCAGCATTATAGTTTTAATCCCTCTCCATTAATAAAAAAAAATGTACTCAAGCTTTGTGCTTTTTTACACCCATTTTGTCATCTACATACTATTTTTGAAAAAAAAAAATCAATAAATGATTTTATGTAAGCTATGAAAGCCGAAACTTCACCATCTTCACATAATAACAAGGTTCAAGTCCTTGTTAAATGCTGACAATGGCTCTTTAATATTTAAAGCAGCAGACAACTTTTCGACCCCCCCCCCCAATGTTCCCAGGTGAGATCATTGTTTGTGCTGCTGTTGCCACGGCAGCAGGAACAGGTGTTGTGTGTGAGACTGCTTCTCCTCCATCGATGGGTTTGCTTTTTAACTAAAGCCTGAAGCCAACGTTGCATATGAGTTGATAGAAAACAGGTTTTTGACAGGGGGGGGGGGGTTATTTAAAGGGAAACAAACTTTGCACAACACCTAAACTTTTTTTTTTACTGATTAACTCAGAGCTTCTGGCTCTTGGAAATAAGAGAGAAATAAAGAAGCATGTTCACTGGAGAGGTAAATTGAAATTGTCAAAATGCTATATTGAGTTTGGGAGCAGGCGCAGGCTGTGTTGTAATGACGTGCACTGTGTAGTAATAACTGAGATATTGCTTCACAAACAATAACTGCAGCAGGGGTCATTGTCGGGTAGAGGGGGAGAAGTAATATTAGAAAAAAAATTCATTTAGTGCAATGTCATCTGATCTGGTGCTGTAAATCAAGCTTTTATTATCTGGGAGATTAGGCTGCACGGTACACTGCAAAAACTGTTTCTGGTGCAACCTGTGCAGCACCTGTAGAAAGTCTGTATAGAAAAGTAGATAGATTGGATTGATAGGATTTTTTCATGTCCCATACACTGTTCTGCTAACCACAATATGTGTAGTAAATTGTAAAATTATACATTTTTTGTGTTATTACATTGTCTTAACAACTTATCCATCCATCCGTGTATCTATAAAACAAAAGTGTCTTGAAGTTTTAGCGTATTTTATACTTTTTTTGTGGCATAGATATAAAAAAATGCTCAACCCGGAGCTGCTGCTTATAAGGCAAGAGCACTACCCCCTACACTGCTATAGCACACCTACAGGACTTTAGGTTTTATTGATAGTTATTATAATAATGTTGTTGTTGTTATGATCCATCCAGAAAATGTTCATCAATTACCAAATTGATTCAAATCATGGCAAAAAAAAACATGAAATGAGATAAATTAACTTCAGTGGAATAAGACAATTCTACTCAATATTAAAATAATTGTACCAAAAACAAGAGATTTTCACCTGTTAGGACTCCAGTTTTCGCAGTGAGAGTTAATCCTGGCAGTGGAATAGACTGTTCAACAGACCGTTTCTTTTATCCTTTGTCTTAAGCCCGTTCTGCAGAGTTCTGTGTCGACGCATGATAAGCGGCGATGGTGGTTTGAGCTCAGTCTGGTTTTACGGGCCGCGGGATGAACTGGGTCAGAGCCAGAACAAAGCTTTCATTCTCAGCACACTCATTAAATCAATTACTTCCACTTTAAAGAGCAATTATTGTTACCCTGCTCCTCTGGTCCCTGTGAAGCCCCATTTGGCACGCTGGCTATAACAGTATATTAGATATTCCCACAGGATTTACAGGACCGGCCCTGTTCTGCAGCAGAGCAAAGAGTCACACACCTTGACCAAGTCATTTCAGAACCTCAGAAACATCAAACCTGATAAAAAAAAAAAAAAAAAATCACACCTGATATTTATCTTCCTGCTTTGAGCCAAGTACAAAAAACCGTTTCTGCTTTTCCAATTTACCAGAAACTGAATTTAAGGGCTACTCTCAAAATCAGTCGTAAAGTTGTATAAAGGTTTTTGTGGATCTGGTGGAGCCATTTTTAACCCAAGTCTACAAAAATAACAAGCGAAAACACACACAGCTTCTCTATAAAGTTAACAAAACTAGTCATAGCTCAGGCTCTGTTGGCTGGTACCACATGGTACCAGTTGAATCCTGGATTCTGATTGGCCAGATAACCTGGATTCTGATTGGCCAGATAACCTGGATTCTGATTGGCCAGATACCCATACAGCTCTGATGACATCAGCAGGATTTGTTTTTTGGGGGGTTGTGAAAGTACCGAAAACAACAAAACTCTTTCCTTAGAACTGGGCAGAGGCAGCAATACAGTTGCATTGTGGGAAATGTAAAAACCCTGTGTTTAGGGAGTTTCGTCCATCAGTTAAAATAACAAACTAAACAAGCCAGCAGGTTCATTACACACAAATTATCTGGGAAGTTGTGTTTGGGTAAAAAGGCAGTGTTAAAGGAGAATTGGTTGATGATTGGACGAAACATCCATCACTGGCCGAGCGACCACGAGCTCATGCGAGACACTGATTGGTCAGACACAAACTTGAATTGAATCCAGGTGAGATGGATTCTCGCGTGAAACTGCAAGAGAAATAAAAACCCAGGATACCTCCAGGATGAGATAAAGGCTTGTTGCCCTGCAGTCATGGTGGTGAGAAAAAACTCCATGCACACTGCTTTTAATGCAGCTCTGCCCCTGCTGATTCCACTTTTAATGTTTATTAAGTTTCATAATGTTATGCTTTTTTGCAAGAAAAGCATGACATCACACACACACACACACAATTACGTAATATGCCAAGTACAAAGAGTCAAATCAATAGGCTACTGGAAAAATTGTGGATCACTTCTCCAAATAATCCAGCTTCTCATATGTGAGTTTGTAAACCGAATACCTTCAGCTCGACATTTCATCATCTTGGGCGAGATCAACTTTTTATATTCCCAACTTTTTCCCTTCACTTCATGCACCAAACAACTAATCGATCAACCAGTGCTGACAATAACCCAGCTGCAGCCCGAACACTGACATGTGCTGCATGTGGTGGAAAACCTGGATCCTGTATTCACTACAGACTCCAGCAGAGGAGCTGCATTATGGAGATATTCAGTTTATAGTCAGGACATTGCATTTACGAGTATTGTAAAGTGCTATAAAGTTGTATACAACTGACTTATCGATTATTACACCTGTTGGTTCACAGTCTAATTAGGAATGAATCGGTGTGTTCTGCACACACTAAAGCAGCTCGTGGTGTGTGTGAGGCTGCACCTGTGGCACTGGTCGCTGTGCAGCGTGTTTCTTTGTGAATGAACCGGACACGCTGAGTGAATTCCTGCGATCAGCGACGGAATGCGAACCTGCGGAAAGTTTGGAACTCCCGAAAGTTCCCGATACGCACAAAAAAAAAAAAAAACAACCGATCGCGTGAGCCAGCGAGCGCACGCGCGCGGTTTGTGGCGCACGCGTGGCCAGGCCACGCACGCGCCCCCCACACCCCCCACCTCCAGAACGGACGGTACCGTTAATAATACATGTGCGGGGCTCGTGCGGGATGCTGCTCCTACCTTGCAGGTTCTGCACCCGGATGTCGCTGATCTGTCCGATAAATTCCTCCCGCTCGAACCAGTCCTCCCACTCGTGTCCGGCCATCCCGACCCGCGAGAGAGCTGCAGGGACCCCGCAGGAACAGGCACCGAGCCCCCGGTGGAGGAGGAGGAGGAGGAGGAGGCGGAGCTGCTGCTGCAGCGGCGGATCTCTGTTGTCCGGCCGGGACCAGGAGCCTGCAAGCCGGGCACCACAGGCTGAGATGTCCGGGGACCGGCGGGGGGGGTCGGAGGAGGAGGGGGGAGGGGGAGGAGGCTTCACTCAGTGGCCGGACATGCTGCGCCTTACTGCGGGTTGAGTCCTCGCAGCGCAGCGCTGGTGTTGATGGAGCTCCGAGCAGAGGAGGAGGAGACCAGGAACACACACACACACACACACTCCCTCTCTCTCTCTCACTCACACACACACACACAGGGAAGGAACGAGCTGCTGCACCTGGTTGGTATTTCCGAGGTGGGATGGAACTGATCCAGAGAGCCCGCCCACCTCCCTCTCTCTCTCCCTCTCTCTCTCTCTCTCTCTCTCTCTCTCTCTCTCTCTCTCTTTCTCTCTCTCTCTCTAGCAAGTGTGAAATGCACAAACAAAATATAAAGATAAAGTGAAAGTTTCAGATTGCATTGCAATAAATGCATATAAAGGAGAACCATATGAATCCTGCAGCAATTGCATCTCTCTCTCTCCCTCTCTCTCTCTCTCTCTAGCAAGTGTGAAATAAAATCTACAAAAAAATGCACAAACAAAATATGAAGATAAACTGAAACTTTCATATAGATTTGCAATAAATGCAAAAAAAGGAGGAACATGTGAATTCTGCAGCAATTGCATCTCTCTCTCTCTCTCTCTCTCTCTCTCGGGTTCAATTCAATTCAAAGGGTCTTAATTGGCATGGGAACCAGTGTGAGTGTCAGGGAAAGTGTGAGATAAAAGCTCAGGGGGGGCGGTTTCAGACGGTGACCTCATTCAGGATCCCAGTGTTGCAGGAGTAGCAGCTCTTGATGTTGCTCACGAAGAAGAAGTGGACATTTCATGGTATACGAGAGGATACAGGAGGAGGTAACGTGGGTTCTGGAGAGAAGCTGCAGGTTTTTGTTCTGACCAAGTAGAATCGAATCTTGGCTAAAAACCAGATTTAATGAAAGTTCACTGACACATCCACACCCCTGCATGCACCATGCATTTCTCATTCCCATCACATCTGATTTCTAGATCCCTGGAGACACTTTTGAGCCCAAAGCACAAGATTACTGAAACCGCACATTTGAAGTATGCAGTAAATATATTTGATGGATAATGGTAGTAATGTTATCTTGTTAATGTACCTTTTTTCTGTAACGATACAATTCCAGTTGTTCTTTATGTTCATGCCATTTGTGTTTTAAGAAGCTTTTTTTTATTATTTTATTATCATTTTTCACAAGCAGATGTTGAAGAAAAGTCTTTGTATATGTGTAAATATTGTAAAAAGACAAAAATGCAGCAGCATATTTTTTAAAGCGCCAAAAAAAAAAAAATTCCTGAAGTCTCAAAACATCCAGCAGAAAAAAAGTTCCACAGGAGTTTCCAATATGGAATATTTCCATAATTCCCCAGCTTAACTTCCCATGGAAAGTTTCTGGAAATTTACCAGAAATTTTGCACCCCTTCGCTCCCCCATCCTACACACTTTATGTCGCATCGATCTCTAAAAAATCACAAATCCTGGCAGCCACAATAATCCAAATTAAGGACAAAATACTGAAATTTCGCTCATTTATTTGGCTCACATCACAGTGTGATCACAGAGCGTTGTATAAATAAATAGATGAAATGTTAGTATTTCGTCTTTTGAGTTGTCTGTTTCTGCTGCTACAACATGCTCCTTCAATCACATGAAGGATTATGTAAAGACGAGTGATTATTTCCTGTTCTGCGCTGTTTTGGTGGTTCCTTCTAATTTCATTTGTGCATGAACAGCAGCCGAACGAAGGCTTCAAAGTGAACGTGCACGGTGAATAATTGCGATGCGCCTCTTCCTGTGCCGCAGTCATTAAGTCCAGACCGAAACTGTGTCTGCTTTCCATACGCTGTCACCACACGGGAAATGAGGGGCGAATTAGTGAAGCATGTTTACACACTTCAGACAGTCCTGCTTGAGTTTGCACTAAAGAGCTGCAGACAGACCAGCTCTGTATTTTCGTTTTACTTACTACTTTTGCACAGTTTGGATGATTAAAGGATGATACAAACCTGGTTCAGTTTAAAGGCTTGTCCAATTATTCCATTATAGTATTTCATAGTGTATAGTAATTTAGTATAGCACAGCAGTAAGAATGTCTACAGGCTCTGGTATGCCTGAAAACACATTTTCTCAGCCTGTTAATCAGCATCCTCCCAGCTATATTTAAGATCAAACAGAATTGAGCATTAAAGCTAATTGACTACCAAATTGTCCTGTTAGGAGTCCCACAGGGCTCCATCCTCGGACCACTATATGATAATTACCTCCTACAGATGTCAAATATAGACATGATGGAGTAATTTTTACACACAAATATATCTGAGATGCCTCCTATTGAATCCCAATAACCTGTTGTGTATAATTAAAGGTGACATACTTTAATATGGAGGAGCTTGACATTCTGAATGAGTATCTTGGTTTCACATTGGACTCTATGTAAAAAAAGGTGTCAAACACAGTGACCTTTTCAAATGAGGTCATTTTTGGATATTCCATTGACATGTGCAATTGTTTAATAACTTCTAAATGATAAATAAAGCAAAGATAGTTGTCCGCTTCTGCTTTAAATGCTTGCCTTGATGATTTACTCATGTCAAGCATCAGCGTCCTACGCTCTTTAACCCACACGCAGAACCCCACACATGCTAATACACCACTGGGATTTCTATAAATAAGCACGGTGTGAGGGAGGTTTTCAGAGAGGAGGACATTTGCATGCTGACCCATATTAACCCAGTGCAACAGTTGGGCGGATATTTGCCTCCCTTTTGGATGCAATCTTTAATACAGAGGAGTCAGTGCACCAATACAAAGCAGAGGCACACGTTATGTTACCGAAACCTCTCAGAGAGCGAAGCAATCATCCTCCCGCTGACCAGAACATGATGTTTTGGCGGCAAAAAAAAAGGCTCTGAAAATGAAAGCATTAACCTTAAAGTTGATCCTAATCTTTCATGTCTTTCCCGATATGATCCGGAGTGATCTGTTTAAAAGCCATCTGGCACATTTCACCGCGCCCTGCTGTCCCCGGCAAATAATCAGATCACCGCCGACGATACTTCCAAGACAACCACGTATTTCTTGTAATTACTGTCAATAAAATCAGCAAACAACATATCTAATCCAGTTATGGTGTTACAAATGGCTCTTCCTGTTATTGCACATGCTGTCATCTCATTGCACTTGTGTGTGTGTGTGTAGCGGGGGGGTGTCTATATATGAGTGCATCAACCTTGTAATTGCTCAAAAGGAATGTAGAGCATTCCACAGATGAGAGGAAGCCATGCACAGAGACTTCAGTGGCGGTATGTTCCTCAAAGTTTGGGAAACCTCTTATAAAAAGTTGAGAAGCTGCTGGATGACAAGGAGGAAAGAAACGGCTGCAAGTAGATGCATACAGTTCATTATCATGCTTTTCACAATCAAGAAAACAAACATTTGTGCCTCCTTTGGTGAGTGTGTTCACAAGAATAATTCAAAATCAAGAATTTATAAGTAAATAAATGTACAGTGGTGTCCAAACAGCAGTGAGCAGTGATCCTGTCGTGTAGTTCCGGGCTGATTCCACCTTTCTTAGAATCATTGAGACCCCACGAGGTGATATCTTGCATGGGGCTCCACTCCGATTGAGATTGACCGTCATGTTTAGCTTCTTCCATTTTCTAATGATTGCTCCAACAGTGGACCTTTTTTCACCAAGCTGCTTGGCAATTGCTCCGTAGCCCTTTCCAGCCTTGTGGAGGTGTACAATTTTCTCTCATGTGTCGTTGGACAGCTCTTTGGTCTTCGCCATGTTACAAGTTAAAGTCTTGCTGATTGTATGGGGTGGACAGGTGTCTTTATGCAGCTAACCACTTCAAACAGGTGCATCTGATTAAGGATGATACATGGAGTGCAGGTGGACTTCTAATGGGCGGACTAACAGGTCCTTCAGGGTCAGAATTCTAGATGACACACAGGTGTTCAAATACTTATTTGCCGCTATATCACACAAATAAATCATTAAAAAATCATGCATTGTGATTTCTGGATTTTTCTTTTTAGTTTCTCTCTCTCACAGTGGACATGCACCTACGATGAAAATTTCAGACCCCTCCATGATTTCTAAGTGGGAGAAATAGCTAAATAGCAGGGTGTTCAAATACTTATTTTCCCCACTGTAAGATATATAGCATAACTTATGATTTGAATCATGTAGAGAATTTGTGTATTTTTAATATTGTAAAACTCCCATTATAAGCCACATCATCCCACCCCACACCCCCAACCTAAAATGATAAAGAAAAGACTAATTATATTATGAATTACCCTAACCCTCAGTTTCAATATTTCAATAATTACGTTTTTAAAATTCTGAAATATAAATGAAAAAAAGGAAACTCGTGATTCATTCTTTCTGTGTGGGCACATGCATTAATTGCATGACTCATCTTTCTGCATAAACTCTGTTTGGTTCTATTATTCTTCTAGTCCTGAAAGGCCTGAATGCTTTAACATGCCTGCTGCAGAATTATCAGCAACGTCGTGTCATTTTTTAATTTTTTGCAGATTCAACGGCTGAATAAAGGAACTGGAGGAGAGCCATGACTGATCGTATTCACACACTCTGTCCCAAGGAGAAGAAAAAAACATGATTGGATGTTTATATCTGTTTTTATATAAAGGTGGAGAAGCTGCAGCCTGTGACTCATGTAGCTGAGCGTGGAAGCGCTAACGCAGTTGTTTTCCAGGTAATCCTTTCATATAGGGATCAGTGACAAATAATGGTCAAAACTTGTTTAAAATACAGTTTTTAGAAGTATCAGCAGGTCTCTAAAAAGCATTTTCAAGAGAGGAAACTATCTGGTTCTACGTTTTTTTGGGTTACACCACATAGCAGTTGTTTTGCAATTGTCCCATAAACAATAAATCTAAAAAGTATTGGATAAAATAAAAAAAATTATCACCATGTCTGTACTTCTTCTTAACCTGGTCTCCAAAGTCAGCAGACGCCTGTTCTCAAACATACTTTTCCAGAATCTTTGCAAAATTGTTCTATATTGCTCCTGGGCTGCACCATTCACATCATATGATGAGGATTTACTGCACACGTTGTGATTATATTAGAGCAAATGTCCCTATTTGTTTTGAAAAATTAATTTTTGTTCAGATAAACTAAAGGCATAATGAAAGGCAAACTTTAAAACAGATCTTTGTGAAAATTTCTGTCACATTCGTTTGAAGTGAATAAAAAAAAAAAATCAAAAAGTGCAAGTGAAGACACATTACATCATCGCATGGACACAAACAACATGGACATGGACACACACACACACACACACACACACACACACACACACACACACACACACGCTGTCAGAACACAGAATCCCCTCCCCTTCCTGTCACAGACATGGTGTCCATCTCTCTGTCCATCTGTTGCGTGATCGCCTGGTTACAGAAGACTGAAGTCAGCCAGGGAACGTGCACACACACACACACACACACACACACACACACACACGCACTGAGACTTCATGCAGTCAGAGGAAGGGCGAGTCAACACTCGACTGCACAAACACTGAGCTGATTCAGTTTGTCTCGTCATGCAGATACAGTGAAATATCAGTCAGAATGACTGGATGCTGCGTGGAGGCCTCGTCTGACTCTAGAACGGGATGGATGTCACACTGAGCAACTTCACGCATCCAAAAATACAAAGACGTTTCCTCTCAACTTTTAACACACCAACAAACCTACACTTAGCAAAACAGTTAATTTAATGCTTGAAGAGCCACACAGAATACAAGGAAACAGCCGCAGCATCATTAATCATCAGGGAATATACTGATGTTCACTTTGACTTTATCTTATGATGAAAGTTTAAGTTGTTTTTTTTATTAATGAGTTGACAGTATATTTCCTTTATGTCAATGGAACAATGCATGTTAATAATTAATTACAGCCCACACAGACTGATAACCTACTTGTACTTAAGTATTTTTCATGTGATGATACTTTAAACTTTTCCTTCATTACATTCATTTTGCAGCTTTAGTTACGTTTAACTTCCATCTTTCTCTCTTCAGAAGCTCTGAATGAGATTCTGATATTAACACGGAGGAAAACACACAAACATCTTTATTCATTTCAGTTAAACTTTTGCATTTTCACACATACTAATCAGTGAAATGTCAGAATGTGCACAACAATAATACATTATTATCTTTTTGATATTAGAAGTGGATCCGATGCCGCTCTTGGTGCTTTTCATACTAAACCTCCAGAGCCAGAGAGAGAGAATAGAAATTTATGTTAAGTTCATCCTACGACTGGTGGAGCATGCTGGGATGTGGAGCGCGTGGACGGTGATTGATTGGCCTGCTCTATGTGTTGATTGAGTGTGTGTGTGTGTGTGTGTGTGTGTGTGAATGCTGGCAGATGATGCATCACAAATGACAGACTTGAGAGCTAAAAAAAAAAAAAGGAGGAGAGAAGAAGCCGATCTATAATTCATCAGCTCTTACATGCAGCAGCTGATTCAGGAAAAGCGACTTGTGTATTATGACCTAACATAATAATTTGAACACACCACATATTGTTGTATCACATGCTACTAAAAGTTATGATTGTGTTCATCCATTCGATTTCATTTACATCTAATTAAAACGAATTGTCAACACCTGTTTTTTTCAGTTTCACTTTTGTCATTTGCAGCTAATATTCTAGTGATACTACCAATTACTTCATACAAATATCAGACAAAAATCCAAATTATCATGGCATCAACAGTCTCACGTGACAGAGATGTATATTTATTTGATATATTTGACTTGACTGCAGGTTTTATTTTGACGTTGAATGAATCAGATGATGCAAAGTAAGAGGCTGCATCATCCATCAAAGTTCACATTTCTACCAGCAAGAGGATGACCAGGCAAAGAGGAGAAAAGGTGGGAATTGTAAAATACCGAAGTAGCTGCAGATGCATCGACAGATAGATTCTAACCTGTAACCTGCTGTAAATGCAGCTGAGGATAAAATGTGGAAGGACATGTGATGAATATGAATATTTTAAGGTCATGTTCAGTCACAGTTTGAATTATCCATCAAATGCATCCATGACTAAACATGACATTAACATATAAGGATATGATACTAACTATGCGAGTATATTGTAGATTATATATAATATGTTGACTTCTGCACCTCGTTCATTGATCATTTTATAGAACACAAACACTTTTTCACGAACTGCAGATCCGTGTTGGTGGGATCCTCGTACGGAGGAGACAGGCTGCGCTGGTATTTTTGCTTCGTGCGTTTGGCAGCGAGGGGAAGCTCCAGATTGAGGAACAGCTCGGCGGAAACGGGCCCGGGAGGCCGAGGTGAGAGCGGCGTGGGAGTGTGCGACGCACGAAAGGACTCGACAAGACGCTCATTCAGACAAACGCAGCAGATCTCTGGAGGAAACCTGGGCTGTGGAAATCAACCGATGCCCTGATTTATAGCTGCATAGTAAAAACGGGAAATGAGCTTTGCCCCTTGTGCAAGTCTCCGCTGATGAGGTTTGACCCCAGACTAGGAAAAATTTTACATCCCCGAACTCATGTTATTACATTACACAGGAAAGTTTTAGTGTGATATCTGTGTTTATTACTGTATGGGACGCCAAAACTGTCATGTGACATGTGATCAACTAGTTTTATTTTCTAGGTGGATTAGTCATTTGACATTTTCTTTCAAAAATCACAGAAATTTGCATTTTTACTATAAAATAAAAAAACGTATTGGTACAAATTGACTCAAATGACAACAGACAGGAAGAGAAAATGTACAAAATGAATGCTGCGTAAAACTTTATTTTGAAAAGTTTGACTTTCTCATCTTGTCAAATATTTGTCACTGACCTGTATATTTTACAATTAATCACCTAATACTGTAAATACTATAAGTAGTACAAGTACAATGACTTTATTAATTGCAGTAACTTTTGGGAAAATTGATGCCAATTAGTTTGGTAGTGTAGTGAATAAAGATAAAAAACAACATTAACGCAGAGTATTTCAATTTTATTTTTATTTCATCAGAATAAAAAAAAACCACCACTTAAATACACATTCTCTTGAATAACATGAATCTCTACTCCGCTCTCAAAGGTTAATAAAATAGGCTTGTATAATATTTTAACATGAAAAAAAAGCTCTTTCTATCTCTGTCTGTGCGTTTTCAGCTTCCACGCCGCCATCCGACAGCAGGCGGCGTTTGCATAACGAGCGAAATCGGGACAATCTGACGCGACCTGGGACGTTTACGTCAAGTCACTTCATCGGTTGCATAAAGTAGAGACGGACACGCGGGAACAACCCACGGTTTGAGCCAGGCGTTGCATAGGTTTCTACAGGGAGCGCGTGCATGATGGGAAATCAGAGCAGCAGCAGCAGGAGCAGGATTCTGCAGCTTCATCTATGAACCGTATCATCACTTTTATACATCACGCAGTTCATCAAACTAACTAGTCATACATACATGTGGTAATGGCACAAGAGTAAAGTGGTTTGGAGTAAAGCTTCAAGGCCATGAGAACTGCACGCAGGTTTTATTTTTTATAAAAAGGTGCTACATGTAGGACATTTACACATTAAATAAGCGACTGCCGTACAAATAAGACGTTAGTTAACACACTCATTAACCCGTTTCTTTCCACGTCGTGCACAGGATCCTGTTGTGGGATAATTCAGCTTTTTTATAAATGACTCAAACCTGTCATGTTTCCTCTGAAAGGACATTAACACCAGTAACACAGGTTAAAGTTGTCAATCTCTACACAGGAATTTAAGGTGATGAGGACTCAAAATCTGCAAAATTACAGGGGGGGCTTCTGTAATTGCCAGGTGCTAAAAACTAAAGTTATTTATTTTTTCTCTGTAAAGCTGCATCTGAAGCGCATGCAAGTTCTTGTAGGATTTTCAAAGCTCGTTTTTTAGGTGTGAAACCTTCTCAAGAGGCCGACATGTCTTTGGAGGTTGGATAAAAAGGGACGTTTCTGGGTTGATAAGGTGAACCACGCGCAATGTGATGCTGCTTTTCCACAAGTAATAAGACCAGAGCTTTTTTTTTTCTTTACGTCTAGAAAATAAAAATCTTCTTTAGGCCATAAAACAATATAAAACGGTCCTCAGGTGGCGAATAAAACCTGTTTTCTTTATGGGAGTTATACTTCTTAGTGTGGAACAGAGAAGCCAAACGTAACGTCGTCAAATGTCTTCACCTGAGCTCTTTCATTCCCAAAAAAAACAGAAGCGGAGTTTAATTTTTAGGCTCGTCGGGACCGCAGGAAAAACCAATGGACTCGTTCTAGAACTTGATTTGGATGCTGTTGCTACGGCAACGTGTGTAAGTCAATATAGAACACACAAGGCCAAATAAGGGAAAGAAAGTGGGCGAGTGGAGGTGTTTGGATGTGTGTTTTTGGGGGTGTGCAGGCGGCGTAAGGAGGGATATTCTGGGCTCTGGCCTGCATTGCTTTTTTTTTTTAAGTTTTACAGCTTTGGTTTTTGGCCATCAGAAAAGACAGAGTGGTCCAAGAACATGCCAGGGGGCTGCGGTACACGGCTTTCTGATTGAGTTTTTCCACCGTGAAAAAAGAACAAAATAGCACTTTCATGTAAGAAAAGCAGCTGGAAGCGCTCGCACGAGGCCAACAATTACACAGAAAGAGCAAAAGGAGCTCTGACCCTGGTGAGAGGCTCATCCATTCACGCCTCCTGCATCAGGAGCGGGAGGTTATCACGACATCGCTGCCAACGTGATAAGAATCAAAAAAACAACTCTTACATGTGGGAAAGACAAAACATCTTTGACCTGCAGAGACAAACTTAAATAAAGGAGTTTTGGTGCCTCAAAGCACATTCTGCAAACCTGCGTATAAAACCAAACAGTCATTTTTTACACTGTAAAGAACATGGTCGGCGACGGTTGATTTGAACGTCTGCAGCACCTGAAACAAGGAGAAGCTTTGTTGGGACGCTGCTTTTTACAACGAGTCGGGAGGGAAAAGCAAAGCCAGTCGTTTGTGTAGTTTGATACGCACCGGGTTCCTCTGGGATGGAGAGAGGCTGTTTTGTTTGCATAAAATTTACAACTAGGTTTTGGTTAGGCTTATTTTATATATATATAAAATCTCTATGGCTGTGCCATTTGTGTGGAGAAATTCTTCCTAAACGACTTAATCGACAAAAGAAAGATGAAGGTAACCCCCCAAAACCTCAGGGTTCTGTCCTCTAAGAAATAAGAAAATTTCATTAAGAAAAAAAAAAATCTCTCTGGACATTTGTTAACACACATCAACAACAAAAAAAAGATCCAGCATTAAAACATTAAAACATCAGCTCAGAGGAGTGATCACAACTAATGTTAAAATAAATCAGGAGGACTGGGACGGGTTCTAGGTTTTAAAGCGGTCTACATTCATATCTGGGCCAAAGCACTGAGCTCAACGGGGGGCGTTAATGTGGTCTAAGTGCTGCTTATGTTCACATTCATTTATCACGGGTAAATTTATCGACATGACAACTGGATTAAAACGTTAAAACTCGTTGAAATTGCTCGAGATGACACATGAACGACAGTCCTGATTGACTTTATAATATATTTTAATTACTTGACGGTAAAATTTAAAAATAAAATGATTTTAAAACTGTATAATTTATAGGTAAACTTTGTGTTTCTAGCTATTAAACTCTGCTACATATCATTAGCTGACGCTCTGGAGAATGTCATTGGAGTGAACAGAAGCCGAATCACTAAAAACCTTCTGAGAAAATACGACTGGTGCGTTAAACTCATCCAGTCCAATACTGCTGCTGTAGTCTTTGGTTTGGAGGTTTTTCTATAAAACACGTTCCATGATTGGATCCATGGACCTACATGCACTTTGGCTTTGTTTCATTCTCTTTGTGGACCTGCAGGTGTCTTTCTATGTATAGAAGGATATGAATAAATAATTTTTAAAAAACAGCAGTGAGGATTAATTCTGGTCAAATAATAAAGATTTTGATTTCCATTTGTGTTTTCTGGGGTTTCCTCACTATTCCTGTCCTTTTTAAAAAAATCTGTGTGTCCAATCATACCAATATATCTAGTTTAAAGAAAAAAAAAAAAGCATGATAAGTTAATGCATTATACAAAAAATAACTTAACGCCTAAAGAAACA